>CM066568.1:6092598-6480098 GCA_033816785.1 Picus viridis
CCTTCTCTGGACACGTTCAAGTGTCTTGATGTCCTTCTAAACTGAGGGCCCAGAACTGGATACAGGACTCAAGATGGACCTAACCAGTGCTGAGTACAGAGGTACAATGACCTCCCCTGCTCCACTGCTGGCCACACTATTCTTAATGCAGGCCAGGATGCCATTGGCCTTCTTGGCCACCTGGGCACACTGCTGGCTCATGTTTAGGTGGCTGTCAACCAGCACCCCAGGTCCCTCTCTGTTTGGCAGCTCTCCAGCCACTCCGACCCCAGCCTGTAGCTCTGCATGGGGTTGTTGTGGCCAAAGTGCAGCACCCGGCACTTGGACTTGATGAATGTCATCCCATTGGACTCTGCCCATCTGTCCAGTCGGTCGAGGTCCCTCTGCAGAGCCTTTCTACCCTCCTAACTGACCAACATCTGCTCCCAACTTGGTGTCATCTGCAAATTTGCTGATGACTGTCTCAATCCCTCATCCAGATCATCAATGAAGATATTAAAGAGGATGGGGCCCAGCACTGATCCCTGGGGGACGCCACTGGCTTGGACATTGTAATTTCTATTCTCTTTTTGCCACCCCCTAATTAAACTAATATTCCATTACATACAACACTGTGTTTGTGCAATAACTAGCAATGAAATCTGAAAATACATTTTTAGACTTTCATTTTGTTTTGTTTTGTTTTGTTTTCATTTGGGGAATTTCTATGATTTTTGCATTTCCCACCAGAAATTCTCTTTACAGACCCAAGTTTTAGCCTGACATATTTGGTCCGTGGGGACAATACAATGGGAAAACTTCAGAAGGTGGAAATGAACCTGCTGAAAAGTGAGAATAGATGAACAAAACAATACACACAGAGATTTTGAATACTGTAAGAATATCCTTCAGTCTGATGGTTCTTGGTAAAGAACACAAAACACATTCTGGCAATATGGGGCAAATAGCTGCTTGCAAACCCTGCTAGTTGTACACTACCATTTTTTACACTGATCTGACCATTGTGTTATCACCTACCCTAGTCAGATAAAAACTTTCCCAGGGCATTGCTGCAATAAAGAATTACAGAAATGATGAAGGCACAAGTCATAAATTCAGGCAGGGAGCAACACTTATGCTCCTTTCATGCTGGCTATCAGAACCAACTGTTGAAACAGATGTAATGTAAACTGCAGCTCTGTCACACATACTTTAAGATGTGATGTCCTGGTCAAAGAAGGATACAGATTTGTTTATCTTTAAAAAGAGAGACAAGAACACTGACCTTGAAGATCAGACAAGAAAGTGGCCTAAAAAACCAAACAAAATATATGTCCTATCTACAAGATTCATTCCTTAAGTTTATAACGTTAAATTCAGCGACAGTTCTGGAGCAGCTGATCCTTCAAAAAGATATTGAGAATCCAGATGCCAAGAAGCTGCCAGGGGAATTTTTGATGCTTAGCACCTTCCAGGATCACTCTAATGAACAAAACCCCCAGCATTCAGAATGCCCAGTTGAATTAAAACAAAGGCCTTACTATTGATGGCTATGTGCTGCTCTGTCTTGACCTTAATGGATGAGGGTAGAAGGGTGAGGATAGAAAACACTTAAACAAACTGGGCATACAGGAGTCCACAGCATCTGATGGGACACAGCCATGAGAGAGTTGGCTGATGTCATTTCCTGTTTATCCTTGAAAGGTTATGATGATGGAATAGGTTCCTGAGGAATGGAAAAGAAAAAATATAATTTCATCTCCAACAAAGGCAAGAATGAGGGTTTAGAATAGAGTAGAATCATTGAGCTTCAAATGGAAAGAAGATTGTACAACATTTCAAAAGAACAGAATAGAAAAAACCAGGTTGGAAGAGACCTTCAAGTCATCATGTCCAACCTATCATCCAACACCACCTAATCAACTAAACCATGACACCAAGCACCCTATCAAGTCTCCTCCTGAACACCTCCAGTGATGGGGACTCCACCACCTCCTCGGGCAGCCCATTCCAACAGCCAATCAATCACTCTGTATAGAACTTCTTCTAACCTCCAGCCTAAACCTCCCGTGGTGCAGCTTGAGACTGTGTCCTCTTGTTCTGGTGCTGGTTGCCTGGGAGAAGAGACCAACATCTGCCTGTCCGCAACCTCCCTTCAGGTAGTTGTAGAGAGCAATAAGGTCACCCTGAGTCTCCTCTTCTCCAGGCTAAGCAACCCCAGCTCCTCAGCCTCTCCTCAGGCTTGTGTTCCAAACCCCCTCACCAACTTTGTTGCCCTTCTCTAGTCACATTCCAGCAAGTCAACATCCTTCCTAAACTGAGGGGCCCAGAACTGGACACAGTACTTAAGGTGTGGCCTAACCAGTGCAGTGTACAGGGGCAGGGCCTCCCTGCTCCTGCTGGCCACACTGCTCTGATGCAGGCCAGGATGCCATTGCCTGGACACACTGAATACTCATGTTCAAGCCTACCATTGACCAGCACCCCCTAGGTCCCCCCTCTGCCTGGCCGCTCTCCAGCCACTCTGACTCCAACCTGTAGCACTGCATGGGGTTGCGTGGCCAATGTGCAGAACCCGGCACTTGGATGTGTTAAATGTGTTTAAGGATCTACAAGTTAGCCACCTTTACCCTGTGAAGTTGATGGACCAAATAATCCTAGAAACCATTTTCAGATGCATAAAGGACATATAGGTTATCAGGAGCAGGTGTCAGGGATTAACAAATGAAATCGTGACTGACCAACTCGATAGCTTGACTAGATTGGTAGCTGTCAGGAGAGCAATAGATGGTGTTTGTCTCTGCTTTTGTAAGACTTCTTATACTCTCACATAACATAACCATAGATAAACTGATTAAGTGACAATGAGGTGGATTGAAAACTGGCTAAATTACTGAGCCCAGAAGAGCAAATCAGCCACAGAAGTCCAGATGGAAGGCAGTTTCTACTGGAGTCAATACAGTGTCTTCACCATTTAACTTCTGCTTTAATGACCTGAACAACTGCACAGAGCCCATATGCAGTGAAGTAAGAAAAGTAGAGGAGTAAGCAACACACTGTGGCTATATTGCTGTTCAGAGGACAGGCTGGAGAAACAGGCCAACAAAAATCTCATGAAGTTCAACAGAGGGAAATGTCAAGTCTTGCATCTGGGAAGGAATAATCCCAGTACATTAGCACATGGAGCAAAGACGATGAAGCCAGACTGCCAGTAGTACTTGGGGACAGGACAAGAGTCAGTGATGCAAATCAAACACATTCAATTCTATCTTAACTCAAAATCCCCACTTTTTTAATGTGAGAGTGATCAGACACTGGAGTGGGTTGTCCAGAGTGACTATGCAGTCACCATCCATGGAGATACTGAAACCTAACTGGGCATGTCCCTGCTATAGGTGGCCCTGCTTGAGTAGAGACTTTTGGTGAGATAACTTGAAGCAGTCCTTTCTAACCCAAATAATTCTGTGGCTTTATGACCCCAGATTATCTCGAGTGTAATAAATCTAGCCTCAAAGAAATGAAATATCCAACCACACAATCAACAAGAAACCCACTGATGATACAGAAGAGTAATAAAATCCATGACAATACTTTTGCTTCTAAATTGTCTGCTATACTCAGGTAAATAATATCAATTTCATGTCAAAACTTGCCTGGTATTTTTATTTTTTCCTACCCAGCTGGGTGATCCTTTCCTGTTTGGCTTCCAAGCAAAAGTGTGCATCTGAATTTCATTATCACAAACATTAATCTCAGGCTTAAAGAGTAACGGAAAGCAAATTTTAAACCTTGCTTCCAACAGCACTTTCTCGAGAAATATGGGATCAGAATTACGTTTGCATAGTCAGAGAGACACAAGTCTTACAGATTGTGATCAGTCATAGTCCACAAACACAGTTTGAATTCCAGCCTCCAGGATTTAAAAAACAGCTGATATGGAGAAAAAAATCCATCCAAAGTAGGCAAGGCTTTCAATGTCTTTAGGAAAGAACTCCATAGGAGCTGCTTTGTAGATTGCTTATACCTTAATGCTGCAGACAAATTAAATAGCTGATATCTGCTGCCATACTAGGCACAAAGAAAATATTCTTATGCATTCTGGAACATGTCCAGAGAAGGGCAACAAAGATGGTGAGGGTTTGGAGCACAAGCCCTATGAGGAGGGGCTGAGGGAGCTGGAATTGTTTAGCCTGGAGAAGAGGAGGCTCAGGGGAGACCTTATTGCTGTCTACAACTACCTGAAGGAAAGGTTGCAGCCAGGTGGGGGCTGGTCTCTTCTCCCAGGCAATCAGCACCAGAGCAAGACACAGTCTCAAAGCTGATGGTGACTCCACCACCTCCCTGGGCAGCCCATTCCAATGGCCAATCACTCTTTCTGTGAAGAACTTCCTAACATCCAGGCTAAACCTCCCTGGCACAGCTTGAGACTGAGAACCAGGCCTCTCAGTCTGAATTCTATGATGCCACTCAATGCTGGCAATCTGCAGACTGTTTCTGAGGAAAACAAAATAGTCAGAATAATTTAACGAGGTGTTGTCATTTGGTCTAAATTCTGCAGGTTTCTACCTCCACTGTAAACCTGGATTGTAAAAGTTGACAGATTGAAGAAGATTTGTCAAAGTCAAAATGAGCTAACTGTTTTTCATTTACCTTGGTCTGTTGTTTTTTGTTCGGGTTTTGTTTGTTTGTTGCTGTTTGGTTTGGGTTTTTTTGTTTTTGGGTGTATGTTTTTAATTTTAGATCAGTGATACTCATCCACAGAAGAATGGAATGGAATGGAATGGAATGGAATGGAATGGAATGGAATGGAATGGAATGGAATGGAATGGAATGGAATGGAATAGAATAGAGAATAGAATAGAATAGAATAGAATAGAATAGAATAGAATAGAACAGAACAGAATAGAATAGAATAGAGTAGAGTAGAGTAGAAGTAGAGTAGAGTAGAGTAGAGTAGAGTAGAGTAGAATGGAACTAACCAGGTTGGAAGATACCTTTGAGATCATCAGAGTCCAACCTATCATCCAACACTATGTAATCAACTAAACCATGGCACCAAGCACCCCATCCAGTCTCTTCCTAAACACAACCACCTTTTTAGAGTGGATGTGAAGCCACCTATAAAAACTGAGTTAAGATTTTGAAGCACAGAAAGACAAATCCTTCAGTGTGACTAAGATTATCAGCCAGGAGAGAGACACTTTCAGAATGAATCTTGCCAAATGGTGCTCCCATACAATATAACTTGTGACTACAGGGGGGACACTGGGCTGAAGGATATCCTACGTTTATCTTCTCATATGAGCAAGGGGAACGAAGATCAGACTCTGCTTTACCTGGGAAAAGAAGGATGGAAGGGTTTTAGTTCAGTTGCAACTGTGATCACAGCCATGAAGACTTCTACCTGTTTAAGCTTTTGGAAGGTTACACAAGCCGCACAAGTGTACAAAGCAGGGAATAGTTCTGCAGTATTAGGCTAAGAAGCCTTAAAATTTGATTATTTACTCCTGATTTAATATTGAATACTTTCATACAAACATGACATGGATCCCTGTTACAGTCCTTTGAACCCTCAAGATAGGACTGAGAGGACTCACCATCACTGGAGGTGTTTAGGCAGAGACTGGATGGGGCACTTGGTGCCATGGTTTAGTTGATTAGATAGTGTTGGATGATAGGTTGGACTTGATGATCTCAAAGGTCTTTTCCAACCTGGTCTGGTCTATTCTATTCTATTCTATTCTATTCTATTCTATTCTATTCTATTCTATTCTATTCCATTCCATTCCATTCCATTCCATTCCATTCCATAGGAGGAACCAGGCTGTAAATATTACTTTGGATTTCAATAAATATTGAACTAGTTAACAGTATATTACTCTGTAATGAAAGGTGTGAATAGTATATGGGAATGCTCTCTGACTGGGTTTAGAGGACCTAGTTCCAGTATCAATAACAATGTAGCCCTGGGAAGCACAGAACCATGTTTCAGCAGGTTATGAAGGCTATTCCAAGCTCTAGATTATCAGTCCAAGGTTATTGGTTTAAAGCCAGGCAAGTAGGCTCTGGCCAGCCTGATCTAGTGTGAGGTGTCCCTGCCCATGGCAGGGGGGTTGTCACTAGATGATCTTTGTGGTCCCTTCCAACCCTGACTGATTCTATGATTCTAAGTCTAAATGAGGCACGATTACATCTGCCTATGGTATGAACATAGTTAACAGTTTAGAAGAGAAAAGTAACCTGGGCAATTCAGTATGTTCAAAGAAAAATGAAATCCCAAGGAAATGCACAAGGGGGTCTTTCAGGATGGAAGTGTTGAGGTTCTTGCAGCATAGGGGCTTGTAAAAGAAAGCACGTGGGGCAAAGGTCAGGAAAAAAATTCTCTACCTGTGTTGCTCTCAATGATAAATTCTCCAGCAAAAGCCCCACTGAAATCATGCATAAATTACATTGTTAATTTGAAATTACTGTTGGACATGGCAGTCAAGTACTCCCCAGACTCCCTGTGGATTAAAGTTTTCCAGGGAAATGGCTATTTCGACCCCAAAAAAAAAAGAGAAAGAGAAAAAGAAAAAGAAAATTATGCTAGAAATTTGCATTATGCAGTTTAAACACTGTTGAGATTGATGCCAAGAAAAACAGTTGTGCCTGGCTGAGATAATTTGGCAAGTTACAGAGAAGTTTTACTGTACACCCCGATTTATTGCCGTGCAGACAAACCCATCTGATACGCCAGAAGCGACGTTAAACTATGACAAGTTCCCATTTCATACAGAAGAAGAGAAGGTGACAAGGAAACAGAACATTTTTCAGGATTAAAGCTTGTGATGAGAAACCCTTCTCTACCAGAGCACAACCACTGGAATGTTTCTGTGGTGGAGAACTTTTTGTTTTGGTAAGTTTTAAAGTCTGTAGGTCATCTGGAGACTGTTCCAGCTCAGGAAGTTTTTGAGCTTGTGGTTAGACCGCAAAGCGATCTAAAATGCTTTAAGAAAATGTGGGCTCTCCTCCCCTCCTAAATTTCTTTATGTCACATTTGTCAACAAACACATCACTGCAGAAAATGGCATGTGATCCCACAGCAAACTGCCTTTAAGAGCTGAGATTCTGCCTGCCAAGCTCATCTAAGGCTCCCAAACCACATACTCTTCTTGATGGTCAATGTCTCCCTTACTGTGAAGATACATAAGCTTCATTACCACACCGCTTTGAAGCAGTGTTGCTAAACTGACAGCTGATGACACAAAGGAGACAGGACATTGTTTTATGAAACTCAAAATCAGGAAAAGACTTCCACCAGAACTGGTTCATGAATACAAGGACAAGTAGAATATGTGGTGCTGCAGATGAGGACAGAGGCTGTCAATGGGTCCATGTCCCAGTGGAGGCCAGTGACAAGCCAGTGACAAGCGGAGTCCCTCAGGGATCAGTCCTGGGACCTGTCTTGTTCAACAACTTTGTGGGTGCCATGGACAGTGGCATCGAGTGCACTCTCAGCAAGTTTGCTGATGACACCAAGCTGTGTGGTGCAGCAGACACACTGGAGGGAAGGGATGCCATCCAGAGGGACCTTGACAGGCTGGAGAGGTGAGCACAAGCCAACCTCATGAGCTTCAACAAGACCAAGTGCAGGGTCCTGCAGCTGGGTCGAGGCAACCCCAGGCACAAATCCAGGCTGGGCAGTGACTGGCTGGAGGGCAGCCCTGAGGAGAGAGACTTGGGGGTGCTGGTGGACGAGAAGCTCAACAGGAGCTCTCAATGTGCACTTGCAGCCCAGAAAGCCAATCAGATCCTGGGCTGCATCAGGAGAAGTGTGACCAGCAGGTCAAGGGAGGTGCTTCTTCCCCTCTACTCAACTCTGGTGAGACCCCACCTGGAGTACTGCATCCAGTTCTGGAGCCCCTATTACAGGAGGGATGTGGATGTGCTGGAAGGTGTCCAGAGAAGGGCCACGAGGATGATCAGAGGGCTGGAGCACCTCTCCTATGAGGACAGACTGAAGGAGTTGGGGCTGTTCAGTCTGGAGAAGAGAAGGCTCCCAGGTGACCTCATTGTGGCCTTCCAGTATCTGAAGGGGGCCTACAGGAAGACTGGGGAGGGACTTCTCAGGACATCAGGTAGTGATAGGACTAGTGGGAATGGAATGAAGCTGGAGGTGGGGAGATTCAGGCTAGATGTGAGGAAGAAGTTCTTCCCCATGAGAGTGGTGAAGCCATGGAATGGGTTGTCCAGGAAGGTGGTTGAGGCCCCATCCTTGGAGGTGTTTAAGCCCAGGCTGGACGAGGCTCTGGCCAGCCTGATGTAGTGTGGGGTGTCCCTGCCCATGGCAGGGGGGTTGGAACTAGATGATCCTTGTGGTCCCTTCCATCCCTGACTGATTCTATGATTCCATGATTATTTTATCCCTTGATTGCAATGTCTGAATTGATGTAGGAAATATTGCCAACATGTTAAGCATTATTAAGGAGTAGAAAATGAGAAAGCCTCTCCTAGGTTCTCAAAACAACCTGAACTGATGCAGGAAATATTGCCAGCATGTTAAGCATTATTAAGGAATAGAAAATGAGAAAGCCTCTCCTAGGTTCTCAAAACAATCTGACTTTCAGACACTTGCTATAGACACTCTATCTGGTGAAAATCCATTTTGCTAAAGCTCAGCTCTTCCAAAATTATGAACAAGGCTTCAAAAAAATATGGGTAAGTAAGACTTCACTGAATACTGAGGTCATGCATGCTAGTGTTGAGGTACTGCTTTCACTCTGAGGGAGGCAGGGAGACTGAAGGAGTTGATGTTCCTGTTGGCCTGAGTCACCATAATGGTTCAGCTTCTGAGATGAACTCCTCTCTCCAGTTACCTCCTCTAAATGAACCAAAAGGAAAGGAGAAGAGGAGAGAGAGGGAAGGGAAAGGGAGGGAGGGAGGGAGGGAGGGAGAGAGGGAGGAAGGAAGGAAGGAAGGAAGGAGAGGAAGGGAAGGAAGGAAGGAAGGAAGGAAGGAAGGAAGGGAAGGAAGGAAGGAAGGAAGGAAGGAAGGAAGGAAGGGAAGGAAGGAAGGAAGGAAGGAAGGAAGGAAGGAAGGAAGGAAGGAAGGAAGGAAGGAAGGAAGGAAGGAAGGAAGGGAGGGAAGGAAGGGAGGGAAGGGAGGGAGGGAGGGAGGGAGGGAGGGAGGGAGGGAGGGAGGGAGGAAGGAAGGAAGGAAGGAAGGAAGGAAGAAGGAAGGAAGGAAGGAAGGAAGGAAGGAAGGAAGGAAGGAAGGAAGGAAGGAAGGAAGGAAGGAAGGAAGGAAGGAAGGAAGGAAGGAAGGAAGGAAGGAAGGAAGGAAGGAAGGAAGGAAGGAAGGAAGGAAGGAAGGAAGGAAGGAAGGAAGGAAGGAAGGAAGGAAGGAAGGAAGGAAGGAAGGAAGGAAGGAAGGACAAAACAAAAGCAAACCTTAAGAAAGCCCCCAAAACATTCAAAAGAACTCCTAATTGAGCCATAACATTAAAGCTAGTGCTGCTATACTACTAATTTCTTTCCAGTAGCAGATAAACAGAGCAATGTTAATATGTAGTTGTGTATTTATACCTGTGAGGAGTTGACACTATTATAAAATGTCATCTAATTCTCTGTCATAGAATTTTAGTTAGGATGATGTAAGTTGGCAAACTAAGCTCCCCATAGAACCCAAATATAGGGTATTAAGATTTTGCTTATTTGAAACAAAAAAGACAATAAAACACCAGCAATTCACAGAAACAGAAAATGCAGGCACCGAGTGCACAAATGTATTTTACATCCAACCAGCTGTATAATAATTTGATGGATTCCAGATGCTGCAGAAAAGCAAAGCAAGAGCACAGCTATGCAGCTTCTTTGAAACAGATATATATTATTTAAATTTATGCCTGCAATAGCAATGTGATAGGCAGGGTATGAGTTTCAGACTGAATCTACCACATAAACCAGAAACCATAGTACTGTCAGTAAGCCACCTCACTGGTCAAAAATGAAAGGTACTCTAATATTTACAGGGAGAAAGTAAGACTTGCCCAGATAGCCTACAAGGGAGGACTGAGCATTCACTCAGGATGATCTGAGAACTTTCACAGAGTGATCATCACATTGCAGCTATGTAAGCAAGAACAGACATGTATGGCACAGCAAAAGGTATGAGGAAGGTCAGTCAAAGACTCACTCACATGGGAAGTCAAAAGCTCACACTAACAAAGCAGGGCATAGGAAGCAGGGGAACATGGAGAAGTGGGAATGGGGAAAAACATCAGACTTGTGAGATCCAGTTCTGGGCCCCTCAATTTAAGAAGGACGTTGAGACTCTTGAACGTATCCAGAGAAGGGTAACAAGGCTGTGGAGAGGCCTTGAGCACAAGCCCTATGAGGAGAGGCTGAGGGAGCTGGGGTTGCTCAGCCTGGAGAAGAGGAGGCTCAGGGAGACCTTATTGCTCTCTACAACTACCTGAAGGGAGGTTGTAGCCAGGAGGGGGTTGGTCTCTTCTCCCTAGCAACCAGCACCAGAACAAGAGGACACTGTCAGGGGAAGTTTAGGCTGGAGGTGAGGAGAAAGTTCTTCCCAGAGAGAGTTGTTAGCCATTAGAATGTGCTGCCCAGGGAGGTGGTGGAGTCACCATCCCTGGAGGTGTTCAAGAGGGGATTGGACGTGGCACTTGGTGCCATGGTCTAGTAGTCATGAGGTCTGTGGTGACAGGTTGGACTTGATGATCTTTGAGGTCTTTTCCAACTTTGCTGATTCTATGATTCTCAGAGAAAGGCTCCAGGTTTTCTCCAGGTGACAGAACTCAGAGACACCTGCCATGTTCTCTGACTGCAGCATAAAATGGATTTGCAGAAACACCAAGTTTTTCTAACATCTTATGCTTGTGTGATGTCTTTGTGTTGCAATCTGTTTGTCTCAGAGTGCCCTGTTATTTTCAAAAGTCCTGCAGCTTTATCAGGAAGTGGAACAGCAAAAGGGAAAAGAGTTTGTGCTGCCTCTCTGCATAGAAGCCGTTGCTTGGGTTTTTTAAACAGGTTGTAAGAAATGCATACAGCTGGGTGAAATCTTGTGAGGTCTGTCTTACCTTTTCTTTCAAGTAGCTATAAAAAGAGGGCCCTTTTCTGCTTTAGACTACCCTAGTTTTGGAATTGTGCTGGAAACCTGCCTAAATAGGGATGGGTTTGGTCTTGCTGATCAGCACTCACACAACATTAAGGCCTTTTCTGCTTCTCATACCACTTTTTCCAGTGAGTAGGCTAGGGACCAAAGGGATGTTCCATGCCATAAGACATCATGCTCAGCAGTAAAAGTTGGGGAAACAATAAAAAATGGGGGACATTTGGAGTATAGCTTTTGTCTTTTAAATAACTATCATATGTGACAGATGTCAGCTTTCTTGGAGATGGCTGAACACCTGCCTGCTGATGGGAAGTAATGAATGACTTCCTTGCTTTGCTTTGCTTGCTTGCTTGCATGGCTTATGATTTACCTATTAAAGTTTTTATCTCAACTCAAAAGTTTCCTCACCTTTACCATTTCTATTCTCTCTTATCCCACTGGGCAAGAGCTGTATACTGCATGGTAACTGAACAAGGTTAAACCATGAGAGGTCTTTTCTCCTTTAGCCTATTTTATTAAATTAAATACTATCATATGACAATGAATCTAATATTATGCCTCATATAGGACTCCTCCAGTGGAACAATGAGCTTTTAGCTGTGCTTCTAAACAGATACTTGCAGGCTGTTTCCTCAAGTGCAGCAAACAGATGTTCAACCATTTGCATTACTATATTCAATCCTCTGCATCACTGTATTCAACCCTTTGCATTACATTTGGCACAGGGTCAGCTACAGAAGTCATCATTCCCAGTCTCCCATTTGCTCCTCTGCCAGAGGTTACTATAATCCCAACAAGGATAAGACTGAATGTGAGATGTATTACAGCACTGAGCCCTGGCTTTTTTGACTGAAAATCACAAACAGTGTTGCTGTTTGTCAAAAAGTAGATTATAAACTCTCAAAAGTTGCTTGTCGAGGTCCATGCTGGTATCTGCTCTGAAATATCATTACAGCATTTACAAAGTTCAGAAAGACTTCAGAAAGAGATGGGAAGACCCTTGGAAGTCAGAAAGTATTGACTCCCTCTGACAATTTAGCCAGAGTGCTTTGTGACTAGAAGGGGAGCATGAGGAGAATGTTTCCCCGGCATGAAGGAGAATAGAACAGAGTAGAATAGAATAGAATAGAATAGAATAGAATAGAATAGAATAGAATAGAATAGAATAGAATAGAATAGAATAGAATAGAATAGAATAGAAGTAGAGTAGAGTAGAGTAGAGTAGAGTAGAGTAGAGTAGAGTAGAGTAGAGTAGAGTAGAGTAGAGTAGAGTAGAATAATCAATAGAGATCGAGTCCAACCTATCACCCAACACTAGCTAATCAACTAAACCATGGTACCAAGCACCCCATCAAGTCTCTTCCTAAACACCTCCAGTGATGGTGACTCCACCACCTCTCTGGGCAGCTCGTTCCAATGGGCAATCACTCTCTCTATGAAGAACTTCTTCCTAACATCCAACCTAAACCTCCCCTGGTGCAGCTTGAGACCGTGTCCTCTTGTTCTGGTGCTACATCTCACATTCAGATTTCCTGCCTGAAGGAGTATCTGGAAGAAAGGTCACGGGCACCTAGTGCTGGAAACCACTGTAACCACCCCTGCAAATCTAGCACTTTGAAAATGCAGGTAGTGGTCTTCTTGCAGCTGAAGAGGTGAAGAACTTGAATGCAAGCCTCAGACCTGCCTGAGAAGCTGAGTAAGTAATCAGGCGGCTGCCACACATCAAGCTCTGCACCATTATCACTGTATTGCTTGCACTTCTAGGAGGTT
Source organism: Picus viridis (assembly GCA_033816785.1). NCBI lineage: Eukaryota > Metazoa > Chordata > Aves > Piciformes > Picidae > Picus > Picus viridis. The sequence continues at coordinate 6,105,457 of CM066568.1, forward strand.
CAACTAGCTTAAAGCAGCACTGGATATAGGAAAGAAATAATACAGAATGACAGACAGGAAAATTAAAAGCACAGAGGCCATGCAAAGAGTAGGTCTTGTAATAAAAAGGAGAGTAGAGACTGTCAGTGCCACAAAGGAAGCATCAGAAACTGCAGTGACCTGTCAAGACACTTGCCATAATGGTTCAGGAGGATGGAAAGAGTAAAGGTGCTCCTCAGCAAGTTGCAACTAGTTCTCCAAGCACTGACTACTACTCCTGTGCAGAACACTGTTATCTTCCCTTCTGGTGACACTCAGAGATAAAAATCCTTCCCTTCCCAAGGGCTTTTGAAACTATGAGTTATCCATGAGAAAGAAAAAAATAACATAAAATAAAGAATGATAAAAAATAATAAGACCAAACTAAACTAAACTAAACTAAAATAGGAAGCAAAGGAGAGAATGGAATGTTGCTGGAACGTTTAAAGAGAAGGGCAACGAAGTTGGTGAGGGGTTTGGAACACAAGCCCTATGAGGAGAGGCTGAAGGAGCTGGGGTTGCTTAGCCTGAGAAGAGGAGACTCAGGGGAGACCTTATTGCTCTCTACAACTACCTGAAGGGAGGTTGTGGACAGGCAGAGGTTGGTCTCTTCTCCCAGGCAACCAGCACACAAACAAGAGGACGCAGCTGTCTCAAACTGCACCAGGGGAGGTTTAGGTTGGATGTTAGGAAGAAGTTCTTCTTAGAGAGTGATTGCCCATTGGAATGGGCTGCCCGGAGGTGGTAGAGTCACCATCATTGAGGTGTTCAGGAGGAGACTTGGATGGGGTGCTTGGTGCCATGGTTTAGTTGATTAGGTGGTGTTGGATGATAGGTTGGACATGATGATCATGAAGGTCTCTTCCAACCTGGTCTGGTCTGGTCTGGTCTGGTCTGGTCTGGTCTGGTCTGGTCTATTCTATTCTATTCTATTCTATTCTATTCTATTCTATTCTATTCTATTCTATTCTATTCTATTCTATTCTATTCTATTCTATTCCATCTGTCCTGTCTATTCCTATTCCTATTCCTATTCCTATTCCTATTCCTATTCCTATTCCTATTCCTATTCCTATTCCTATTCTATTTATGCTACTCTACTCTAATGCTTACTCTATTCTAAAATGTAGTGAACTTGAAAAACCCAATCTGTTGAAATATCAGAGTTTAAAACATGTGGAAATATGTAGTTCTTTGTATCTATAAGGTAATTTTGGTTAAGAAGAGAATTCAAGCTGAATAAAAAGACATAATAAACAAAAGCCAGGACTCACAAATTCTTCCACCTTTTCACAACTGTCATTTTAGCTGGCAAACTCATCTCATCTATTCTGTCCTATTTAATTAGCAGCCTCATTAGTTACTCCATTTTATTCCAGTGAGTGCTCTGCACATAATTTCTAAAACCACGTAAAGCAAAGTCCTTCTAACCTGCCTTCAGGCTGACTCTGAAGCTGCCACAGATTCTCTGCCATAAGGTCTAAAATCATCATTCACAGTAATTATCGTAGAGTAGGATCACACGTTTATTTATACAAATGGTTAAGTCTTGTGTAGAATATGCAAATCCAACATTAAACCGTCCAGGATAAGTGAAGAAAAAGACCTCTTTTTCAGGTGAGAAGGATCAAATAGATGAATTAGCTAAAGGGTTTATAGAATCATAGAGGTTGGGAAAGACCTCAATGATCATCAAGTCCAACCTGTCACCACAGACCTCATGACTACTAGACCATGACACCAAGTGCCACGTCCAATCCTCCCTGAACACCTCCAGGATGGCTACTCCACCACATCCCCGGGCAGCACATTCCAATGGCTAACAACTCTCTCTGGGAAGAACTTTCTCTCACCTCCAGCCTAAATTTCCCCTGGTGCAGCTTGGAGACTGTGTCCTCTTGTTCTGTGCTGGTTGCCTGGGAGAAGAGACCAACTCCCTCCTGGCTACAACCACCTTCAGGTAGTTGGAGAGAGCAATAAGGTCTCCCTGAACCTCCTCTTCTCTGGGCTGGACAACCCCAGCTCCTCAGCCTCTCTCGTAAGGCTTGCACTCAAGGCTCTCCCTCAGCCTTGTTGCCCTTCTCTGGACATGTTCAAGAGTCTCAATGTCCTTCTTAAACTGAGGGGCCCAGAACTGGACACAGGACTCAAGGTGTGGCCAAACCAGTGCGAACACAAGCCCTATGAGGAGAGGCTGAGGGAGCTGGGGTTGTTTAGCCTGGAGAAGAGAAGGCTCAGGGGAGACCTTATTACTGTCTACAACTACCTGAAGGGAGGTTGTAGCCAGGTGGGGTTTCCTCTCTTCTCCAGGCAACCAGCAACAGAACAAGAGGACACAGTCTCACGCTGCACCAGGGGAGGTTCAGGCTGGATGTTAGGAAGAAGTTCTTCACAGAAAGAGTGATTGGCCATTGGAATGGGCTGCCCAGGGAGGTGGTGGAGTCACCATCACTGGAGGTGTTTACGAAGAGACTGAATGGGGTGCTTGTTGCCATGGTTTAGTTGATTAGATAGTGTTGGGTGATAGGTTGGACTCAATCATCTCGAAGGTCTTTTCCAACCTGGTTAATTCTATTCTATTTTATTCTAGTCTAGTCTATTCCCACAAACAGGGTCTGTATAAGGTATACATAAGGGTCTGTGTACTGTATACATAAAGTGTATACTGTACACATTCAAAGCTAACTGCAAAGGAGCACTTGACACTAAAGTGCTTAGAGACATGGTTTAGTGGTGAACCAGGCTGCGCTGGCTTAGTCGCTGGACTCAATGATCTTGAAGCAACCTAAACAATTTCATAATTCTATGATTCATGACAGATATTTCATTAAATAAATGACATTTTAGTAACCTACAGAAACTCCTCTAGCTAAGATTTAGAATTGATTAATCTGTTAAATCTTTTATCCCCCTTTACCTTGCACTCATCATCTATCCTCCAATTTATTTAATAGCTAGAGCCAAGTTAGAATGTTCATTTGAATTATAGTTTTAGCAAGCATAGGTCAAACTGGGCATGACCTTTATTGACACATGACTTGCAATTTGTTGTCATTCATCAGATCTTTTGAAATTAACTTACATTAATTTAGCAGACCCATAAATGATAGAGGGAAGGTGACTTGAAATTTTTCACAAATACGTATGTGATCTACATACAAAGCAATCAATCTGTGCAGACATAAAGATTTTTTTTAATATTCCCCTAGAGTAAGGCTAGCTAAAGACAAATTACCTTAATGGAAGACATTCAGAGGACAAAGAAATGTCCATTCGTTGGCTGACTGGGGCAATATTTCACAGTCAACTGTCTGGTGTTTCTTTGTACCATGATAAATACTGAATGCTGCAGCTGATCCATTCTGAAATTCACAGTGTTTTCATGGCATCACCAAGTAGAACACTGTGATATTTTTTGTGACAGTTGCAAACATTAAAGAGATAAATAGGGGAAGCAAAGCAATGAAAAAGCTTCAAATTGCACCATCCTCTCTAATTTCTAACCACAGAAATGGTGGAATGCAGTTTTGGAGGAAGGCTTCATGTTCAGCGTATTTCTATGTTCCTTGTCCAAACTGTAAAGAAAAGGAAGAGCTTCATACAAAAAGCAGTGTGTACCTTCTAAAGGCAATGGAATGTGTTTGTGTCTAAGGCTATTTGAATTAAATGTTTGACCTGAAACATTTTCAGCTCCTCAGTCTTTGTGAAGAAGGAACAAAACACTAAAAGCAAAACTAATAGTAGCTTAGAAAGTCTTTTTGCTGCAGGTCACTAGTTTAAATCCAGTTCAAGTTAGTGTAAAGCAGAATCTCATGTCTGAGAATTCTTTAGCAAACTTCATGAACTGAGTTGGGCTGATCTTAGAGCCACAGACAATGTGATATTCCCTACTGGAAAATAAGCTTAATTGACAATCATCACTTCATTAGAGAAGCAAAAAACAGGAGGAGCTTTGAAGTGATTAATTTGAAGAACTTCCAATTACTTTCACTTCTAAGAATAAACTTCCTGGTCATTGCCTAAGGACTGCTAACAAGATAACTGTGCAAAACAGACACATTACTCTGGTTTTAGTTTTGCCATAACTTAACTAGCAAGAGCATGCTGAGCATGCTTCCTGGCTCTAGCTCCTTGGGACAGGAAGAGGGACAACTCTTGTGTGGTTGAGTGGCACAGCCATCACAATTGACTGCTGAGTTACTGAGGTATTTTCAGGACTAAGCAGAAGATTGACTCATGTGCACAAGGAATTTTAATATGGAGAGTCACAGCTAAGTTAGAACTCAGATTCCAGTTGTGAAGTGCATTTTTTGTAAAGCAATTAGCTGGTTCACCAAACAGATGCCTTTATGAACTGGAAATGGTATAAGGATATTATTGTTTGTCGTGGGCAGTTTGAGAAAATAATAATTGAAGTAAATAAAAGCTGTTGGTTTTAAAAAGAAAGGGCCAAAGACTTATAGAGTCTAGAAGTAAAGCTCTATTCAATTTAGTTTAAGACCAAATTTTAACAGTCTCCCTGTCTGTATCGATCCAATAAGACATCTGATCTCGTGCCTTTACTGTGTCTTCAGATTTAATCCAAACCTGTAAATTCCAATATGGAGAATCAGATTTGTTTCTGTGCCCCATTTCCTCTTTGAATTTCCCTGCTGTGCAATTAAATTGTCAGCCAATCATTAGCCCATTGTAAGTAGAAGGCTTTTCTTTGCTTACTGGATGGACAATTTGACAATCCACATTCATACTTTCACAAAGCATGTAATTTGACAGCTGAATTGATACATTCAGCTCATTACTAGTTTTTGTTTGTGAACAGACCAAACAGTGCCTTATGGTTTGGAATTCTAATACAGGGTAAATTGTCTTCCCCCTTTTTCTCCATCATCCAATCCCTCTGATGAATTTTCACTCCCTAGAAATCAATTTAGTTATTCCAACACCAGAAAATAATAATCTAATGTGGAAGAAAGGGCTGTCTTTAGAGATTTTTAATGGAGCAACCTAAATAATCTTGCTTTTAAAAAACAAGATAAAAGCTAATAATCTCTAGTTGTGTAGCACTTTTTAAAGATTACAAAGTAATTTCATGGCAGGATGGTGCAAGACTAAATAAGTTCTGAATGATGCCGTATTTTCCACTAAAAAGAGATCACTGTGCTCCTTCATAAAACAATGTGTCCACATCTCAAAAACTCATATCCTTCTCATCAGGTTTTTTTATCTCTCCCCCAGCATTCCTTCTACCCTAAAAGTAGCAATCAATTCTTTTCAGACATTTTTGTGTTCTTATTAGACACAAGGAGTAGCCCAAAGATCATTTTAAGTCATCTCTCCCAACAAAAAAAAATATCATATAGGCCTTGTCCATCCCTCACAGATCTTACTGTAGCTTGATTTAAAAACTGTGTTGAAAGCAGTTTCTCAGTATCTTCACATCTTGTGCACCCCCATCCTACCCAACTTTTCTAAGCTTTTTCACCCTAAATAGTCCATGTGGAAAGCCAAAACTGATTTATTCTGGCTTTAGAAATGGTGGTGTTGTAACTACATATAATCAAGTTGCCTTTGATCATCTCTCAAGAAGCCAGATACCCTAAAGGTAATTCTTTCTAAATCCTTCATCATTCACACTGCTGGATTCTTTTTACTTTGTTTTCACCTTAGAAATTCAGTTCCCAGAATAAGAGACAGTATACCTTCCAAGATTCCTCTGGTGTTAATGTAGATAGATATTTTGTGTACGAACTTCTGTTTCATGAATCTAAAACAAAGACTACTTTCCCACTTGCCTTTTTCCACTCTACTGCTTGCTTTCTTTATGGAAAAACATCCAGTTTCAAATTTCAATCTGCTTTGGTTTTTCTTAGGTACTGAACTTAGTTTCACAAATATTTAAAGGCAACATTTCAGGTTTCTGGCCAACTTTCTAAAATGCCAGTAGCATCTATTTTTTAACCCAAATACATAAAACACTTTTCAGCCTTGTACAAGCCATAAATTACAAGGTATATTCTCCATTGTAGTACACACAGTTTTCATTAATATATCAAACAGAATCTGACCAAACACATGTTTGTAAGGCAGTTTACTCAGGATGTCCTCCAACCTTGATACGGATCCATTGATAACAAAGTTTTCAACTAGTTATATAACTATCTGAAGGCAATTGCATGCCATATTTCCTGAACCTCTAAGTTTTTAATGTTGGTAAGATGTCTAAAAACTTAAGAGTCAATTTACATCTATATCTACTGCTTTTCCTTTCTGTGCTAGGCTGCCACTCCTCTCAAAGAAAGTAATCACATAAATTTGACTGATCTGTTCGTGACAGTTCCTTGTTGGCTATTTCTACAACCTTTTCATTTGTAGGTACTTCCAATTGCTTCAATAATTTGCTCCATATTGTTTCCCCATTCTTGATCCAGAATTCCTTGACTCTTCTTAAAATAATAATTTTAAAAGGATTTAAAATGTTAGTTTGTTTTACTCCAGTCTCCTAGGATCTCTTCCATCTGCAAATAATCACTATCATTCAGAGATTACTTTACCTCATTTCTTCAGGTGAAGAGAACTCAAATGTACCAATTTTGCATTAATATCCCCAAAACAATTCTCCTCTACACTACAGTCTGCATTCCAAATGCTTTGTTAAAAATAATTCACTAAAGTATCCAGCACAATCTACCTTTTCTATGAAAATCAAAGTAAACAATTCTGCTTTCTCTGATGATAGAAAATGTCTGTTGTTCAATCTCTTGTTCAAGAGATCTGGTTCCAAGCATAGACAAGAATAGAATTAACCCGGCTGGAAGAAACCTTTGAGATCATCGAGTCCAACCTATCATCCAACACTATCTAATCAACTAAACCATGGCACCAAGCATCCCATCCAGTCTCTTCCTAAACACCTCAGTGATGGTGGCTCCACCACCTCCTGGGCAGCCCATTCAGTGGCAAATCACTCCCTTCTATGAAGAACTTCTTCCTAACATCAGCCTAAACCTCCCCTGGTGTAGCTTGAGACTGTGTCTTGTTCAATCTCTTTACTCATTTCTAACGTTTTCATATTTTACCCCTATAAACTTGTGTAATTCTCTTGTACGCATCCTTATTGATGAGGACTGGCTTTATTGGCTTAAATAGTAGGCATTTCCTTACCCAGGTGGCTAGGAATGGTTATTTGAGCAGCTCCATGAACAGGGCCGATGTTCGGTGACATGGCCAGAGCAGCTGGCACAACCTCTCATTCTAAACAGCTATTAGCAGAGCTTATCCTGAGGCTCATGGAACAAGGCAGGCTGAAGGCACCCTGACAGCATGGTAGAAATTACAGAAATTATGAAAAATAGAAAAGGGGGATCACAGCATGGTAGAAATTACAGAAATTATGAACATAGAAAAGAAGGATCTAGTGTTTCTGTGACCTGGTCACAGAAATCAGCACTGACATTGACATCTTCCTGCTGTCCTCAGTGGACATAGCTTTATCAGCCTCAGGTTGTAAAGAAACAACAGGACTTCAGGTGGCAGTGGAGGAAGGTAGGTGCCACATGCACGTAAGACATGAGCTGTCATTCCTGTACTTTGGTTTTATTTTAAAATGGTGGGATGCAAAATTTGGAAGCATGATATTGATTCAGATTAATAGCTTGGTGTCTGATTCCCAGTAGGAGAAACCCTGTCTCCTCCTCTTTCCCTGAGTGTTATTCTTACTAGAAAGAACTCCGCTATGACTATAATGATCTAAATGCACCAAACCACAAATTGACAATATGGGTTTGTACAGGATCTTTTTTGCTGCAAACTATTTCTGAAAGTGACAGAGAAAGACCTTCACTAGGCATGGAAAATGGCAAAAGGCAGCAATTATGCACAAGGAACGATATCATGTTCACCATGTCTTATCAGTGAAACAGATACTGAGCTCTTTCTGAAAAGTAATATTAAGTCTTTAAATGATGCCTGTATAACCTTTCCCCCAAAAAAGACATTTCTTCATTTTCACTTTTCTTTTAGCTTCTGTGAGTTTCTTTAACCCACAAAGCTGTAATAAAGATGACTCTCTGGGGGGGGGGAAGTTACTTAAACCTGTAATTTAGAACTTGATGGGAAGAAAGTCTCTAACTAAAAAAAACACCCTGAGAAGTCAAAGATGAAATCATGAAGTCAGTCTCATTTTCAGTATTACTTTCATTTTCCTTTCTCCATAAGCAGAACAAACATCCCCATTTTACACTTTTGCCTGAAGAAGAGGAGACTGAGAGGAGACCTTATTGGTCTCTACAGCTAACTGATAGAAGGTTGTACTGTGGCTGGTGTTGGCCTCTTTCCCAAGTAATTAATGACAAGTCAAAAGGTAACGGCCTCAAGTGCACCAGGGAAATTTAGATTGGATATTAGGAAGAAATTCTTCATTGATCGAGTGGTGGAGTCACCATCCCTGGACATCAGCTGAAGAATGAGTAGATGTGGCACTTCAGGACATTGTCTAGTGGTCATGGAGGTGTTGGGTAGAAGGTTGGTCTTGATGATCTTAGAAGTCTTTTCCAGCTTTAACAACTCTATGTTTCTACAATTCTGTGAGTAGACCCCAGCCAGTGTGTCTGTATAGTGCAACCAGATAGCGTGTCAGAGGTAAATTAAAACTAAGATGTGCACACTCACTCTTCCGGAGATAGTAGTTAAGGTGTTGAACTAAGATGTAGGAAATTTAGGTCCAGTATTCACCTCTACTAAAAGTTTGCTCAAAATCCCTTTCCCACTGCCATCTCTTTGGTTTTGCTTTATAGTCAAGAATGTGCAGAGAGGGAACTGCCTGTGCATGTGCACGGGAAGGCAGCCTAAGTAAACAGGATCTTGAAACCATCTGGGGCCTTCACTTATTCTTGCAGTATCTAAGAACAAATAATCTGTGATAAATTTCACTTGTCCTCTACAAAACCTTTGCTGAGACTGATTTTCTTATGCTGTATAAATGCAATGCAGACTTTATCTCATCCTCTGCCAGTAGGTTTTTTTATTCTTTTGAGATTTGAATGTCACACTGAGTTGCCTAGAGTCACTAGCATTGCTTTGTCCAGTCACTAGCTGAAAAAGTATTTCCCAGAGCTGGCTTAATCTAATCTGTCCTGATAAAGTACCTAAATAAGTGAAGAAAAATTATTGTAAATGTTGGTCACATACTCATTTAAAGCGACTTAAGAAACAGGGAATGATTGATGTGGTCAAATACATTCATCCCATCAAGGGAGAGCATTTTCACATCAATTTGACTGTCATCTACCAAGGAGAACAGGTTGTTCTCAATGTAGTGTTAATTCTGGCAAAAGTTATACATTCCTAACAACATTCATGGAAAAGCAGTCTTATCAATGAAATGTGTGTTTTAAGAAAGAGAAAATAATGAACCTCTAGTCTGGGTGGGGGGGAAGGCATTTAGAAACAGGGAAGAGAGAGAATTTCAGGAGTTTTCACAGTCATCTATCCACATCTTTTTTTAATTGATATACCAGAAAGCTATGCAAAAGGAAGATTTCAGGTGCACTACACACACACACACATATATGGAGCACTGGTTAGGCTGCACCTCGAGTACTGTGTCCAGTTCTGGGCCCCGCAGTTTAGGAAAGATGTTGACTTGCTGGAACGTGTCCAGAGAAGGGCAATGAAATTGGTGAGGGGTTTGGAACACAAGCCCTATGAGGAGAGGTTGAGGGAGCTGGGGTTGCTTAGACTGGAAAGGAGGAGACTCAGGGGTGACCTTATTGCTCTCTACAACTACCTGAAGGGAGGTTGTAGCCAGGAGGAGGTTGGTCTCTTCTCCCAGGCAGCCAGTATCAGAACAAGAGGACACAGTCTCAGGCTGCGCCAGGGGAAGTTCAGGCTGGATGTTAGGAGGAAGTTCTATACAGAGAGAGTGATTGGCCATTGGAATGGGCTGCCCATGGAGGTGGTGGAGTCACCATCACTGGAGGTATTCAGGAGGAGACTTGATGGGGTGCTAGGTGCCATGGATTAGTTGTTTAGGTGGGTTGGATTGGTTGATGGGTTGGACGTGATGATCTTGAAGGTCTCTTCCAACCTGGTCTATTCTATTCTATTCTAATCAAGTCCAACCTCCCTGCCAGAGCAGGACCATGCAATCTAGCACAGGTTGCATGGGAACAGGGCTTGAAAATCTCCAGAGAAGAAGACTCCACAACCACTCTGGGCAGCCTGTTCCAGTGCTCTGGGACCCTCACAGTGAAGAAGTTCCTCCTCATGTTGAAATGGAACCTCCTGTGCTGTAGTTTATATCCATTACCCCTTGTCTTATCACAGGGTGTAACTGAGCAGATCCTGTCCCTTCCTCTTGATAGCCAACCCTCAGATATTTATAAACATTTAATCCCCCTCTCAGTCTTCTCTTCTCCAGGCTAACCAGCCCCAGTTCTCTCACCCTTTCCTCACAGGGCACATGCTCCAGTACCTTAATCATCCATGTAGCCGTCCATTGAACTCTCTCATTGGACTTTCTCAAGTAGATCCCTAGTTCACCCATCACCGGTAAATACCACATTAAAAACTGACAGGTTTGCATTTCATTGTGAATTGTACAAATTGGGCAACCTGCCCACTAATTCTCTGCAGCTTCTCACGTGGTGTCGTTCTCGTACAGCAATAAAGGTAACTAAATGCTGTATGCAGCTAATTAGTTATTTTACTCTTTTTTTGTTGTTATTGTTGTTGTTATTGGACAGCATAATTCATTTCATACTCTGCAATATTCAACCTGAAGGGAAAAACACAATGATTATGTGCAAAAATAGCCTTTCCTATTAGAAATATACTTCACAGGGTAGTCTTTTTTTCACTTCATTAGACATTAAATAATATACTTGAAAAGAAAGTCCTTTCCTTTCCTTTCCTTTCCTTTCCTTTCCTTTTCCTTTCCTTTTCCTTTCCTTTCCTTTCCTTTCCTTTCCTTTCCTTTCCTTTCTTTCCTTTCCTTTCCTTTCCTTTCCTTTCCTTCCTTTCCTTTCCTTTCCTTTCCTTTCCTTTCCTTTCCTTTCCTTTCCTTTCCTTTCCTTTCCTTTCCTTTCCTTTCCTTTCCTTTCCTTTCCTTTCCTTTCCTTTCCTTTCCTTTCCTTTCCTTTCCTTTCCTTTCCTTTCCTTTCCTTTCCTTTTCTTTCCTTTCCTTTCCTTTCCTTTCCTTTCCTTTCCTTTTTTCCTTTCCTTTCCTTTCCTTTCCTTTCCTTTCCTTTCCTTTTCCTTTCCTTTCCTTTCCTTTCCTTTCCTTTCCTTTCCTTTTCCTTTCCTTTCCTTTCCTTTCCTTTCCTTTCCTTTCCTTTCCTTTCCTTTCCTTTCCTTTCCTTTTCTTTCCTCTTCCTTTCCTTTCCTTTCCTTTCCTTTCCTTTCCTTTCCTTTCCTTTCCTTTCCTTTCCTTTCTTTCCTTTCCTTTCCTTTCCTTTCCTTTCCTTTCCTTTCCTTTCCTTTCCTTTCCTTTCCTTTTCCTTTTCTTTCCTTTCCTTTCCTTTCCTTTCCTTTCCTTTCCTTTCCTTTCCTTTCCTTTCTTTCTTTCCTTTCCTTTCCTTTCCTTTCCTTTCCTTTCCTTTTCCTTTCCTTTCCTTTCCTTTCCTTTCCTTTCCTTTCCTTTCCTTTCCTTCCTTTCCTTTCCTTTCCTTTCCTTTCCTTTCCTTTCCCTTTCCTTTCCTTTCCTTTCCTTTCCTTTTCCTTTCCTTTCCTTTCCTTTCCTTTTCTTTTCCTTTCCTTTCCTTTCCTTTCCTTTCCTTTCCTTTCCTTTCCTTTCCTTTCCTTTCCTTTCCTTTCCCTTTCCTTTCCTTTCCTTTCCTTTCCTTTCCTTTCCTTTCCTTTCCTTCCTTTCCTTTCCTTTCCTTTCCTTTCCTTTCCTTTCCTTTCCTTTCCTTTCCTTTCCTTTCCTTTCCTTTCCTTTCCTTTCCTTTCCTTTTCTTTCCTTTTCCTTTCCTTTTCCTTTCCTTTCCTTTCCTTTCCTTTCTTTCCTTTCCTTTCCTTTTCCTTTCCTTTCCTTTCCTTTCCTTTCCTTTCCTTTCCTTTCCTTTCCTTTCCTTTCCTTTCCTTTCCTTTCCTTTCCTTTCCTTTCCTTTCCTTTCCTTTCCTTTCCTTTCCCTTTCCTTTCCTTTCCTTTTCCTTTCCTTTCCTTTCCTTTCCTTTTCTTTTCCTTTCCTTTTCCTTTCCTTTCCTTTCCTTTCCTTTCCTTTCCTTTCCTTTCCTTTTCCTTTCCTTTCCTTTTCCTTTCCTTTCCTTTCCTTTCCTTTCCTTTCCTTTCCTTTCCTTTCCTTTCCTTTCCTTTCCTTTCCTTTCCTTTCCTTTCCTTTCCTTTCCTTTCCTTTCCTTTCCTTTCCTTTCCTTTCCTTTCCTTTCCTTTCCTTTCCTTTCCTTTCCTTTCCTTTCCTTTCCTTTCCTTTCCTTTCCTTTCCTTTCTTTCCTTTCCTTTCCTTTCCTTTCCTTTCCTTTCCTTTTCTTTCCTTTCCTTTCCTTTCCTTTCCTTTCTTTTTTCTTTCCTTTCCTTTCCTTTTCCTTTTCTTTCCTTTCCTTCCTTTCCTTTCCTTTCCTTTCCTTTCCTTTCCTTTCCTTTCCTTTCCTTCCTTTCCTTTCCTTTCCTTTCTTTCCTTTCCTTTCCTTTCCTTTCCTTTCCTTTCCTTTCCTTTCCTTTCCTTTCCTTTCCTTTCCTTTCCTTTCCTTTCCTTTTCCTTTCCTTTCCTTTCCTTTCCTTTCCTTTCCTTTCCTTTCCTTTCCTTTCCTTTCCTTTCCTTTCCTTTCCTTTCCTTTCCTTTCCTTCCTTTTTTCCTTTCCTTTCCTTTTCCTTTCCTTTTCCTTTCCTTTCCTTTCCTTTCCTTTCCTTTCCTTTCCTTTCCTTTCCTTTCCTTTTCCTTTTCCTTTCCTTTCCTTTCCTTTCCTTTCCTTTCCTTTCCTTTCCTTTCCTTTCCTTTCCTTTCCTTTCCTTTCCTTTCCTTTTCCTTTCCTTTCCTTTTCCTTTCCTTTCCTTTCCTTTCCTTTCCTTTCCTTTCCTTTCCTTTTCCTTTCCTTTCCTTTCCTTTCCTTTCCTTTCCTTTCCTTTCCTTTCCTTTCCTTTCCTTTCCTTTCCTTTCCTTTCCTTTCCTTTCCTTTCCTTTCCTTTCCTTTCCTTTCCTTTCCTTTCCTTTCCTTTCCTTTTCCTTTCCTTTCCTTTCCTTTCCTTTCCTTTCCTTTCCTTTCCTTTCCTTTCCTTTCCTTTCCTTTCCTTTTTTCCTTTCCTTTCCTTTCCTTTCCTTTCCTTTCCTTTCCTTAGTATTTTTCACCAAATCATCAAAAACATTTCCAATGTTAATCAGCTCTGCATTCACCTGGAAGAAAATGGTGGAGATTTTGGCTTCAGAGATGGCACTGCTTAAAGAAATGATGGAGTCTCAGGCTGTACAGTGTGAAATGTTTCATCTTTAAAGTAAGTGTTTTTTTTATATTTTTATCAAAGACAGAGGCACTTGAGATGAAAGAACTTATTCTCTGTTGTACCATAGAGTCACTGGCACAAGCACAAAGCAGTTGTAACATGATACATAATGTGAGTTGTATCGTTTATGCTCATTTTGCATTTCTGACGAAGGGCAACCTGAAGAAAATTAAATCAGGCTTTTTGAAAGGTTCCATGCAATTCTTATCATTTAGGTGGGTGATAGTTGTATCATATGGGTTAGTTCTATACACACAGAGAGTCATGCAAGCAAATTAATAGTTTTTAAGATACATTTCTAAAAACTGAACAATCCCTTTAAACAGCTTTGATCCCCTATGTCCTCATTACATCAGTTTGAGGTTGATGGAACTGAGGGTTGATAATCATGAGGTCAAGGCCCAAGAGGTCAAAGTCTCTCTTCTAATGGAGCTGTGCACAGTGCAGAACCGTGGGGCAAGACAAACATAGCTTTATTTACCTCCTAATAGACCACAAGGCTGCACCCCAGCTCCCTTAACACAGCCCCAGACAGTCACACTGGTGGGAATCATAGAATCATAGAATCAGTCAGGGTTGGAAGGGACCACAAGGATCATCTAGTTCCAACCCCCTGCCATGGGCAGGGACACCCTACACTAGATCACGCTGGCCAGAGCCTTGTCCAGCCTGGTCTTAAACACCTCCAGGGACGGGGCCTCAACCACCTCCATGGATAACCCATTCCAGGGCTTCACCACTCTCATGGGGAAGAACTTCTTCCTCACATCCAGCCCGAATCTCCCCATTTCCAGCTTCAACCGTTCCCCCTAGTCCTATCACTACCTGAGATCCTGAGAAGTCCCTCCCCAGCCTTCCTGTAGGCCCCCTTCAGATACTGGAAGGCCACAATGAGGTCACCTGGGAGCCTTTTCTTCTCCAGACTGAACAGCCCCAACTCCTTCAGTCTGTCCTCATAGGAGAGCTCTTCCAGCCCTCTGATCATCCTCGTGGCCCTTCTCTGGACACGCTCCAGCATGACACCAAGCTGTGTGGTGCAGTGGACATGCTGGAGGGAAGGGATGCCATCCAGAGGGACCTGGACAGGCTGGAGAGGTGGGCACAAGCCAACCTCATGAGCTTCAACAAGACCAAGGGCAGGGTCCTGCATCTGGGTCGAGGCAATCCCAGGCACAAATACAGGCTGGGCAGTGACTGGCTGGAAAGCAGCCCTGAGGAGAGAGACTTGGGGGTGCTGGTGGACGAGAAGCTCAACAGGAGCTCTCAATGTGCACTTGCAGCCCGGAAAGCCAATCAGATCCTGGGCTGCATCAGGAGATGTGTGACCAGCAGGTCAAGGGAGGTGCTTCTCCCCCTCTACTCAGCTCTGGTGAGACCCCACCTGGAGTACTGCGTCCAGTTCTGGAGCCCCTATTACAGGAGGAATAGAATACTTCACCCCTGTGCCCACTGAGCAGCTGTGTCCTGTCAGCTCCCTATAGGGTTGATGCTAGCTCCAGATTTGCCCCATAAAACAGTGTGACCACCAGACCACCAGCTACAATGGAGTTAGGATATCCAGATTCAGTTCCTCAGCCTCACAGCTCCCATGGGCCACAGCCTTCCTGTCTCTGAGAGTGTTTATCTTCCTTGTCCGCCTAGTTGAGGTCTGGGTTCATTCCTGTTCTGAGATAGTTTGAGGGAAGTTAGCCCAGAAGTCCCCACTTTGTTCCAAAGGATCTAGTTATAGCATCTTTTCAATGTGACCAGCCATCCTAAGACTCTCTCTGGGAACAATTTCTTGTTATTGTTGACATTTATTGCCTGATAGTTTCAGTCTTTTACCATCTTGCTGTTTACAAATGGATCAAAAGGCAGTGCAAATCATTAGAACTAGCAGTGCAAAGTTACTCTTTTTGGCAAAATCCCGCCTGCTGTCATTTTCTATAGTTAAGACTTTTGCCTGAAGCCTTGAATGTCTCACCCTGACACCAGCCTGCAGTAATTAATCATTAAACAGTGATTGAGGCAGTGGACCCCAGAAAATATCTTCATATTCTACCATATGCTGAAGCCAGCTGCAGCAAGCACTCAGAGAGAAGCCACACAGAGGAAAACACTCTGCCTGACAGTCCCCTGCTGTGAAGTCCAAGCGCAGAAAGCCTCTAACGAAGGGCCTTAGACAGACTGTTTGCTTGTATTGACCTTCATTACCTGAGATTGTTTAGAAGGCAAAATGTCAGTGTTAATGTGCTAGAATTTTAAACATTATCACATTTTAATGACTATTTCCAGCCTCTTGCATACTCACAATGTGGAACAAAAGTATGGATTAGTGTAATGAAAGGTTATAACAACAATAACAACAATAATGAGGGATGGGCAGATGTGTTTTGCTTAATTTCTAACTCCCCTGGAGCATCTTGGGCTGGAATTAAGAGTGGTTTCCACCCACCCGAGGTTCATGTTTTATTTGGGGCTGGCTCAGCGCCACATCTGGGCAGTTGCAGGCCACAGCAGTCATCCAGAGCAGGGCATAAGCCTGCTTTCAGCTCTGGTGAATGCAAATGAGATGACAGATCCCCACAGAACTGCTGGTGTCTACAGCAGGGTAGAGGAAAGGCAATGAGCATCTTTTAGAGTCACCAGTGTCAAGGTGATTTGCAGCCTCACACAAACGTGATTTCAGAAGTCCCACTAAGACCCAAGTGACTTCTTAAAACTCACAGGCATCATGGATTTACCTCACATACCTTCCACACACTGACTCCATTGCATGGTCTGCCTCACACAAGCAAACAGAAGGCAATGTGAGCAACACATTGTAAGGCACACTCTCTTTGTTCTGGTTTTACAACAAAACTAATTGTTAAGTGATTTTGTTTAGTCTTTTCTAAGTAACTGCACTTTCTAAATTTAACAGCATGTTTTCAGTGTCTGCTTCTAGTGTTGGTGTTTATAGTTGCTACTAAGGATTGATATGCAGGCCAAGGTCATTGCTAAATCTTATGTACCACATTGAAGGCACAGAGTAAAAGGCTGCACCTGGGTGGGGGGGAGGAATGGACAGTTCAGGTGACCAACAAGGTATTCTAAACCATATTCATATTCAGTATAAAGTTGAGAGATCACAAGAGTCAAGCTCTGGGACTTCTTCAGTGGTGATGGCCCTGCAGGACTTCTTTTCATGCATCCCAGGAATGGTTGTCTTTATCCATTCTGCTTTTCTTTCCCAATCCCAATCCACAAGCCTATATTTTCTTTGAATCCAGTTGAACCATAACCCAGCTCCTGAATTTGGTTCCCACTGCCACTGAGTCCAGTCTGGGACTTCTGCCAAAGCATCAGTGGTGATGGCCCTGCGATATGGTGGTGAGGACTTCAGGTTTTTCATGCATCCCAGGACATGGTTGTCAAGTCTTTGGGACTGCAAGCGCACCAAGATTCAACCACATAAGCCAGCTCATGTTGAGCTTTTCATCAACTGATTCGGTCCCAAGTCCTTGTCCTCAAGACCACTCTTTGCCGAGCCACTCCTTGTCCAGCCTATATTTGTGCTTAGGCTTAGGACTGCCCCTACCCCTATGCAGGACCCTACATTTAGATATTTTACATATGCTTGTTTTTCCCCCCCAAAGTACAAATTGCAGCAGCCTTGTAGTTTTTTCCTTGAAGTCTTTTTCACAGCTATTTATGCAGATGATCTCTAACAAATTGATTCATACTTCTCTGTTTCATAACAGGGCTACTTATTGTAAAAAAAAAGAGCACCTGATTTTACAAACAGTGAGTTGATGAATGTGAATGCTTAAAAAGATAGACTGCACTCCTGAATAGCATTACAGGTAAACACTCTTTTAATGGAACCTAGCTTACAAACTTCTTTAACACAAAACACATTCAGCTCCCCTGCCTGTGAATAACTATTTTGATGTTCCCTCTGCTTGATTTTGGAATGTTCTTTGAGCTTCCCATGGGATCTTTCTATGCTTGCAGTTTGCTAAGCAAATAAGATTTTGAATGATTTAATGAAACAACAACAGCAAAACAAAGAAACAAATAAACAAATGCCAAGCACAAACCTCCAAACTTTCTCTCTCTTCATTTGACAATGTCTGATTGAACAATGGGGGGAAGCAAGATGGTTACAAATTCCACACAGTTCTTCCTCTTCTAAATAAATTTAACTGCTCTCAGTGGACCCTCATTTAATCAATGTTCTTCACTGTCATTTTAGCTACCCAGCACGAGAAAAAGTCGTAGAAAGAAATGCTTACCCAAATTTAATGACTCCTGTATCACAGGGACAGCTGACCCTTTATACTCTGAACCCCATATATAGATTGCTGATGGACACAGGCTTGTAATATTAATCTGCCTACAATAAGAGACTGTTAACATAATATTTACTGCAGGACATAATGCAGTGAGGCACTCAAAAGCATAACATTTCCAATGGAAATCTCTGGCTATTCCTGAACATAAGCATTTTACTAGATCAAGGTCTGGACTAGCACTGAAAACTTTTCCAGCTGCAGGAAGCATCTGTTTCTGTCTGTCTCTTGAGATTTGGATCCTCTGACTGATGTTGAGATTTTATGCTTTAGCAATACAGAAAAAAAAAATTAGGAGTTCCTCAGAAGCTGAAGCTTGAGAAGGTAAATAATGCAGTGGCTTGCAAAAAGTAACCCAAGCTAAACATAGGTGTTTAGAAAGGGGAGGAAGTGTGTAAACCTGTCTTCCATGCAGCAGCAAAGACTGGGCAAATGGTTTGCCTTTGGCCTTTGAGTTCAGAGTTATTCACATGTGCAGAAAAAAAAACAAAACAAAACAAAAGAAAGAAAAAAGGTGAGTTCTTAAAATAGCCTTTAAATGCAGAATTCATAGCTCATTGTCGTGTTTCATTGAAGCCTAAAATAATATTCTACAGATAATTATGATTTGGCTAAGAAAGCCCACAACAACAGTATCTTTTGGCAAGAACAGTTGAGCCAAAAGATATGTTATCAGTTCTATCATCTGAACTGACAGCCCTTTGATATCTGCAGATGAATAATTAATTTCCTATTTAATTAATAACATTTTTACATATTCAGTGAAGAAAAAAACACATTTAATACTTATTGTAGTATCAGATTTCAGACTTGTGAATACACATCTGTATACTATATTCTGATATAGCTTAGACTATTCCAGTTATATACAGATGGGGCAGGAAAAAGCAGGTGGATGAACAAGTTTCAGGTTTACATCATATTTGTTCTTCTGTAGAATCACAGAATATTAGGGGTTGGAAGGGACCTCTGGAGATCATTGGGTCCACCACCCCTGTCAAAGAAAGGTCACCTAGGGCAGGTCACACAGGAACACGTCCACGTTGGCTCTGAAAGTCTCCAGAGAAGGAGACTCCACAACCTCTCTGGGCAGCCTGTGCCACTGCTCTGTCACCCTCACAGTAAAGAAGTTTCTCCTTGTGTTGAGGTGGTACTTTCTGTGTTCTATCTTACATCCATTATTCTTTGTCCTATTAACAGGTGCCACTGAAAAGAGCCTGTCCTCTTCCTCTTGACACCCAACCCTCAGATGTTTGTAGACATTAATATGATCCCCTCTCAACCTTCTCTTCTCCAGACTAAACAATCCCAGTTCTTTCAGTCATTCTTCATAGGAGAGAAGTTCAAGTCCCTTAATAATTCCCATAGTTCTTTTTTGGACTTTCTCCCATAGAATAACAGAGAAGAAAATTTACCTTACACTAAATGTTAAGAAAATGCACATGAGATGCTACAGCCAAACTCCTGACTTTGAAAGGTTGGAAGTTCGCAGTTAGATTCTATGACAATTATGCCTACTGTGAGGTAAGAGAAGAAAAACACCAAAATGTCTAAAACAACTGAATTGGCTCAACATGTTGGGGAGGGGTTTGGAACACAAGCCCTATGAAGAGAGGCTGAGGGAGCTGGGGTTGCTTAGCCTGGAGGAGGCTCAGGGCAGACCTTCTTGCTGTCTACAACTACTTGAAGGGAGGTTGTAGCCAGGAGGGGGTTGGTCTCTTCTCCCAGGCAACCAGCACCAGAACAAGAGGACACAGTTTCAAGCTGCACCAGGGGAGGTTCAGGCTGGATGTTAGGAAGAAATTCTTCATAGAGAGAGTGATTGCCCATTGGAATGTGCTGCCCAGGGAGGTGGTGGAGTCGTCATAATTGAAGGTGTTGGTTTAAGCTGATTAGATGGTGTTGGATGATGAGTTGGATGCAATGACCTTGAAGGTCTCTTCCAACCTGGTTTATTCTATTCTATTCTATTCTATGCTATGCTATGCTATGCTATGCTATGCTATGCTATGCTATGCTATGCTATGCTATGCTATGCCATTCTATTCTAGTCTCTGCTGAATCTCTCCCAGGTAAGAAAACATGTGCATTCTCTTATTTGTTTGTATGATGCCAGTCTACAGGGAAACCAAAAAAGTGGTTTAACTCTCTCTGGTAGTATCAAGAGGAATGTCAAGGGGTAGCTTCCTCACTCTGCTGCATGAAACATCACAAGGCTGCCAAATTTATGCATTATAGTTTTGTGTCTGGTGGAAACAAACAAACCTGAAGAAGCTTCATCCCATGCAGTATGTGTGTACAGGTAGCTTAACAATAAAATTGACCAGAGAGATGGTTAAATTTTTGACTTAGAGTTAGTGTTTTAACCAAACCAGAAATATTTCTGGGGAAAAAGCAAGCAAACAAAACCCCAAACAAAAAAAATAACCCAAACAAAACCAAACCCCAACCAAAACCCTAACATTTTCTTTGCAGATTTTCAGTTATTCTATTTTTTTTTTTTCACCTTCCCACTGTTTGTTGGGTTGTGTTTTTTTTTTCTTTCATATCCTTTTTTCACTTTTGTTCCCCCCCACCACCCTTTTGTTTCTATTAAAAGTAAAGAGAAAAAGAAGAGAGAGAGAAAGGGATATGAAACCCTTAAAACACCTCATATTACTTCCTGAAATGAAACCTATTGGTTAAAGGGCAGAAGAAATCCATTTCAAATAGCTGAAATATTTCATTTTTGTGTTCCTTTTGGACTTTTCATCAGAGTGGATCCATGATTTACCCAGCCTTGCTCGAGAGTTTGAATGAATAGACATCTTGATGCTGTGGCTGCAGCATTCAAGACAATGTTGGTCAGCCCTTGAACATAGCCATCAGGCTTGAAAAGAAGGAAATTGTAGCAGATTTACTGACAATGCAAATCACAGAAGATGGCAAAAATCTGTTTCCTTGACAACATGACTACCCCAGAGGATGCTGAATTTTGTTTTCTTTTGGTGAGGAGGGGCTGGTGATGGATTTTGACAAATGGGGCTTGAAAATAGCATGCTGAAATCAGTACAAATATATGTTTCTGTACACTCTTTCTCTTCTTTTTGGTGCCTGACACTGGAGTCTGAAATGGAGAGCTTTCAGGAGTTGAGTTTCATACATTGAAATCTGGTCTGAAAATATATTTTGATATGTGAGTTACATTTCCTCCTTGCCAGCAGAAGCCAGCTACTAAGCTGAGGCTGCCTGCTTAATTAAACTATGTTCCTCTAAAAACTTGCAGCACAAATACATGATGGCAGAGCATGTTCTGTGTGCTGTTCTTCCTCGTGTGATAAGCAGTGCATTTCCTCAATGGATGCACATTGCTTACATTTTTAGAGCTATTAAGCCAGGATAATTATGGAACAATCTAGGCAATGTTCAATAGCCCATGCAGATGCCTGACAGGGCATGTTGTCTCTTAATTAGGAATTTGAATGACTAATGCTTGTATATTAACTGAAATAATTGGATAGATGTTTTACATTTTCTTCATTTTTACTGACAAACAAGGAAAAGGACCACAGGATTCAACACATCTTCCTAAAGCAGCTCGTTTCATTTGCACTTTCCAGATGATCTAATCTGCTGTTTAAGTGTGATTTTTAAGGGAATTAATGTTACCTACTGTGTAAATATATTGTAAGATGTTCCTGGGTGAGTCTATCAGCTTTCAGCTGGTATCTTGTTGCTTCCTGTACTATGGTAAGCTACACAGCTTAATTACCTGGCTGTATCTTCTTCCTCTTTTTTTTTTTTTTTTTTTTTCGTCTTCTCAGAAGTCAAGTAAAATTACAATAGTTGTTATAATTTTTTAATTGTTTCAAAGTGCTGATAATGGGATGTACATCGTTTCAAACCCAGCTCTGATACCATCCTAGCACAATTTGCTGCCCCTGATGTGAAAATCTGCTTTGCACTGTGCAAGGCTGCTTTCCAGAGACTGAGGATGCCTGTCAGGGGCTGAGCTTGCTGGATTGGACCCTGCATCTCTGGCTGCAGAGGAGAGCTCTACTGAGCTCTCTCCCTAGCAACCAGTACCAGAACAAGGGGACACAGTCTCAAGCTGCACCAGGGGAAGTTTAAGCTGGAGGTGAGGAGAAAGTTCACCAAGAGAGTGATTCGCCATTGGAATGTGCTGCCCGGGGAGGTGGTGGAGTCACTGTCCCTGGAGGTGTTCAAGAGGGGATTGGACGTGGCACTTGGTGCCATGGTCTAGTCGTGAGGTCTGTGGTGACAGGTTGGACTTGATGATCTTCGAGGTCTCTTCCAACCTTAGTGATACTGTGATACTGTGATATTGAGATATCCTTACCCTTACTCTCACTTCCACTAAATACAGGGAGAGGCTTATCGGCACTGGCCAAGCTGTGTGGAAGCAGGCAGGAAGTATTGCATTCCGTAGTAACATCCATTAGCTCCTTTCTACACTTGAGACACCATTCATCTCACATCAACGCAATAGAAACAGTAAGAATAAAATACTTGTGGGCTCTACAGTAGCAGAACTTTGCTTGGACTGAGCACCATCTTTATCCCACGTCTCCTCTGTGTGAGAGGACTGCAATGCCAGCCAGCATATACATTGTTTATATTTAGGGTGTCTGATAAATGTGTTTATTCACAACTATTAGTATAAAAGCTACTTTAAAGGCAACAAATTGCTCTCTATTAGTAATGTGCATAATGACCTATTTCCATAAACATTTTTAGTAAGAGAAATTTTAATGTGCAAAACCCTGCAGACATTTTATGGAAATTTGACTGTATTCTGCAGAAGTGCATCACAGCCATATTTTGTTCTTTAATATTTTGTTTTGAGAGGTGAATTACTTTCATTCTGATATATAGTGCAAAAGAAGCAACCTGGCACAGGAAAAAGGAAAACGAGTCTTAATGTGTTTCCTTATTGCTAATGTGTATTTGTTTGATTGATGTAAGGATAGTTTTTTTGCAGAAAATATACAGCCCCTGTGAGCTGGAGGTTTTTTTTGCACATTTATTTAAGAAGGGTGATGGAAGCTTTAAATAAGTTCTTTCAATCCAATCATAAGGGAAAAGAATAATAAAGGAATGACTTTATGGTCAAAAGGATAAATAGAGCTGCTGTGCCTCTATCTTTAGTATTGCACCTGTCTTCTCTACCCAAATGAAGGGCAAGCATGGAAGAGAGTATGCACAAAATATTGTGATGCAAGTTTAAAAACAGGGCTTACAAAATTTGGATGAGGAGGTTTGAAGTGTGTCAACTTTATGTGGTTTTTTGCTGTTGCTGTTTGAAAAGCATGCAAGCAAATCACCAGTATTCTGTGGAGTCTTAGCAGCATTTTAACAGCATGTTATGGACTAAATGCATCCTGAACAACAGCAGAGCTCTTTGTGTTAACTTACTATAACTTTGGAGCAAATAATGCTTTCTTTTTCCCCTTTCCATGAAGAACTTAAAGCTTCTGAACTACCAACAGTTCCAACAAATCCTGTAAAAATGACCTAGCTCACCTCAGATGCAAGCTGTCTCATTTGTAGTTCCACCAAAACAATATAGGGAAAGAAAGCAAGGTTTTGTTTTAAATTAAGCTAATTGCACAGCCATAGGGAGAAGGCAGAAATGGAGGTGCATCCATAGATCTAATACTAAAACAACCTGTGTGGTGTTTCAACTCTGCCTTGAAGGTGCTCTCAGCAGCCTTCTTCAAAGGAAACGTTGCTCTGTGTTAAAGCCCAGGCAGAGCACAACTCTGAATTCAGTTTTGCCTTTGACACTAATAGTGCAAATGTGGACAAACCACCTGAGTGACAGTTTTAAGCTGGAAGATATTAACCTCTAGCATGGTTAACCCATCCCTACAGCATACAGAGAATGCTTGCTTAGATAAAAGCAAGCTAAGATGTTTCTGGATGTACAGAAAAAGGTGTGATGAAAGATGTCCAGGAAGTGAAAAACATTAAACCATGAATGCCTTTAGAGATACCTATGAGAAAAGCAGGTTCCTATAGTTTCAATTTTCTCTTGCAAATGTTGACACACTTTGCAGTATCTATTTGAAAAAATAAGGATGCATCCCAGCTAGAAAGAAAGTCTAAATGAAAAACTATTCATGAGAAGGTACCTGGAGTACATAGAATAGAATAGAATAGAATAGAATAGAATAGAATAGAATAGAATAGAATAGAATAGAATGGAAGAATGGAATGGAATGGAATGGAATGGAATGGAAGAATAGAATAGAATAGAATAGAATAGAATAGAATAGAATAGAATAGAATAGAATAGAATAGGATAGAATAGAATAGAATAGAATAGACCAGGTTGGAAGAGACCTTCAAGATCATCGGGTCCAACCTATTATCCAACACCACCTAATCAACTAAACCATGGCACCAAGCACCCTATCAAGTCTCCTCCTGAACACCTCCAATGACAGTGACTCCACCACCTCCCTGGGCAGCCCATTCCAATGGGCAATCACTCTCTCTGTGTAGAACTTCTTCCTAGCCTCCAGCCTAAACCTCCCCTGGTGCAGCTTAAGACTGTGTCCTCTTGTTCTGGTGCTGGTTGCCTGGAAGAAGAGACCAACCTCTGCTTGTCTACAACCTCCCTTCAGGTAGTTGTAGAGAGCAAGAAGGTCTGCCCTGAGCTTCCTCTTCTCCAGGCTAAGCAACCCCAGCTCCCTCAGTCTCTCCTCTTAGGGCTTGTGCTCCAAACCCCTCACCAACTTTGTTGCCCTTCTCTGGACATGTTCCAGCAAGTCAACATCCTTCCTCAACTGAGGGGCCTTGGAACATTGTGTTACTTGAGTATTTGCTCAGCTTTTGGCATGTGCCATTGCCTTCTATGGTCTTTAAAAGAAAGGTGCTTGTAAATATGAATAAGATCTTGACTGCATATCAGATCAAATATGAAGCTGGACTCTGTTTTGGTGGAGCATCGAGCTGCTGCACACCAGTGTTACAGCTGCAGTAATACCGTTACAGCTGCAGTAATACAGGTACTTTAAGACCTTATTTATTCTCAAAGCATCCAGCATCTCTTAGTAGTTGTCACACATACAATGAGAACTGAAAGCACATAGATGTGCCAAGGTCCATACACAACCCTTGTCCTATCTCACCGTAGTAAACAACTAGATGTAATTAATTTCAGTGGGATCAGGAGTGTGATACATGAAACTCCCGAGGCAACCCTTCTTCCTTCTCCCAGTCATCACGAGGGTGGTGAGACACTGGAACGGGTTGCCCAGGGGGAGGTGGAAGCCTCATTCCTCATTCCTGCAGGGTTTTAAGGCCAGGCTGGATACAATACAATACAATACAATACACCAGGTTGGAAGAGACCTTCAAGATCATCACATCCAACCCATCAACCAATCCAACCCACCCAACAACTAAACCATACAGCCAAGCACCCCATCAAGTCTTCTCCTGAACACCTCCAATGAAGGTGACTCCACCACCTCCCCAGGCAGCCCATTCCAATGGGCAATCACTCTCTCCGTGTAGAACTTCTTCCTAACATCCAGCCTAAACCTGCCCTGGCGCAGCCTGAGACTGTGTCCTCTTGTTCTGGTGCTGGCTGCCTGGGAGAAGAGGCCAACCTCTACCTGGCTACAACCTCCCTTCAGGTAGTTGTAGAGAGCAATGAGGTCTCCCTGAGTCTCCTCTTCTCCAGGCTAAGCAACGCCAGCTCCCTCAGCCTCTCCTCACAGGGCTTGTGTTCCAAACCCCTCACCAGCTTTGTTGCCCTCCTCTGGACACGCTCCAGCAAGACAACATCCTTCCTAAACTGAGGGGCCCAGAACTGGCTGGCCACACTGTTCCTGATGCAGGCCAGGATGCCAGTCCAGATTTTCTCCTGTGAGGAATATTTTGTATTTATTTCTTTTTTTTTTTTTTTCTTTTTCAAATGACCCAGCAATTAGCATAACAGAAACCTAGGTGCTCAGCACCTTCTCCATTTAACAGAACAAATGTCAAGTCCCATTAATATAATCAGCTGTTCCACAGTGGTTGATCAGATACTGTCTATTGTTGTATGTTTATTATCTTTTTGAAATAGTATTACGGGGTTCTGCTGACTATAACTTTGCATTATGCACTCTATTTTTTTTTCACTTTAATCCTTCTTTGCAGTTCAAGCAGCACAAACAATTTTATCACATCCAGGCTGCTAAACCATTAATTGTGAGTCCAGATTTTCAGCAGTTCATGCTGGTACAATAAGTCTCCTTTCCCCATCACCACTCCCAAGTGAAAAGAATCTGTATTTTTAATAATCATAAAAAGACATAATCACTTAATGCAGAAATGTCCATTGCACCTGAACAGTAAATCCACCTTAAGTGGAAATTTACACAAAGAATTATTTATAGGAATCAATCATAATTACATTTAATGCATGCTGCAGCTGTTTATAATTGTGGTTTTCCCAAGGTTATTCTCCTCCTACCATCCACCCACACACACATGAAATTTGCTTCTGTGGAAATGCTTAGGAAGCATTCTAATTTTCCCAGAACTTGTTACAATGGTTGCTGACTGTTTGGAGGCAGACTAGATTGATTAGTGAGTGCCACAAGAAGGAAAAGACTATTTTGTTGACCAGCAAAAGAGTCTGGTTGGTAATAAGGACAAACATTTTCTGTGTCATTGTTTGCTATTTGTTATGACAAGCAAATCTGACTGCTGAATTGGAAAGCTAATTGTTTATAATCATAAATTCAAGCTAGTGTGGGCCAAACTGAGAAGCCATGCATAAAGTGGTGTAACTGGGACCTTCCCACACTTGATTAGACATTTCTTTTCCTGAAGATTCATTGCTGTAGAATGGATTGCAAAATTAATGTCTTTTTTTTGCAACTACTGAAAAGAAAAAAAATTTCCTAGAGAAAGAAAAAGAGATTTAATGTGAAGTCCTTCTTAGCTCCAGTTATTTGATTTTAAAAAATGAAGGTATTATGGGAAAAATATAAAACCACTTGACAAACAGTTTTGGGGTTTTTTAATTGTGTTGAAGGCCCACAGAATGAGTAGGCTCAAAGTGAGGGGAAAGTTCTTCATTGAGAGAGTCGTTAGCCATTGGAACGGGCTGCCCGGGAGGTGGTGGAGTCACCATCCCTGGACGTGGCACTTGGTGCCCTGGTTTAGTCATGACGTCTGTGGTGACGGGTTGGACTTGATCTCTGAGGTCTCTTCCAACCTTGGTGATTCTGTGTGACCTGACCAGAAAGTCTAGAAGGGGACAGAAGGGCATTTGGCATGAGACATATGCCTACCCATATGTAGTTGTTGTGATATTGGGCTCATATACTACAAAAAATTTCTGAGGGTAGACATAAGCACATAATTAAATA
Source organism: Picus viridis (assembly GCA_033816785.1). Classification (NCBI taxonomy): domain Eukaryota; kingdom Metazoa; phylum Chordata; class Aves; order Piciformes; family Picidae; genus Picus; species Picus viridis. The sequence continues at coordinate 6,132,615 of CM066568.1, forward strand.
TGATTTTATCTTCTCAGTACTGTCCTACTGTGTCCAGTTCTGGGCTCCTCAGTTTAGGAAGGATGTTGACTTGCTAGAACTTGTCCAGAGAAGGGCAACAAAGCTGGGGAGGGGGTTAGAACACAAGCCCTATGAGGAGAGGCTGAGGGAGCTGGTGCTGCTTATCTTGGAGAAGAGGAGACTCAGGGGAGACCTTATTGCTGTCTACAACTCCCTGAAGGGAGGTTGTAGCCAGGTGGGGGCTGGTCTCTTCTCCCAGACAACCAGCAACCAGCACCAGAACAAGAGGACACAGTCTCAAGCTGCACCAGGGGAGGTTTAGGTTGGAGGTTAGGAAGAAATTCTACACAGAGAGAGTGTTTGCCCATTGGAATGGGCTGCCCAGGGAGGTGGTAGAGTCACCATCATTGGAAGTGTTTAGGAGAAGACTTGATAGGGTGCTTGGTTGCATGGTTTAGTTGATTAGGTGGGTTGGATAGTAGGTTGGACGTGATGATCTCGACGGTCTCCTCCAACCTCTATTCTATTCTATTCTATTCTATTCTATTCTATTCTATTCTATTCTATTCTATTCTATTCTAACTGATGAGGCATCTGCAAGGAAAGACTAGTCATATGAAACATCAGGTTAATGAATTTGTGATTAGAAGTGGAAAATCTTCAGTTAAAAGTTTGGTAATTTAGGATGGAGCCCATCTCCCAACACACAAATTGTGACCAAGAATTACCTCTTAGACTTCAGAAACACATTACCAAAGCTCATAAAGGAGCCAGAACTTTTGGTGTTCATTTGGTGAAAATGGCCAAGTCACTGAGGGAGTGCCTGTCCTTCTGCAGAGCTTCATCAGTGTCTCGGTCTGGAGAGGGAAAGAGACTCAGTTCTTTTGAATATTCCTGTGTTGTGAAATGAGAGGCACAAAGGAGGCCAAAATATCAACAGCTAGACTGTTTATTACATAAATTAAGTGGAGGGATCAGAAGGGGAGAGGGAAAAAATAGAGAGGGAGAGAGAGAAGAGAGAGAGAAGAGGAAAGGAATTATATTACCACACCCCTCACCGCCCCCCCCCAAGACAGTTTGAGTCTTTGGAGGAAAGGTGCTGCAGGAGATGTTGGGTGTGTAGAGAAACAGTGCTGAGGCTTTGGCTGTAGAAGAGATGTGGTCCTCTGGGCAGCCTCTTCAGCTCCATGAGTTGCAGCAGGCAGAACTTAGGATATGGAGAGAGGGTTCAGTCTGCTTCCTCCAGGCTCCATGGCCTCGTTTCTTCAGAGCAGCATTGTCCCAGGCTTTGCCTTCTCTCCTGCTTTCCTTCTAAGCAGCATTGTCCTTCTCCTGTGTTTTCCTTCATCTGTGTTTTTGGTTCTCCGTTTTTCTTCTGCCGACCCAGTAGTTGCTCAAGTCTTTTATACAGTTTTTTAGTCCTTAGCTATGTGTCCAAGTATTGTCCCTCAGGAATTCAGGGGCCAGAAAATCATCCTTAGGTAAGTATCCAGGTATCATTCCCCAGGAAATCTTTCTGTGTATTCCTGTGAGTTTGGGCAGAGGTCTGGATGGGGGGGGGGGTGGGGGGTGGGGGTGGGCCTCCGCCTCCTCCTTCTCCATCTACCTACCCACACACTCATTGCACATCAGGAAACAGGTGGTGAATCCATTGTCCCTTCCTGGGGTATCTGATGGCTGGAAATGATCTTGTGCTGAAGGTGTGAATGCTGGGCCCTTGGGCCATTGTAGGCCAGCTGCAGTCCCGTGAGCAATGTTATCTTTGCTCCTTCCAAGAGTCCTTCCAGTGGTTCTGCCCAACACACATCAGCTATTGTCTGGGCAAGCAGCAAGTGATTTTATCTTTGTTGAGTCACACCAGGAGAGACAAGCTTTTAGTCTCTCACAATCAGCGAGTGAGGCACATCAGGGAGAGCTGTGGAGGTCCCAACACCCACCCCAGCTTCTGAGACAGAGAAAGTTGTGTCACTATGCATTGGCAACTCAGCTGCCTCAGTTTATGGTGCAGCTTTTTAGGACAACTCTAACTCCCAGTTTACTTTCTAGGGAGCCTTGAAAATCCCTTCACTTCCACCAGTGTTCTTGGGCATAAAAATAGGTTCAAGCTCATTCCAAATCAATCCTCTCACTCGCTATTTGTGCTTTTATTTTTCCCCACACACCTTGTAGCATAGAATTTAATTGTAGCTGAGATACAGCATAAGTAAATAACCGGTGGGGACCAATAATAATTGCAATAAACCTATAGCTTTGATGCTCCAGTATTTAACATTCTGGATCAAGCTCTGCCTGGCCTTACACTTTGCAGAACTCCCCTGAGGGCAATAGGATTTCATGGGGTATAAATCAGGGCAGAATGAGGTGATTTCAGAGTAGGTGAAATTGCTGATGTAACTTCCCCACATCTTAAGGAGACTTCAGCCAAAAACTGGGGTAGTGAAGGCAATTGGGAGGAAGGTCAGAGTAAAGTATTTGAAAATGAACTAGAAAACAAGAATATGTATTTAAACATTTTTTTATAGTTGTGTGGATACTGACCTGTCATTTGTAATGATTGGCCCAGTCTGGTGAAATAAGCAAACAAACAAAACAAAGAAAATCGTTTGCTGTGTTAAACATGTCTTCCAAAACAAGTGCTTGGATTTTTCTCTTGCTGATGATAATCTGCCTGAATGAGAAAACAGTCTGCCCAGGAAGCCTCAAGATAGCTGCTGTCTGATGCATCATTTCTTAGCATCTAAGACCGACCAATTTCAGAGCACTGCAGCAATCTAGCATTGGGTCTAGAAAACTAACCACAGTTTTACTGTTATAGGTAAGAGGCCTTGAAAAATCTGCAGATGAAATTAGCGTTTGAAGTGGGAGTGTGGTTCTGGGAAACAACAATTTCTGGAGAGGAGTAAATTTATTCTAAGAGAATTTTCAATACTAAACATAGCAAAACAACTCAACCTCATTTGTTTATCTAAATAAGTTTCTATGTAATTTTTTAAAGAACAAATGAAAGATCAAAATAATAACAACATAATAAAATAATAATCTCAAATAATAACAATAATAATCATTATCATCATCATGATTTTAGGCTGGATGTTAGGAAGAAGTTCTATACAGAGAGAGTGATTGCCCATTGGAATGGGCTGCCCATGGAGGTGGTGGAGTCACCTTCATTGGAGGTGTTCAGGAGGAGACTTGCTGGGGTGCTTGGTGCCATGGTTTAGTTGTTTAGGTGGGTTGGATTGGTTGATAGGTTGGATGCAATGATCTTGAAGGTCTCTTTCAACCTGGTGTATTGTATTGTATTGTATCATCATCATCATCACCACAGTATCACAGTACCACCAAGGTTGGAAGAGACCTCAAAGATCAAGTCCAACCTGTCACCACAGACCTCATGACTAGACCATGGCACCAAGTGCCATGTCCAATCCCCTCTTGAACACATCCAGGGACTGTGACTCCACCACCTCCCTGGGCAGCACATTCCAATGACAAATGACTCTCTCAGTGAAGAACTTTCTCCTCACCTCCAGCCTAAACTTCCCCTGGTGCAGCTTGAGATTGTGTCCTCTTGTTCTGGTGCTGGTTGCTTGGGAGAAGAGACCAAACCCTTCCTGGCTACAACCACCCTTCAGGTAGTTGTAGAGAGCAATGAGGTCTCCCCTGAGCATCCTCTTCTCCAGGCTAAACAATCCCAGCTCTCTCAGCCTCTCCTCGTAGGGCTTGTGCTCAAGGCCTCTCCTCAGCCTTGTTGCCCTTCTCTGGACACATTCAAGTGTCTCAATGTCCTTCCTAAACTGAGGGACCCAGAACTGGACACGGTACACAAAGTTAAAAAGGACACTGGTGCCTGCCCACTACAGGCTTGAACCCACAACCCTGAGATTTAGGGTCTCATGCTCTACCTACTGAGCTAGCTGTGCTCCATCATCATCATCATCATCATCATCATCATCATCATCATCATCATCATCATCATCATCATCATCATCATCATCATCATCATCACCACCACCACCACCACCACCACCACCACCACCACCACCACCACCTATCATTATTATTATTTTATTACTATTACTAAATTATATAATATATTATAATTATACAATTATAATTACATTATACTTTGTTATTATTATTGTTATTATTATTGTTATTATTATTATTATTATTAAAAATGTTTGGTGTTTTATTTTCAGGAACCGAAAGTGGATATAAATATTTTTGTTGTTATTTGTTTTCTCCAAAAACACTGAGAGTTTTCACCAGATGGAAGCTTCTCCTAAAAAAAAAAAAAAAAAAAAAAAAAAAAAAATTTTAAAAAGAAAGGAAAAAAAGAGTCAATTGAAACATAAGTTTGGTGGAAAGGAAAATATTTAACTGAACTGAAAGAACTGAATTATTTGGCCTAAATTAATAGCAAAACATATAGCCTAAATGCCTGCAGAATAGAGTTATCAGAGGTTATTTTCCCTTCCAAAGTAAGTTACTACCACTTCAGCTCAAGGACCTTTCCCTAAGAAAAAAGTCCATTATATTTTCTATAGATCATACAATTGTTAGGGTTGGAAGGGACCTCAAGGATCATCTAGTTTCAACCCTGCTGCCATGGGCAGGGACACCTCACACTACATGAAGTTGCTCAGAGCCACATCCAGCCTGGCCTTAAAAACCTCCAGGGATGAGGCTTCCACCACCTCGTTGGGCAACCTGTTCCCATATCTCACCACCTTCATAGGGAAGAACTTCTTCCTAACATCCAATCTGAATCTACCCCTATCTTTTTTTATTCCATTCCCCCTAGTCCTGTCACTGCCTGATACCCTAAAATGTCCCTCCTCAGCCTTCCTATAGGCCCCCTTATGATACTGGAAGGCCACAATAAGGTCTCCTTGGAGCCTTCTGTTCTCCAGACTGAATAGCCCCACTCCCTCAGTCTGTCCTCACAGCAGAGGTGCTCCAGCCTCATGGCCCTTCTCTGGACACGTTCCAGCACATCCAGATCCTTCCTGTAATAGAGGCTCCAGAAATGCATGCAGTAGACTGGGTGGGGTCTCACCAGATTGGAGTAGAGGGGGATGGCATTTTCCAAGTAAACAATACCCTTCATTTTGCCTTGTGAGTGCCATTCCACAACCACTCTTATTCCATCAGCTTTCTCAAAATCAACATTTTCCTTGTTTATTTTTTGCCTTAGATAACTTTCCCTGAATATCCCCAGCAGAAATGAACCTGTAAGCTGATACTCCTACCTCTTTCATCACCACTGTTTAAGAAAGTGCCTTTGGTAGGTGCCCGAAGGCTCGGGGAGAACAGCTCTTCATAGCCACACTGCAGGAGGGAAAGAAGACTGCGGTAGAGATGGGGATCATGCACCCTGAATCCCTAAAGCCCTACACTCTCCATCACCACTCACGTTTCTACAAGTGAGGTTTAACAGCAGCACAAACAAGGCGACTGCTGAAGCCATCTTATATTAATTTAAAAGGTGGCACAATGTATAGGATACTGAAATCAAATAACGCTTATGAGGTAGACACCAGGCACAGCAGTTATGGTGAGTAAGAAGGTGCCACAGAGGCTTAAAATGGTTAGTAGAGCAAATAAACCTCTCCAAAAGAAAGATCTGAATGTCAAAATAATTGATTTTCAGTGCAACTATCCATAGGCTGAGAATCCCCAAAGGGCATTTTCAGCTGGGGTTGAAAAGTGACTATTTTAGTGCAACGATGTATTCTTAAGCACTAAAAGGAAAAGCTGTGCCGCCTGTCCTGTGTTCATGTAAAGTGGCAAACAATCTCTGAAAGTCAGGCTCCAGACACTGATTTTTGGGACTGATGCCAGTGCCAAATAACTATATTGTCATGTGCGTGGCTGGTTTTCTGGTGCCCACAGAAACATGGTTATGAAGCACAGTCAGCATGGAAAACCAAATTCTGCCTTTTTTGTTCTGTCTTGGGCCACAGTTTTCAAAACAGGAAAATATTAATAAATATAAATAAATATATAAATAATGGAGTCTTGAGCTTCAGAGAAGTACTGGGTGGCATTAGGAGCCAGCACTCCTGACGTGCCAAAAAATGCATCTGGCACTCCTGGTCCAGTTCTGTCATCTGTTGCTCTCGGGAGGAAAGTGAAGTAGGTCCCATGGGTCAGCCAGAGTTAGGCTGAGTACCTATCACCCTCACTGCCACTTCAGTGCATACCTCTGATGGGGAGGGGTACATGGAGGTCTGGATCTGCAATTAATCCCAGCAGTTTGCAAATGTTTAAATGTCAATGCTCTACTCCTCACATCAGCAGAAAGGAGCACTGCTCCTCGCAGTGGTGGTTCATGGTTGGCAGTGGCCAGACTGCATTGGTATCATTCTACATAGCAGCAGTGCTGTCAGGGCTAAGTAGATTTAAATTGTGACTTTTGTTTTATAGAAGCCTTGTTTAGTAGTGGTTGCTTAGCTCATTTCCAAGGGAATTAGAGGAAATTAATACTGACAATATTTCATGTAACCACATTAACACATGGGGCCTTTCACACTGCCCTTTAGTTTTCAATTTAATATAGTGAGAACAATACAAAACCAAACTCTTTCAGCTTGTTGCCTTTCTTAGCTCTCCTCCACCTGGACTGAAATCTGCCCTTCCTGGCTGCAGACTCTTCTCAGGCTAAGAGCAGCAGCTGCTTTGCAGAGCTGCAATTCTTTTCAAGGAAATTTTTTTCGTATTACAGATGCCTTTAGACCCTGGGATCAAATCAGACCTCTGTCTGTCATTTAAATGTCTATTTCTGTCAGGTGCACAATGTCACTGACAATGATTACAGAAACTGTATCTCCAGATTTTCAAAGGTATAACCAGTACCACAATGCTAGCACAGACAGGCAAGGCAGCGATAGATTAATTAACTCATATACCATTGCCTGTTCCACACAGGGTAATCAACATGAGGTAAATGGCACAGGCTCGTAAGCAGATTTTACAGCCCACACTGACATTCCTGCTGCTGAGTATGGTATGAAAGCCAGGTAGAAATCACCATGCTTCAGTAAAAGGTTGGAAGAACAAGAACTGACACATGCAAGGTTTTCCTGTTTCCCTGCAGAAATCTGTTTTCCCAGGATATCCTCTGGGAAAAAAAAAATGAATGCATTCTAAAAAATTACCCCATACCTTGTATACAGAGTTCTCCTTCAAATAATAAAAAACAAGCCATAGTTCCCTGATGTTGAGTGTAAATAAAAACATTCTTTGTGAACTTAAAGAAAAATACAGTCAAACTGCATTATTTTTTTCCTTTTTCCCCAAGAATTTAAAAGCATTGCTTGTTGCTGGTGAATGCTTTACTGTTTTTCACAGGTCTGAACTGATTTGGGGATATAACTAAGCCTTTCATATAGCTAAGGTCTTCAAAAAGTCCTACAGGATATACAGGATCTGAAGTCTTAGCATGAAAAAATGATTTACTTCATTACAATACACTCTGCCTCCATCAACTTTAAATTAAGGGAGCAACCTCCAAAATACATTCTCAGCATATACGTAGTCCCTGAATGAATCTGTCTTGGAGCATCATTCACAAAAACTTGCATGTTGAGCTAGTCAAGCCATTTTGCAACAGAGAAGAAAGCTCAGGAAAAGAGTGAAAAATTCAACTTTTTTCTCAGATGCCTTTCTTGGCAACTTGGTAACACAGTATTGAGGCTACCTAGGCCCTTTCCTTCAAACCAATCGCTTCTACCTTTGAAAATTAATCTGTACAAGCAAGTGCCACATTTTGAACAGAGATTTAGGACTCAGAGCACTCCTGCCAGCCATGAATGTTGAGTTTCAGTCTTCTCCTCTGTCACAGGTTTTGAATGTTTTTCCATGAGTGGCAGACTGACTTATCTAGGGATATAATGTGAGGGAGAAAGTGGAGAAATAAGATGGAATGAAAATTCAGGACTTGGATTTCTATATTGTTTTAATTTCCAAGCATGGACACTAGGGACCAGATTTTTAGGATGTGCTGAGGTGCACAGGCAAGTGTTCATGCACCTGCCTCCCAGTTTCACAGGAGTTTTTATACCTGAGAGCAGGATAAGTTCTTGTTGTCTTTCTATCAAATGCATGATGCAAGGAAAGCAAGGAGGGCATGGTCCAGAAGTCCTTTGCAGATGTCTGGCTCTGGGTAAACAATGTGCTGTGCCTATTTCACTGCTAAATACAAAAAATTCAGTGGAAATTCTGGCAGCAGGTTGGGTAGCAATAAAGGCTGCTAGTACATGTTCATTTAATTACAGTTACCTCCATATAACACAGGCTGCTTTCTCCACAAAGACACATGTGTGTGCTTCTGCATCGCTGTGTCTGATCGTGTTGGGCTTTTTGGCCTTTCTTTTCTTCCCTGAGCAGTGAAAGCTGTGCCAAAAAAAGTATCTCACTCTCAGCAAATCCAAGACCGAGGCTGGAAGCCATGAGAATTAGCTGCAGGTGCTTAAGGTTTAGAAACAGCTGAAGGGACGAAAGACCAAGGTGTTGGCTCCAGGTTAGTTCTTATGATCAACTATTCTTTTTATCTTCCCATAAGACCACCTCACTCTTTTGTTGGAAAGGGGGAGGGAGAAGGGGGGGGGAGGGAGGGTGTAAAAAATAGAGTTAGACTGTTTGATTTCAAATGGGAGGTGGAATTCCTCAGAAGACAAGCCTGTAGCGATCAGGAAAAGCAGATTAAGAGAAGCAGATGTGGGGGAGAGGAAAGATAGGGAGGGGGGTGGATTTATTCGTGCAATTTAGGATATTAGCAGTAAATTGAGGAGGTGGTTTGTTCTGCATTTAGTCTTATACAAATTCTGCCCCCCTTTTCAGCACATTTCCCTTTGTTTATCTCCTGAGAGATGCCCACATGTGTACAATACAAAGAACCAAGTCATAAAAGCATAGGCCTGTCAGCCTCCCTGAGGACCAATTAATGGTGTTCCAAATCTTGTGGGCAGGCAGATGAAAAGGATACAGAGAGAGAAAGGGAGGCAGATGAATACTCAACGAGAGCAAGGCAGGTTTTTCAGATGCTGGTAGGAACTTCTTTAGGTATTCTTAGCTAACTTATTTGGGTTTGGCTTTCTCTCCTGCCTCTGCGGTCCCCTGGTCATAACTGCAGCAGAGGAAAAAGCTGCACTTCAAAATATCAATTAAGCTTTTATCCAAAGCAATAACAACACAATGCCAGCGTGGGAGAGGGATATGGCAGATAAAGGCCATTTAGAATTTTTCCAAGACTCCTTTCATATCTTGGCAGTTTTATTGATAGGTACTTGAGTTTATATTGCCGTTTGTATCACTGAGCTGGGTATTGCTCTAACTGCAGCAAGCTTTGTAGTGCAACCTTTTACTCCTATCTCACCCCTACATGTCCACAGGCCTTTGAACAGTGAGCAAGTGGCACTTTGAAATCAGGAGTTGAAAGTGTTTCAGATGGAAAGGGGAGCATGAAAGTCTTGCTCTTTGAACCTTTTCTTTTCAAAGTCCCACAGAAAGTAGAGGCAGGACAATAATGGACAGGCTGGGAGCTTTCAGGGTGAAGTGGGGATATGTGGTAATGAGGTTTTAAGTGTTTCAGCAGTTGTTCCACCCCACAGTTTCTTCCCTTACTTACTGTGAATTAAATGTACTGTAAGATATCACAGAAATCTTTAGCTAGGTATATATTCTGTCCCTGCTTAATTCAATCTTTGATTAAATCCTGGGAATGAAATTCAGCTGATGAAAACAGAAAAGAATGGTCAAAATTATCAGTAGGTTGTTGACTACTGAAGGGAGATCAATTTTTTGTTCATGTTTGGTTTGGGTTTGGGGTTTTTTAAAATTCAATTAAGCTAAATGTCCAGTAAATGCAAGTTTCATGGGAAATGCAGCCAGCTGTTGCATCAAATATCAGGGACAGACCTGTCTGTGCTTATACACAAACTCACCTTTTGGGGTCAGGAGGGTGAATTAGTAACCTTGGCAGCTGATAAGATTTGCTTCACTTATTTTACCTGCATGTGAAATCAGTTAGCGTGGAGGGAGTGAAAGAAACTTGGAGGCCCTGAAATGAAACATCTCATTTGAGAGCTTCATTATATTTAAGAAGAGAAGTAGAAGGCTAAGTTATTATTCTGTGAGGTCCATGAACTGATCTTTCACTCTTTGGAGAAAGGTAAAAAAACCCCAAGCTCAGAGGCCTCTTTATAATGCATCTTCTCAATTGTGTAATCCTCTACCTGGGAAGAAAAAGAAATCCTTTCTGAGTGATGTAGCAATCATTTTACACACTCAAGCATGAAATTTCATCACCATTATCTTAGCTTGGATGACTGTACAGATGTTGTTTGGCCATAAAATGTATTCAGCCCTTTTTTAAAACCTAACTACAGTATCTGACTCGATGACCTCCTGCAGCAGTTGGTTCCACAGGTTTGGACTATGTTTTGCTGAGGAAAATTTATTGGTATTGATTATGGAATTAGCCAAGATAGAAGAGAAAGAGCTGAATAAAAACTCGATGTCAAAAAGCCCCAGAATTTTCTGATGGGTCTATTTTGTCTGATGTCTTTAGCTTCCCATGTCACTAGTCCAGTCCAACACTGCCTGACTTTGGGGGCTGGTCTCTTCTCCCAGGCAACCAGCACCAGAACAAGAGGACACAGACTCAAGCTGCACCAGGGGAGGTTTAGGCTGAATATTAGGAAGAAGTTCTTCACAGAAAGAGAGATTGGCCATTGGAATGGGCTGCCCAAGGAGGTGATGGAGTCACCATCATTGGAGGTGTTTAGGAAGAGACTGGATGAGGCACTTGGTGCCATGGTTTAGTTGATTAGATGACATTGGGTAATAGGTTGGACTTGATGATCTCAAAGGTTTTTTCCAACATGGTTAATTCTATTCTATCCTATTCTAAATTGAAGCTAGATCCTGAGGTGGTAAAAGGGTGCAATTATTTAAAACTGACTGGTGCTGCAGTCCTCCAGCAAAAAAGTTACTTTTAAAAACATTTGACCATGAATTTGAGCTTCTTGAGATGGACTGTATTTTCTTTCCCACATGGAGCATGCATAAAGCAGACATTAACCTGGCCTGATGCTAAGACATTTTCAGTGCACACCAGTAAAGCTAGTGCCACCACACTGCTGTGAGTGCTGTGCACACAGCTTCAGCTTCCTTGCAGTACCTCAGTAATGTCCCCAGGCACCCTTCTGCTGCAGGGTCACTATGCCATGCTTGTGTATATAATAATAATGCCTGAGAGGCTAATATGTAAGAATTCCTTGGCACCTGCCCTTTTGAGGCCACCTCTAGCAGTCCCTCTGCTTCAGGGATTAGGAGCAAAAATGAGATTCTTCCTTTCCTTTTGTAAATGTGTCATTTTAGCCCTTCCCTTTGCAAAGTGAGGCTTGAGGCAGTGAGGGAAACAAGACTCTCAGGGAGGTTTGTCTCTAATTTTGGTGGTGCAGGGGTGTCTTTGGGATCCCAAGAATACAGACCTCTTAAGTCTTTTCAGAGGGCTGATTGCAGTGTGTGCATTAATATGTACTGTGGGTCAAGTGCATTCAGAGCTAGACTTTTGTCCTGTGTTAGGTGTCATAGCTGACCATGCACCATGATCATGAGGCACAAGAAGGTGTGTGGTTTGAGATAGAAGACTGAGAAGGGATTTAATAAATGTTTATAAATATCTGAGGGTTGGGAATAAAGAAGGAAGGGACAGCCTCTGCTTAACTTGTGCCCCGTGATAGGACAAGGGGCAATAGATGTAAACCACAGCACAGGAGGTTCCACCTCAACATGAGGAAGAACTTCTTTACTGTAAGGGTCATGGACCACTGGAACAGGCTGCCCAGAGAGGTTGTGAAGTCTCCCTCTCTGGAGACATTCAAGACCTGTCTGGAGGCATTCATATGCAACCTGCGCTAGATTCTATGGTCCTGCCCTGGCAGGGGGTTTGGACTGGAAGATCTCCAGAGGTCCCTTCCAACCACCAACATCCTGCGATCCTGTGATCTAGTGGGGCAAGGGAACTAAGATGGGGTTGACACTACTCATCCTGTAGCCCAGGTCAGTTCACTTCACCTGCCTACCTTGCCTCCTCCAACTATCACCACCCTCATGGTGAAGAGTTTTTTCCTCATGTCTAACCTAAATCCAACTTCTTCCAGTTTGAAACCATTACCCCTTGTCCAGTCACTACTTGCATTTATAGAAGTCCCTCTCTGTCTGTGCTGTAGGCTCCCTTCAAAAGCTGGAAGGCTGTTTTAAGGTCCTCCCCAGAGCCTTCTTTCTCCAGACTAACAACCCTAACTTTCTCAGCCTGTCTTCACAGTGGAGGTGTTGCAGCCCTCTGATCATCTTCATAGCCCTCTTCTGGACCCTGTCTAACAGCATATTGACTTCCTGGTTTTGTTTTTCAGTGTTTATACTTTTTCTTGAATTCCATATAGTGAGCATCTCTGTTATGACTCAATACAGGTTCAGTAGATGATATGCTACCAGAAACATGTCACAAACTTGGGCCAAAGTTTGCTTCATTTGTAACTCTTTCCAGGAATTTACATTAATATCACTGCAGCAACTTTAGCTATTTCAAGAGAGACTTCCACTCATACCAACAACCAACAACTGCTGTCTGTTTTAGGGGTAGAATCTGAACAGGCTTCTCTACAGCATTCAGAGAGGCATCCTACAGCTAAACTTTCATGTGACCTTAGCAGTGGAACTTAGATCCCCCAGCCCACTTTTCACACTCTAACTGACCTCCCTGCCAGGGTGGTCTTTGAAGACCCAGATAATTGTCTTTTTCCTTCTTTACTTGCAGCTTGAGTTATAAAGTCATATCCCATTTAATTTGCTCACCCCCATTCTCCACACAAGATTAAGAACATTTGCAAGAGTTTTAACATATATCCTCTCAACTGTTTCATAGCTCTCCACATGTATATAGTTCTTTTTATCTTCCTTCATATGTAAATTCTTCTGGTCCCCTGACCATTTTTGTTTCTCTTCTCTGAACTCTCTCTAATTTGTCAATATGTTTTTAGTAATTAAGATTCCTGCAACTAAATGCAATGTTCCATATGCCTTCATTCAGATCCCTACAGATTTTCACGAGAGGTCACCGCTCACAGCTGGGGCCAGGCTTCCAAAAGCAGTGTGAATGTTGAGTGCTTTTGAATATATGGCTATAAAATATAATTGCAGAAGCTTTTGGTTAAGGAGCTTTTTGAAAATCTTAGCTCACAGGTGGGTGTCTAAATGGAGTTAAGACTGTTAAAAATGGGGTGCCATTAAATATGTGTCTCAAATTCCTTCTGGAAAACTGTCCTATGGAGGAGAACTTTGGGTCTTTTTTCTTCTCTGTGTCATCTGTATGGTGGTTTGAGCCTTAACTGGGACTTAAGAGCTCAGATGGGGGCAAGGCTGAGAATCCCTCCCCCACTCCCCCTCCTCTTTCCCAGTAGAGAGGAAAAGAAAGGAAAGGAACAAATCCACCAAGAAATAATGTGGATTCTGCTTGGAAGTAGAGAGATAAAGATTTTTCTTTAAACAGTGTATATGTATATATATATATATATATATATAAAATTTTATATATGTAACAATAACAGGTAGGGTTCACAAGGGTAAGGAACAAGGATGGATGAGGAAAAAGAAATATGAAATACAAAACCAGTCCCTTGCAAAGGCGTGGGTGTAGCAGGGAAGACCATGTGTCAGGGAAGCAGGGAACCAGTGGCACTCCTCATCCAGGCAAAGGCAGGGGCCGAGAGACCTAATGGCTGCAGTGTCATCCTTTTTATAGGCTTGCTGGACAAGGAAGGGGGAGTGGAACAGACTAACTTAGTTTCCCAGGGGAAAAGCCCCTGCAGGGAAGGCAATGCTCTCACAAGCCCTCCCCCGCTGCTTCCAGGATGGCCATAACCTATCATAATCTGTTTCTATTTCTTGCTACGAAGATCAGTGATATCTATCACACTGTATTCCTGTGTATTATTTGAGGTAAACAACATTTAGCTTTGCACTCTTTCTAAACAGGTAATTTGTAAAGTTGCAGTAAAAGTAGCTAATGGTCATGGAAGAATTGTGGCCAAATGTTCTTCCTGATAAGGTGGGTATCTGTACCCATTTGCCATGGGATTTACACAGCACAAACAGTGCAGAGATTGAGGAAAACAGTAAATGCATCAGGCAGAATGGTTAGTTTACTTCCCATGAATGGTCAACATTTTCACAAGTCTCTTTATTTAGATGTTTTCTGAGCAGAAAAGGACAAAACTCTCGTTCTTCTGTTGAACATAAATGACTTAACCACCACCATCTTGGCACTAAGTTGTAGAGCTTCTTGGAGATCAGTTGGGATTTTATATTTTCTGTTAGAGGGCAGAAGGAAAGACTGTCCCAACCTCTTTTTTGTCTCTTCAGAGCACCCATATCACTGACAGAAAAATACAAATCACAAATTTTCTCAACATTATATGTCTGGGAGCCAAAAATTATCAGTCTGTGGTATCACAGAATCACCAAGGTTGGAAGAGACCTCCAAGATCATCGAGTCCAACCTGTCACCACAAACCTCATGACTAAACCATGGCACCAAGTGCCACGTCCAATCCCCTCTTAAACACCTCCAGGGACAGTGACTCCACCACCTCCCCGGGCAGCCCATTCCAATGCATAATGATTTTTTTAGTGAAGAACTTTCTCCTCATATCAAGTCTAAACTTCCCCTAGTGCAGCTTGAGACTGTGTCCTCTTGTTCTGGTGCTGGTTGCCTGGGAGAAGAGACCAACCCCGTCCTGGCTACAACCACCCTTCAGGTAGTTGTAGAGAGCAATGAGGTCTCCCCTGAGCCTCCTCTTCTCCAGGCTAAACAGCCCCAGCTCCCTCAGCCTCTCCTCATAGGGCTTGTGCTCGAGGCCTCTCCCCAGCCTTGTTGCCCTTCTCTGCACATGTTCAAGAGTCCCAATGTCCTTCTTAAACTGAGGGGCCCAGAACTGGACACAGTATGGAACACAGTGCTTCAGTGCTATTCACAGAAAAATTCTTGGTTTGCTTCACAGAGTACCTCTACTTAGCGTCATGCTGGACAATAGTGAGAGGACAAGAGGGAGGAGAATATTTTATTTTCATTCAGGAAGGGGGCTGAAAACTGCAGAGGAACTGCAGCTGCAACTGAAATGGCAGAAAGTTAAATAACCTGATTCCTTTTCTGTGCTGCAGTAAACATATTCACTAGACAGATAAAAAAAAAAAAAAAAAAAAGAAGAAGAATAAAAATGTTTATGATATGCCTAATAGAGCCATTCTAGTTTATCAGTTAAATATGTACTCATAATTTTTTAAAAGGAGTATTATTTACCCAGAAGACCAGCACAGTTTCTGAAAGAGCTTTTTCCAGTCCATCATGTAAATATGTATTTAGGACAAGTGCTCTGTGTACAGTATCCAAAAAAAAAAAAAAAGATTCCTCTGAAAATCTCTTTGAAAAAGTTATTACACATGTCCACTGCTTCAGCAAAGTTTTAAATATTCATATCTCAGCTGTTGCCTTTTTCAGACTTCTCAATTTGATTTCAATATATTGTGGGCAAAGTGCTCTGTAAAACTTCATTTGTGGAATGTTAATAGGCTTCTATCACAAAGGACTGCTCATGCACGTCAGGCTACGTATGTGCTTAAATCTTTACCATATCAGGGATTTTATTTTCTTAGTCTAGCTTAAATGTCACACTCAGGTGTAAAGAACTGCCTTCCTTACACACTCACAGGCAGTAGAGTTGATTTTTCTATCTCTTTTTCTGTCCATCCCTTTGATTTTCCCTCGGTGAATTACACAAAGTTTCGCTGTTATTTGGGCTCTTGATGTACCTAGGAAAGTCCTCACTGCCCTGCAAATCATCTAAAAGTTCTTCAGAAGTTGTTTCATAGGACCACAGCCCCCTCATGGAAGGTGATTTACAATGAAAGATCTGTATCTCTGTTATGTTGAGGTTTGGAGCTTCTATCGCCATTTCTCTCTGATACCAATCATGTGCTGAATAGGCAAAACAAGGTGACAGGGAGAATGCTTGGTACACAGAAGGAGGGTCACGGTGCTATAATAAGTCCTCTTTGTGGTTGTCCTGGATACGACAGAACTGTCTGGGGAGACCTACCATGTCTGGGTAGAGATAAAAGCTGGTCAGGAAACTCACTCTTGTAATATGTTGGGGATTTGGAATGTAGAAGCGTAGAATTGTGGAATTGTCAGGGGTGGAAGGGACCTCAAGGGTCATCGAGCACCAACCCCCCTGCCATGGGTGGGGACACCTCATGCTAGATCAGGTTGCTCAGAGCCACATCCAGCCTGGCCTTACAAACCTCCAGGGATGAGGCTTCCACCACCTCCCTGGGCAACCAGTTCCAGCGTCTCACCACCCTCATGGTGAAAACTTCTTCCTGACATCCAATCTGAACCTACCTATTTCTAGTTTTGTTCCATTCCCCCTAGTCCTATCACTCCCTGACACACGAGAAAGTCCCTCCTCAGCTTTCTTGTAGGCCCCCTTCAGATACTGGAAGGCCACAACAAGGTCTCCTCAGAACCTTCTCTTCTCCAGACTGAACAACCCCAACTCCCTCAGACTGTCCTCATAGGAGAGGTGCTCCAGCCCCCTAATCATCCTCTTCCTTTCCCTTTTCCACCATCAAAACCAAAGTGAAATATATTTAAGAAAGAGAAAACTACAAAATTGCCTTTTGGAACTGAAAAAAAACCAAAACACAATAAATGAATGAAAGGCTGGCTCTGTGTTCCTCAAAATGTAATTTGTATGACTTTCAAAACAAAACCCAAGCAAACAAAACCCAAAAGAGTAGGGATTAGAAGGGATCTCTGCAGTTCATCTAGTCCAACCCAATAATAAAGTTGTAGGGGATAAAAGTTGACTTATTTCTGTAGTGCTCTGCACTCATAATTTTGTTTGCTCTCTGAGTGCAAGTAGCCAACCAAATCAGGATATGTTGTATTAATCTGACTATGCAATGTGACAGTTTAACTTGAGAATCAGTAATGTGACACAGAATTATATACTCAAGTAACTAACATAGGCTTGAAAACATCTAAGATGCAGCTCTTTTCTGATGTGTCTGATTGCATGCCTGTACAGAAGGGCATATGTCTTTCATTCCATTAATTTGAATTTAACACTTTATTTCAAATTTGCATTGATTTGCATTTTCCTGGAAGTATTGCACAGATTTAAGCTTTTTTTAATAAAAAGCTATTTTTTTTTCTTTTTATCCTCATGGTTTTTTTTTTCACTTCAGTAAAACCACAAAAATTTGGTTTGTCAGGTTATTGGAGCAAAGTTCCTATTGCTGGAGCACCTCTCCTGTGAAGACAGAGTGAGAGAGTTGGGGCTATTCATTCCAGAGAAGGCTCTGAAGAGACCTTATTGTGGGCTTCCAATATCTTAGGGGGCCTACAAGAAAGCTGGTGAAGGACGTTTTAGGGTGTCAGGGAGTGATAGGATAGGGGAATGGAGCAAAAATACAGAGGGGTTGTCGTGGGTGGAGGCAGACCCCTCCCCACCATGGGCAGAAATTACGACTCTGACAAACGGATTGCAAAAGTGATGGAAAGTTTAAATAGAAGAGAGTGAATGTGTACAGAGAACCAGAAGCAGTGACAAAAGAAAGCCCAAAGCCCAAAGCCCAAAACATCCCATCCCCACCTGAGGGTGGGCCCAAGACCCCCAGGGCTTGTTCTTCCCCCCCATTGCTAGGCTAGTCTTGGCTGGCCAGACCTGAGACCGCCCATCCCCCTGGCCCAAGGCTGAGAGATGTCTCCCCCAGTTACCAGGTGCCGGCGAGGGGAAGAAAGAGCAAATGCCAGACCCTGCACTAGATTTTATAGCGGTGCAGAGGATTATGGTAGGAGATACCTGGTTTCCTGTGTCCGCCCACTGGGCTGGACTTCTGGACACAGGAAGTACACCACATAGCAGAGGGCACCCAGCCCAAACCACCACAAGGGTAGATTCAGATTGGATGCTAGGAAAAATTCTTCACCATGAGGGTGGTGAGACACTGGCACAGGTTGCCCAGGGAGGTGGTGGAAGCCTCATGCCTGGAGGTTTTTAAGGCCAGGCTGGATGTGATGCTGAACCACCTGATCTGGTGTGAAGTGTCCCTGCCCATGGAAGGGGGTTGGAACTAGATGATCCTTGAGGTCCCTTCCAGTCCTGGCAATTCTGTGACTTCATCAAAACTTTTAGCTGTTTCAAGGCTATCAAGATTCTAACCAAAGCAGCAAGCACAAAAGTATCAGAATTAATATTTTTGAAATGAAAATAATTATTAAACATTAAATAATATTAAATAGTTGCTTAATATTAAATTAAGTGTTACAATTTGGAGAGCTTTCATTTCTACCATCATGGCAGGTACAAGGAGAAAGCATGGAGGGTCTAAGCAAATACCTTGCACGTTTTCAGTCATTCACAATGCACTAAGTTAAAATCTCAGTAGAGGAAGTAGGGGATTTTATATGGAAACTGACAGCTGTCTTGAATTTCAAAGATGCTAATATCTATCCAAACTTTTGGAAGAGGATGAAGTTCTTCCACTAAAACAGAAGCAGTGAAATTTGCATGTGCTTATTGCAAAACAATCAGTCTGAACCTTTTTCAGAAAGGAATATATTTACATACAAAATTCTCCTCTTCTCCAGCATTCTCGTGGTGGAATCTGCCATGACATTTTTCATCAACATTCTTCTTGAAAGAGCTGTCAAGATTTTTACTGAAAACAAAGCTTTAATTTCATCAAAAAGGGGATAAATCAGCCGGTTCATCTGAAATTCAAGTTGAAAAACACTGAGAATTGCATTTAACATTATGTAAACAGAAGAACAGCGTCGTTATAACCACTTTTCCCTCTCTGATAAGGTCAATTTCAGAAAGGGTTTTTATGTTTCTGTCTGAGTTCTCTTTATATTTGACTGGCCAGGGTCATAACAAAAGAAGGACAAAAAATCTTCAAATATCATATAATCAAAGAAGGGTTTAGGTTGGAAGGTACCTTACAGATCGCTTGATTCCAACCCCTTCTGTGGGCAGGAACACCTCCTGTTAGACCAAGTTGCTCCAGGCCCTATCCAACCTGGCTTGTTTGTGTCAGAGCTTTTCTAATCCTTTTATTATTGCTGCTGGTAGGGTTGGTTTATGTAAGAAATTCTGTTTGCTGGATTTGATTTGAAGACTAGGAGATTGTTTAGGGTATTAATGTTTTATTCCACTAACTTTTGTTCCCTATTTTTGAACTCCATGGCCAGTAGCACCATTTGAACTTGTTCTGTGATTACTGCTGTACCTTTTTGCTCATCTGTTATAACTCCCAGTCTGTTCTACTTTATGCAGATCAGAGGGAATACTCTTCTCTCAATGAATATATGCAACATTTTCCCAAGATAAATATGTATATAAGGCTGTGCCTCAAGTTTGAAGTCTTCAGGTCAAAGGGTCCTTTTAGCTAATAGCAGCACTGTGCCCAAATCTTGCTTGAATTTAGAAATGTTCCATTTGTGTACCTGAAGCTTTGCTTTGTAGCTGTCTTCTACATGTTGCATGGAACTTGGTTTTGATGATTACCTTAATCTGAGGATCATTAATAATGCTGTTAACACACATCTTGATGTTTTTGTGTCCCCTTAAAACTTTGTCAGTACTTTTATCATAGTATCATAGTATCAGTCAGGGTTGGAAGGGACCACAAGGATCATCTAGTTCCAACTCCTCTGCCATGGGCAGGGACACCCCACACTAGATCAGGCTGGCCAGAGCCTCATCCAGCTTGGTCTTAAACACTTCCAGGGATGGGGCCTCAACCACCTCCCTGGACAACCCATTCCAGGGCTTCACCACTCTCATGGTGAACAACTTCCTCCTCATGTCCAGCCTGAATCTCCCCACCTCCAGCTTCATTCCATTCCCCCTAATCCTATCACTGCCTGAGATCCTGAGAAGTCCCTCCCCAGACTTCCTGTAGGCCCCCTTCAGATACTGGAAGGCCACAATGAGGTCACCTCAGAGCCTTCTGTACTCCAGACAGAACAGCCACAACTCCTTCAGTCTGTCCTCACAGGAGAGGTGCTCCAGCCCTCTGATCATCCTTGTGGACCTTCTCTGGACATGTTCCAGCACCTGCAGATCCCTCTTGTAATAGGGGCTCCAGAACTGGAGGCAGTACTCCAGGTGGGGTCTCACCAGGGCTGAGTAGAGGGGGGGAGAATCCCCTCCCTTGACCTGCTGGCCACACTTCTCCTGATGCAGCCCAGGATCTGATTTGCTTTCCGGGCTGCAAGTGCACACTGAGAGCTCATGTTGAGCTTCTCGTCCACCAGCAGGTGTTTGATGTTTCACCTCTCCACCCCTTCTGTGGCTTTTGCCATGAATTGGCTGTGTTCTTTCCCACTTTCCCAATGGAGAATCGACTTAGTTATTCCTAGGAGGTTGATGAGCTTGCTAAACATAAACATATTGTCCTATTTCATCAGTTTCATGATCTTGTATTTCTTGTGTTCTATTTGTTTTCAACTTTAGTAGTTTTTACAAGTAGCCTGAGGAAACATCAAACTTGGTAAAGCTCTTCTGCTTTTAGGCCATTGGTTTTCACCTCTATGAAGTTAATCACCATACAACACAATATAATAAACTAGGTTGGAAGAGACCTTCAAGATCATCGTGTCCAACCCATCAACCAATCCAACCCACCTAAACAACTAAACCATGGCACCAAGCACCCCATCAAGTCTCCTCCTGAACACCTCCAATGATGGTGACTCCACCACCTCCACAGGAAGCCCATTCCAATGGGCAATCACTCTCTCTGTGTAGAACTTCTTCCTAACATCCAGCCTAAACCTCCCCTGGTGCAGCTTGAGACTGTGTCCTCTTGTTCTGGTGCTGGCTGCCTGGGAGAAGAGACCAACCTCTGCCTGTCCACAACCTCTCTTCAGGTAGCTGTAGAGAGCAATAAGGTCACCCCTGAGTCTCCTCTTCTCCAGGCTAAGCAACCCCAGCTCCCTCAGACTCTCTTCATAGGGCTTGTGTCCCAAACCCCTCACCAACCTTGTTGCCCTTCTCTGGACATGTTCCAGCAAGTCAAGATCCTTCCTAAACTGAGGGGCCCAGAACTGGACACAGCACTCAAGGTGTGACCTAACAAGTGCAGTGGTTAGGTACCATCAGATAGTAAATCTATACAGGAAAAAAGGTGGGTTTGTGGCTAGTGGAGAGGATGAATTTGTATCTGTTAAAATATAGAGATTGACTCTGAGACCTAAAATGATTCTATTCAACACTCATTGAATTTCTTTCACTGGGAGCCTGACTTGACCAGACTTGACAAAGTTGCACATGCAGATTGCCTTGCAGTTTTCCCCATTTTACACACCTAGGAGTCCCATATATTTTTTGTATGACACATGCAACATACTGAGCTTTCTACTTTCAAATCTGATTCCATTAAGACAGCAACAGGCTTAACATTTTAAAGTTATTCTCAGTAAAATATTTCCAGTCTATAAATGAAGCATTATTTTTTTCTTTTAATCCCTAGTGTGACAAAAATCAAAAGCTGTTCTTACCATTACACAGCCTCTCCCCTGTTAGTATAAAGGTTTTCTGTGCCAAATTGGGCTTCTCTTCCCTTAATTATGCTTCAGAGTTCATTATATGGCATATACCATTAATGGTATGACTTTCAGCAATTTTGTGTAGATAGACTGTACTGAAATGGAGCCTATTCTGTTGGTGTTGTTTAATGTGGAGTAGATTCGAAGCTGCTGATCTAAGCTCACTCTTCCTGCAGAGGAAAGAAAGAACTATGACTTTGAGTTTCATTTAATTAAGTCTGTAGATCTTTTTTTTCCCCCTTTTTTTCCCCTGGAAAAACAAAGAAACCTCATAAAACTCCATGGCTTCTAAACCATTTTTCAGTTTTGCTTTTGTGCTGTACCACTCCTTTGATGTTAATCAAATCAAGCCAGCTTGCTGCTGAGAATGTAACAGTAGTACCACCAGACTGCAATCTGTCAAGCCCCCCAAGACTGATATTTCTGCAAATGAGGCACTTTGATGCCACCATTGTTATGAAATGTTGTGATGCCCATGCAAGTCCTTACTCAACTCTATTACTTCTCATTCTGAAGAGACAGGGATCAGTGCTGATCCCCAGGGATCAGTGCTGGGCCCTATCCTCTGTAATGTCTTTATTGATGATCTGGATGAGGGGATTCAGTCAGTCATCAGCAAATTTGCAGATGACACCAATTTGGGAGCAGATGTTGGTCAGTGGGAGGGTGGAAGGGCTCTGCAGAGGGACCATGACCGACTGGACAGATGGGCAGAGTCCAACGGGATGGCATTCAACAAGTCCAAGTGCCAGGTGCTGCACTTTGGCCACAACAACCCCATGAGGAGATACAGGCTGGGGTCGGAGTGGCTGGAGAGCAACCAAACAGAGAGAGACCTGGGGGTGCTGATCAACAGCTGCCTAAACATGAGCCAGCAGTGTGCCCAGGTGGCCAAGAAGGCCAATGGCATCCTGGCCTGCATTAGGAATAGTGTGGCCAGCAGGAGCAGGGAGGTCATTGTGCCCCTGTACTCTGCATTGGTTAGGCCACACCTTGAGTCCTGTGTCCAGTTCTGGGCCCCTCAGTTTAAGAAGGACATCGAGACACTTGAACGTGTCCAGAGAATGGCAACAAGGCTGGGGAGAGGCCTTGAGCACAGCCCTGTGAGGAGAGGCTGAGAGAGCTGGGATTGTTTAGCCTGGAGAAGAGGAGGCTCAGGGGAGACCTCATTGCTCTCTACAACTACCTGAAGGGTGGTTGTAGCCAGGGAGGGGTTGGCCTCTTCTCTCTTGCAACCAGCACCAGAAGAAGAGGACACAGTCTCAAGCTGCACCAGGGGAAGTTCAGGCTGGAGGTGAGGAGAAAGTTCTTCCCAGAGAGAGTCATTCGCCATTGGAATGTGCTGCCCAGGGAGGTGGTGGAGTCACCGTCCCTGGAGGTGTTTAAGAGGGAACTGGACATGGCACTTGGTGCCATGGTCTAGTCATGAGGTCTGTGGTGACAGGTTGGACTCGATGATCTTCGAGGTCTCTTCCAGCCTTTGTGATACTGTGATACTGTGATGCTGTGACAGTGATGCAGCCAAAGTGATAAAATAGCATGAGAAGGGCTCCACTAATTGAACCCACAATGTAAGATGTGAGAGAACTTCTTAGGGTCAGTCACATAGAACTTCAGTATACAGCTTACACAAAGCTGAAAACAAGGCAACAGCTACCAGGAAGGAAAGGGTGAAAGACAGACATTCCAGAACATTCCCAGAACTGCCATCAGTATTTTTTTTACCTTCATTGGTTTACAAAGCAAGATGCCAAGATGCCCTGCCCTCAGGATCACAATTCAATTTGTACAGGTTTTCCTTTCCTTTCCTTTCCTTTCCTTTCCTTTCCTTTCCTTTCCTTTCCTTTCCTTTCC
Source organism: Picus viridis (assembly GCA_033816785.1). Taxonomy (NCBI): domain Eukaryota; kingdom Metazoa; phylum Chordata; class Aves; order Piciformes; family Picidae; genus Picus; species Picus viridis. Next base: position 6,156,157 of record CM066568.1, read on the forward strand.
TTTCCTTTCCTTTCCTTTCCTTTCCTTTCCTTTCCTTTCCTTTCCTTTCCTTTCCTTTCCTTTCCTTTCCTTTCCTTTCCTTTCCTTTCCTTTCCTTTCCTTTCCTTTCCTTTCCTTTCCTTTCCTTTCCTTTCCTTTCCTTTCCTTTCCTTTCCTTTCCTTTCCTTTCCTTTCTTTCCTTTCCTTTCCTTTCCTTTCCTTTCCTTTCCTTTCCTTTCCTTTCCTTTCCTTTCCTTTCCTTTCCTTTCCTTTCCTTTCCTTTCCTTTCCTTTCCTTTCCTTTCCTTTCCTTTCCTTTCCTTTCCTTTCCTTTCCTTTCCTTTCCTTTCCTTTCCTTTCCTTTCCTTTCCTTTCCTTTCCTTTCCTTTCCTTTCCTTTCCTTTCCTTTCCTTTCCTTTCCTTTCCTTTCCTTTCCTTTCCTTTCCTTTCCTTTCCTTTCCTTTCCTTTCCTTTCCTTTCCTTTCCTTTCCTTTCCTTTCCTTTCCTTTCCTTTCCTTTCCTTTCCTTTCCTTTCCTTTCCTTTCCTTTCCTTTCCTTTCCTTTCCTTTCCTTTCCTTTCCTTTCCTTTCCTTTCCTTTCCTTTCCTTTCCTTTCCTTTCCTTTCCTTTCCTTTCCTTTCCTTTCCTTTCCTTTCCTTTCCTTTCCTTTCCTTTCCTTTCCTTTCCTTTCCTTTCCTTTCCTTTCCTTTCCTTTCCTTTCCTTTCCTTTCCTTTCCTTTCCTTTCCTTTCCTTTCCTTTCCTTTCCTTTCCTTTCCTTTCCTTTCCTTTCCTTTCCTTTCCTTTCCTTTCCTTTCCTTTCCTTTCCTTTCCTTTCCTTTCCTTTCCTTTCCTTTCCTTTCCTTTCCTTTCCTTTCCTTTCCTTTCCTTTCCTTTCCTTTCCTTTCCTTTCCTTTCCTTTCCTTTCCTTTCCTTTCCTTTCCTTTCCTTTCCTTTCCTTTCCTTTCCTTTCCTTTCCTTTCCTTTCCTTTCCTTTCCTTTCCTTTCCTTTCCTTTCCTTTCCTTTCCTTTCCTTTCCTTTCCTTTCCTTTCCTTTCCTTTCCTTTCCTTTCCTTTCCTTTCCTTTCCTTTCTTCCTCCTCTCCCTTCTTCCTTCCCTTCCCTTTTCCCTTCCCAAACCTTCCCTTCCCAAACCTTCCCTTCTCCCTTCCCAAACCTTCCCAAACCTTCCCTTCAAACCTTCCCTTCCTTCCCGAGTCTCCTTCCCAAACCTTCCCTTCCCTTCCCTTCCCTTCCCTCCCTCTCCTTCCCTTCCCTTCCTTCCCTTCCCTTCTCCCTCCCTTCTTCCTTCTTCCTCCCTCCTTCCCTTCTTCCTTCTTCCCTCCCTCCTCCCTTCCTTCCCGAACCTAAGTCCCTTCCTTCCCTTCCCTTCCCTTCCCTCCCTTCCTCCCTTCCCTCCTCTTCCCTTCGAACCTAACCTTCCTTCCTTCCCTTCCCTTCTCCTTCCCTCCTTCCCTTCCCTTCGAGTCTCCTTCCCTCCCGAACCTAACCTCTCCTCTCCGAACCTCGAGTCTCCTCTCCGAACCTCGAGTCTCCTCTTCTTTTCTTTTCTCTTCTTTTCTCTTCTTATTGTTTAATAAATTTAGGAAACAGTACTTCATTCCAGTGAATATTTATGCATTTTGCAAAAGCTAATTACTTGACAAAGGAGAGAGAAGATTTCTGTGAGTGACAATTAAAACTGAGATATCTCCCATATTTCTAGGCTATGACCCCTATCAGGAACAGGCCCCTAGAACCTGACTGTACCAGAGACTTCCAAAGACTCCACTTTGAGAGGTCTGAAAGAACAAGACAAGAGAACTACAGTTCCATGGGGCATGACAGTGGCATATTTACATATCAGAGAATCACAGAATCACCAAGGTTGGAAGAGACCTCAAAGCTCATTAAGTCCAACCTGTCACCACAGACTAAACCATGACACCAAGTGCCATGTCCAATCCCCTCTTGAACACCTCCAGGGGTGGTGACTCCACCACCTCCCTGGGCAGCCCATTCCAATAGCTAACAACTCCCTCAGTGAACAACTTTCTCCTCACCTCCAGCCTAAACTTCCTCTGGTGCAGCTTGAGACTGTGTCCTCTTGTTCTGGTGCTGGTTGCCTAGGAAAAGAGACCAACCCTCTCTACAACTACCTCCCTTCAGGTAGTTGTAGAGAGCAATAAGGTCTCCCCTGAGCCTCCTCTTCTCCATCTATGATCATAGATACTAAAATAGTTGTAGATATTGAGTGTCTCCTGGACTCAATATTTTCAGTAGAGGGCAGTGATTCTTGGCACATGATGAATGGAAGAGGCACCACGGGATTTCTGAACTACTGGTCTGTGTTCCTCAGTGACTTTACTTGACAGAGGATGCTCACATGAGCTGAGATACACATCTCAGCAAAGATGAGACAGTCTTGTCAAGAGCAACATTTCAGTAGTCTGAGAAAAAAATAAATCCAGTTAATAAAAATATTGGCCCAAACACATCTTCCTACAGTTTAATCACACATCAAACTGAAATATACAGAGTATTTACAAACTTGAATGTTTACTTTCTACCAATGCAGAGCAAAGGTTTTTCTTGGAAATAATGCTACCTATCTCTGTTCCTCTCTGTATTACAGCCATAAATACCTTCCTGACTTATATGGGTGTTGTAAGGATAAATATTTTAATTAGAGATTTTGACATACTCACCAATCATAGAATCATAGAATGGTCCAGGCCAGAAGGGACCTCCAAAGGTCATCCATTCCAACCTCCCTACAGCTAGCAGGGAAAAGGGAAACCCCCAACTAGATAGGGTTGTCCATGGCCTCATCAAGCCTCACCTTGAATATCTCCAGGGAAGGGGCCTCAAACCACCTCCCTGGGCAACCTGTTCCAGTTGGAAGACATTGTCCCTTGTCCTGTCACTGCAGACCCTTGTAAACAGTTTCTCACCACCCTTCCTGTAGCCTCTTTCAGGTACTGGAAGGCTGCTATCAGGTCTCCCCGGAGCCTCCTCTTCTCCAGGCTGAACACCTCCAGCTCCCTCAGCCTGTCCCCACAGCAGAGATGCTCCAACCCCCTGATCATTTTTGTGGCCCCAAGTAAAGCTTTGGGACATACACATTTCTGGGATGACATCTACTGTGTTTTAACGTGGAGCAGCACCTTCAAATTGTTCTAGAGGTAATTTCTGCACTCTGTGTTGACAGATCTCACAGACTATCATAAGGAGAGCAAATATTATTCTTATGTATAAAGGTAATCAATTCACCTTCATGGTGCATACAATCTCTTGTATTGTTTATTTAGATGTCTTCAAGTGATAAGCACATTTCTTTGAGAGGAGTCTCCTCAGGAAACGAAAGTATCCCTGATACTAACACAACAGGTAATACATTTAGAGAGTTAGCCTCTCACAGCCACATAGCCAAGTTCTTCTTGTTTTGTATTTTATAAAAGACTTTCTTTACATAAGAAAGTTAATCAAATAGTTACACATAAGAAGTACACTAACAGATAAGGTGATTGATGCTCCCATTGAGGAAGGAGATGTGGTTCCTGCTGACAGCCTATACTGAAGCTGACTGTTCACACTACACAGAAGCAGCAGTGCAAGGCTTTGAAACAACTGCTGTGGGGGCACAGCATATGCTACTGTTTGTCTGCATAGTTGTTTGCTGAACGACTAAATGCATAGTCTCAATTACATCTTGACTGTACTGAAGCATTATAAGGACCCAAATTCTTAAACCACTCACGGAGAGCAAGGTCACAAAAACCTCAAAGGCCCTGACGCCATTTAGTCCCATCCCTTTCTGTTGTGTGTTTTGGAGGCTACTTTTGAACTGGGTCAAAGAATTCATTAGGTTACAAATAACTCAAACAACCCCAAGCAGCTGCATGAGCATTTAAGAGGGATAGCATGTGGTAATGGTGGGAAGAAGGATGGCTCAGAGGCTATTCATGCTGGCCTGTTATTGACCCGCCTGGTGGATGTGGGGAGGCCTGTGGATGTGGTCTACCTGGACCTCAGCAAGGCCTTTGACACCGTTCCCCACAGCAAACTCCTGGCCAAGCTGGCAGCCCGTGGCTTGGACAGGAGCACACTGTGTTGGGTTAGGAACTGGCTGGAGGGCCGAGCCCAGAGAGTAATGGTGAATGGCACCACATCCAGCTGGCGGCCTGTCACTAGTGGTGTGCCCCAGGGATCAGTACTGGGCCCCATGCTCTTCAACATCTTTATTGATGATCTGGATGAGGGCATTGAGTCCATCATCAGTAAATTTGCAGATGACACCAAGCTGGGGGCAGCAGTTGATTTGCTGGAGGGCAGAGAGGCTTTGCAGAGGACCTCGACAGGCTGGACAGATGGGCAGAGTCCAATGGCATGAGATTGAACACATCCAAGTGCCGGGTTCTGCACATTGGCCACAACAACCCCAGGCAGTGCTACAGGCTGGGGTCAGAGTGGCTGGAGAGTGGCCAGGCAGAGAGGGACCTGGGGGTACTGGTTGATTGTAGGCTGAACATGAGCCTGCAGTGTGCCCAGGCAGCCAAGAAGGCTAATGGCATCCTGGCTTGCATCAGGAACAGTGTGGCCAGCAGGAGCAGGGAGGTCATTGTGCCCCTGTACACTGCACTGGTTAGGCCGCACCTTGAGTACTGTGTCCAGTTCTGGGCCCCTCAGTTTAGGAAGGATGTTGACTTGCTGGAACGTGTCCAGAGAAGGGCAACAAAGCTGGTGAGGGGTTTGGAACACAAGCCCTATGAGGAAAGGCTGAGGGAGCTGGGGTTGCTTAGCCTGGAGAAGAGGAGACTGAGGGGTGACCTTATTGCTCTCTACAACTACCTGAAGGGAGGTTGTAGCCAGGCAGAAGTTGGTCTCTTCTCCCAGGCATCCAGCACCAGAACAAGAGGACACAGTCTCAGGCTGCGCCAGGGCAGGTTTAGGCTGGATGTTAGGAAGAAGTTCTACACGGAGAGAGTGATTGCCCATTGGAATCGGCTACCCGTGGAGGTGGTGGAGTCACCTTCACAGGAGGTGTTCAGGAGAAGACTTGATGGGGTGCTTGGCTGTATGGTCTAGTTGTTGGGTGGGTTGGATTGTTTGATGGGTTGGACGCGATGATCTTGAAGGTCTCTTCCAACCTGGTGTATTGTATTGTATTGTATTGAAAGAAACATTCTTCAGAATGCAATTCAGGACATCAGACTCTTCTATAACCTGTTTGACCTTTGTACCTCCTGCACTTGTGGGTAGCTTAAAAACATCCATTTTTCCAACTGGAGTGAGTGAGGCCTGGATTTTTGTTGGTAGTGTTGTTTGGTTCGGGGGCGGTGGGTTTTTTTTTAGTTCATTTTTCCCTAGTTGGCCTGTGGAATGCATTTCAACAGATGGTCATGGAGTTTTAAATGCTGTGAGTGGATTTTTAATAAGTCTGACTAATTTTATGATCATTGCAGTTCATGTGCACTCAACATTCCCACTGACTCCAACAGGAAGGGTTGAATGTGCAGCAAATGTCGTCCTGCACTGGGCTTATGTAACTCTGGCAGCACAGATGAATGAGGGAATTCTGGCTTCATGTTCTGAGCTGGAATAGTCAGGTTTGATTGTTTCACTCAATTCAGCAGACTTAAATGTATTATCAGGCTTCCCCTCCTCATAGCATCAGGTATGGCCACAGCTGGAGGCAGAAGTTAGAGTAGTTGTATGATCAGCTGTGACAAACCACATATTTCTCAGGGTGGTGTGATTTGTGACTAGCTCCAGCTTCTTACTTCGCTGCATAAAAAAATCCCGCCGCCGCTGTTAAAAACTCCTGTTCATTTTTCCTCTTTCCAACCTGACTTTTCTCTCTCCTCTTCTTTAAATTCAGGGAATGAAATCACAATGTCTCTTTGAAACCTTTCACATTATTGTCTCTATGCCAGAAGGTAGTATGTTACAGAGAGATGACCTGCAGTTATGTTTTACAAAGCTGAGGAGGACAAAGTCTCTCTACCTGTTGTCAAATATTCTTCCTACAGTATTGCTATAGCAGGGCTATGCAGTCCTGCTGCATTTAATTCCCGTTGATAAGTTCACATCTTGGGCCATATGTCCTGATTTGGTGAAGTTTTGTCATAGTGCAAATAGTATCATAGCATCATAGTATCAGTCAGGGTTGGAAGGGACCACAGGGATCATCTGGTTCCAACCAGAGAAGATCATCTAGTTCCAACCAGAGAGGATCATCAGTACAGGTTTCCCTGGACTGACTACTTAGAAGACTTCTACTCAGGAGTTTACAAACCAGTAAAATGCAATTGTTACAAAGGGAGTGCACCTTCACATTTGTTTTCTGTGCATTTGTTGAGGTTTCCTTGAATTTTGTTTAGCACTGACAAGCATAATCTAGCAACACATTACAGCCCTGGTTTTGGCAGACATAAGAGTATATTTCAAACAGGTTTTATTGGATATCTACAGGAAATCTCTGTTTGTTTTATGTAAAAAGACAAATGTATGCAAATCTATCCTTCAGTGCTGCAAACTGTATGTCTGGAATCAGTAAGCAATAGAGTAAAAATTCACTAAGTTACATTTTACCTATCTGCATATCCCATAAAACTGACATAAAAAACAATGGTTCCTTCACCATTTCTCAGCAAATATTGAATAGCTGACACAATATTTTGTAAGGTCTCCCATTATGGTAACTTCCTGACTTTTTACAAAATATAGTGAGATTGATTTTTCCTAAAAGTTATTACTCTGCAGTGCAAATATGAGTGTGGATAAACAATTTTGAGCTGCACCATCAAGCAAACATAGCTGTTGAGATGAATACATTGGCTTTGTGTGAGTATTTCCTCATCAGTTCTGCCATTTTTCACAAGTCAGCAGTTAACTGGCAATTACTGAATTATTATTCAGTCTCTCAGAACAACATTTGTACACATTTGGGTGCGCATGTTTAGGACTAGATCTCATTTAAGGCTACATTCACGACAGATCACAATGCTTGTCGCTTCCAGCACCCCAGTCTCAAATGCTACTACTAAGAGAATGTACAACCTCAACTAGACCACAGGCTACTTGAGATGAGGGCTATGGGTTCCTGAAACTTGTGTCCAGAAAAATATATGTAAGTGTCAAGAAACCTGGGTCATCCAGACTAGCCTCTACAAAGAGATGTGGACACAGAAGTGTTTTAAATTCTAGTGCTGTTCCATGCCTTGACCAGCCATGAATCTTCCTGAGTTTGATACTGGTGTTCACCCCACCTCACCACACATGTTTAAAGAAGAGCCATTTCTACCCCTTCATTTGTGCCACATCAAGAACATGCTCAGAGGACTTAACCTAGCCAGTGAAAGATCTGGATTTGCATCCCTGCTTTGCCAAAAAGGTGTTGAACTTGTGACTCTCTATGAACCAAAAGTGTTCCTAGGTGGATCTCTCACTGGTCCATCCATCCCACTCTGCATGTTGAGTATAAAGAACTGAAAGTAACAGACACAAGGTGGGGAAAAAGCAAGTTTAACATGTCTCTCTCCTCTATTCTGATAGGATAGGATAGGATAGGATAGGATAGGATAGGATAGGATAGGATAGGATAGGATAGGATAGGATAGGATAGGATAGGATAGGATAGGATAGGATAGGATGGGATAGAATAGAATAGAATGGGATAGAATAGAATAGAATAGAATAGAATAGAATAGAATAGAATAGAATAGAATAGAATAGAATAGAATTAACCAAGTTGGAAGAGACCTTTGAGATCATTGAGTCCAACCTATCATCCAACACCATCTAATCAACTAAACCATGGCACCAAGTACCCCATCAAGTCTCTTCCTAAACACCTCCAGTGATGGTGACTCCACCACCTCCCTGGGCAGCACATTCCAATAGCCACAAACTTTCTATGAAGAACTTCTTCCTAACATCCAGCCTAAACCTCCCCTGGTGCAGCTTGAGACTATGTCCTCTTGTTCAGAGGTATTGGAAAGAAGAAAAACCTCCTCATTGCTCCAGCAAACACTTACTACAGCATATCTAACCAGGAGTATAGATGAACATAGGTTTGTGCACTCTGCTAACCATTGGCTATGAAGTCTTGCTCACACATAGTTTTCCTCTTTGGCCTAATGTATGTTTATTATTCCACACAAAGCTTCAACAGGTAGGAATAAGATTGATCATCATTCCCATTTATCGGTTAGCATAATGGTGGGGGTTTTCCCCTGAAGATACAGATTTGTTTATGCTCAGAGAGAGAAAAGAATTGAACCCACATTTCCCATATGAATGCTCTAATCAGTGAACCCTTTCAACAGAAGAATGGAGCCAATCTAGCAGGCATGCTCGGAGAATAAGTTCTGGGAAAGGTCCTGCCAGCCAGATATATAGAGGAGTGACTTAAGTTTCTACCTTTTGCTGCTACTGATCTTGACCCTTATCCCATGCTTTTATCAGGGATCATTCCTTCCTTCACTGAATAGGAGTAACAGGCTGTTTAGCAATTGCAGCATGTATGAACTGACCCTGCTTACAAGATTTTACTTTGCTGCAGCGACTGCTAGGGTAGACCTAGCATCTGCTGCTCACTGCTGCTTTTTCACATTAGGTCTTTCAGCATATTTATTTCAAAATAGCTGTAGGAATTAGCATTACAGCTACAGGCAGGAAATGAGAGCCTGTCAACACTCTCCTGGTGGAATATCTTCCATTGTTCAAATGCTGATTGGGAGAAAGCAGAAATTCTACCAGCCATTTGGTATCTAAGAAATAAAACTAAAATCAGCTTTTACTTTTTTTAAGGGTTTTGTTGTTTGTGTTTAACAAAAGATAAGTGTAGTATAAAATAAAGTTAACTTAAAATAGAGAAAAATTATTCTATTTTCTTAGAAGTGTGTAGTACTCCATATAATTGCATTGTTCACCAAATCACAGGCTCACAGGATGTTAGGAGTTGGAAGGGACTTCTGGAGATCATCAAATCCTATCCCCTGCCAGAGCAGGACCATAGAATCCAGCACAGGTCACAAAGGAATGCATCCAGACAAGGCTTGGAAGTCTCCAGAGAATGAGACTCCACAACCTCTCTGGGCAGCCTGTTCTAGTGCTCTGTGACCCTCACAGTAAAAAGTTCCTCCTCGTGTTGAGGTGAAACCTCTTGTGCTGTAGTTTATAACCATTGCCCTTTGTCCTATCACAGGGTGCAACTGAGCAGAGTCTGTCCCCTCCCTCCTGACCCCTGCCCCTCAGATATTTATAAACATTTATTGAATCCCCTCTCAGTCTTCTCCAGACTAAACAGCCCCAGGGTGCTCATCCTTTCCACACCAGGCAGTGCTCCAGTCCCTTAATCACCTGGTAGCCCTCCGTTGGACTCTCTCAAGCAGATTCCTGACTCTCTTGAGCTGGGGAGCCCAAAACCGGACACAATACTCTGGGAAAGGTCTCACCAGGGCAGAGTAAAGGGGGACAAAAACTTCCCTGGATCTGCTGGACACACTCTTCTTAATGCACCCCAGGATATATGTATGTAGTGACTTTCTCAGAGGTATCCCAAAGTCATCTGAGATTAGATACTCCATTCCTTAAGCTTGTCAAACTTCATCATAAAATTAGTTAGCTGTTGTCCACAGGTTTTAGTGGAAGCTGTTTCAACTACCTGCACCAGTGGTTAGGAAGATTCTTGTAATTTTTCAGCTGATTTTTTATTCCCCAGGGACAGTTCATGACCTGTTTTTAACTCTCTCTAGAATACTCTACAACTTCAGAACTTTAGCTCATGGAGCTCTTAGGTATTCAGCCTTTCACTATATCTGTAAAAATACTCAAATCCTCTAACCATTGTGTTAGGCAAGTCCAAGATTTTGGGGAACTTGTGTTCTCCACATGCCAAATGAATTGTACACTACTAACTGAAAAGTATCCAGCTACAGTGCTGCAGTGCTCAGCCTAATACATCCACTCTCTTGGAAGGAGATACTCACTTGCTTCCAGCACTGTGTTAAGTTGTCATTGCTGGGGTACAGAGCAGCCTGAAGTGCTGACACACATCTTTTTAAACCATTTTTAATTTTCTCCTGTGAAGTAAGAGCCTCACTTCTCCTGGCCAGCCTACTTTGCTCTATCAGTTTCAATTTACATTCATATTTCTAATATGAGAGTGACATGAATTTTATACAGCATTTCAGATGTCACTAGGTACTGTACATGTGCACGGTGACATTAATCACTTCCCCAGCTCAAACGTCTGTTATAGCTTATGTCTGTCGTTCCCTGTCTTGTTGCAGCATCCCATTTGTGGTTTGCAGTCACTTCTTCACAGGATCACAGGATGTTAGGGGTTGAAAGGGACCTCTGGATAACATCATGTCCAACCCCTTCCTAGAGCAGATTATAGAATTAGAACAGGTCACACAGGAGCACATCCAGACAGGGCTGGAAAGGCTGCAGAGAAGGAGACTCCACAACCTCTCTAGGCAGCCTGTTCCAGTGCTCTGTGACCCTCACAGTGAAGAAGTTCCCCCTCATGTTGAGGTGGAACCTCCTGTGCTGTAGTTTATATCCATTGCCCCTTGTCCTATCACAGGGTGTAACTGAGCACCTTCCCTCTTGACCCCCAGCCCTCAGATATTTATAAACATTTATTAAATCCCCTCTCAGGCTTCTCTTCTCCAGACTAAAAAGCCCCAGGGCTCTCAGCCTTTCCTCATAAGGCAGTGCTCCAGTCCCTTAATCATCCTTGCAGCCCTGCATTGGACTCTCTCAAGCAGATCCCTGTCCCACTTGAACTGGGGAGCCCAAAACTGGACACAATATTCCAGGAGAGGTCTCACCAGGGCAGAGTAGAGGGGAGGAGAACCTCCCTCGATCTGTTGGACACACTCTTCTTAATGCACCCTAGGATACCATTGGCCTTCTTGGCCACAAGGGCAAGCAGTCCTACTGTTTGTCCCAGGTTGAGGCAGATTCTCCTTTGCCTCCCACTGGGGCAGAAAAAATGAGACTCACACAAACGGATTGCAGAAGTGATGGACAATTTAAATGGAAAAGCAGTGAGTGTTTTACAGAGAGCTACAAGCACAGTGACAAAAGAGATCCCAAAGCATACAGAATCCCTCACAGCACACCCCAGCATTTCCCTTTTCCCTACCTGAGGGCATACCCAAAACCCCCAGGGCTCTTTCTTCCCCCTCCACTGTTAGGCTAATCTCAGCTGGCCAGATCTGAGATTGCCCTTCCCCATTCTCCTCCTGGCATTAGGCCTAGCCAGGCCCAAGGGGCCTTCAGATAACTCCCCTTCCATTACCAGATGGGGAGCATCTCCCATGGGAGCAGCAAGGGAAGACAGAGGAAGTGAGAGACTTTGCAGATGGATTTATAGGGCGCAAGACATTATGGGAATGAAATACACTTTTCCTGTGTCCACCCACTGGGCTGGACACCTGGGGCACCAGAGGTACACCCCATATGCAGCAGGAGGCACCCAGCCTAAATTGCCACATTGTTAACCAAAACCACCTCTAAATGGTAGTGGTAAGAATGATTTCCCAATTCTGTCTAGAACCAACACTGTTCTGGTGTTCAAACTTATGGGAAGGTAGTTGCTCAGATCCCACAGCACATTACCTGTATTCAATACAGGTAGTAAATTTATCATACTCTGAATAAATACGTTGGTTTACATTAATGTTCCAACTCTCCTCAGAGCCTCCTACAATGATCCTTTGGTTTTCTCCAACTCTTCAAAGAACATCTTGAACTTTGCATCAGTGAGATATAGTCAAATTATTTTCCCTGCCTGTACAAACCCTCAGCCTCCTGCTTTGCCCTTACCTACTCAATATTTTTTACCAATACTGTTAGTTTCTCCCTTAGATGATGGACTACATATCAAGTTTTTAATTCTTAATCTCAAAACTGAAATTATTTATTCTACCTGAGAATATCTGCATTTTCCATGGGAGAAGAAAAGAAGTAAAAGAACCAGTTCTTAAAATCTGAAAGTATGAATTCAAGGGGGACATGGGATGGGGGTGGAGGGGACAGCCTGAAAAATAACAGATCCTCTGTGCAGAAGTTTAGCAAAACTGAGGTTAACACAGAATTTTGAATGCCATTCTGTATTCTGAAATAATACAGAAGCCTACAAAATGAAGTAGACAGGCAAGATAGTACCTAAATATGCAGTGCTTTCACGGGTTTTTAAAAGCAAAGCAGTGAATCATTCCATAGGTATCTGTTCTCTCCACGAACAATTAGTATCATAGTATCATAGTATTAGTCAGGGTTGGAAAGGACCACAAGGATCACCTAGTTTCAACCCCCCTCCCATGGGCAGGGACACCCCACACTAGATCAGGCTGGCCAGAGCCTCATCCAGCCTGGGCTTAAACACCGCACCTTGAGTCCTGTGTCCAGTTCTGGGCCCCTCAGTTTAAGAAGGACATCGAGACACTTGAACGTGTCCAGAGAAGGGCAACAAGGCTGGGGAGAGGCCTTGAGCACAAGCCCTACGAGGGGAGGCTGAGGGAGCTGGGATTGTTTAGCCTGGAGAAGAGGAGGCTCAGGGGAGACCTCATTGCTCTCTACAACTACCTGAAAGGTGGTTGTAGCCAGGAAGGGGTTGGTCTCTTCTCCCAGGCAACCAGCACCAGAACAAGAGGACACAGTCTCAAGCTGCACCAGGGGAAGTTTAGGCTCGAGGTGAGGAGAAAGTTCTTCACTGAGAGAGTCATTCGCCATTGGAATGTGCTGCCCAGGGAGGTGGTGGAGTCGCCGTCCCTGGAGGTGTTCAAGAGGGGACTGGATGTGGCACTTGGTGCCATGGTCTAGTCGTGAGGTTTGTGGTTACAGGTTGGACTCGATGATCTTCGAGGTCTCTTCCAACCTTGGTAATACTGTGATACTGTGATACCTCCAGGCACGGGGCCGCAACCACCTCCCTGGACAACCCATTCCAGGGCTTCACCACTCTCATGGGGAAGAACTTCCTCCTCACGTCCAGCCTGAATCTCCCCACCTCCAGCTTCATTCCATTCCCCCTAGTCCTATCACTACCTGACATCCTCAGAAGTCCCTCCCCAGCCCTCCTGTAGGCCCCCTTCAGATACTGGAAGGCCACAATGAGGTCACCTCGGAGCCTTCTCTTCTCCAGACTCAACAGCCCCAACTCCTTCAGTCTGTCCTCATAGGAGAGGTGCTCCAGCCCTCTGATCATCCTCGTGGCCCTTCTCTGGACACCTTCCAGCATGTCCACATCCCTCCTGTAATAGGGGCTCCAGAACTGGAGGCAGTACTCCAGGTGGGGTCTCACCAGAGCTGAGTAGAAGGCAAGAATCCCCTCCCTTAACCTGCTGGCCACACTTCTCCTGATGCAGCCCAGGATCTGATTGGCTTTCCGGGCTGCAAGTGCACATTGAGAGCTCCTGTTGAGCTTCTCGTCCACCAGCACCCCCAAGTCTCTCTCCTCAGGGCTGCTTTCCAGCCAGTCACTGCCCAGCCTGTATTTGTGCCTGGGATTGCCTCGACCCAGATGCAGGACCCTGCACTGTGTCTTGTTGAAGCTCATGAGGTTGGCTTGTGCCCACCTCTCCAGCCTGTCCAGGTCCCTCTGGATGGCTTCCCTTCCCTCCAGCGTGTCCACTGCACCACACAGCTTGGTGTCATCAGCAAACTTGCTGAGGGTGCACTTAATGCCACTGTCCATGTCACCCACAGAGATAATCAGATTAGCAGATAAGGAGCTGATCAGCTGACAACACCTGCAGAAGACAGTTGACAACAATATTTGGTTGCTTCCAAAAACCTGTCAATGCCCGAAATTTACATGGTGAAGGCTTTAAAGTTGAATAGCAGTTCCTGGAGACTTCCAGCACCCCATCATATACCAGAAATGTTTTTTGGCATTTCTAAGAAGTGATATGGGAAATATTCAAATCATTCCACAGGGCTTCAGCTACATATCTTACACTGACTTCAGTGGGAATCACGCAGTGAAATCTCCACTTATTGCTTTGAAAATATACCCCTTAGTGTTTCATGTCATGCTGAGAGACAGAGCAGTGATCCAAGGTCCAGGTCCACAGCAGGTAGCAGTACACACAATGTACCAGAATCCTGTAAGGCACCACTGTGTTAAAATATGCAGGCTTTAACTTAAAATGACAGAAATCAAGGGCATTCCAAATTAAGGCTCCTAAAAGCCTCCTCCCCTTTGTCCTGTTTAATGATGGTCATACCTTTAGAGCTCTAATATGTAAAGTTTTTTTGTCTTCATTCTTTTCTCTTTTCTGTCCTGCCCTCTATATGACCTCTCTCCTAATTGGAATATATCTTGTTTTTCGATGATAGAATTTCCCCAGGAGATAGTCAGCTTTAAGAGCTGAAAATTAATTTACAGACCTTGCTTGGTTGCATGTGTCATATGTGTTTGTCTTTTATCACATAGTGACCTTCTCCTCCACTCTCCTTTACGTCTTCATAGCTAGAAATTCACTGCAGAGTCAGATAACATGATTTTTCACTCTCTGAGCCAGGTATTTGTGTCACATTTTTCATGTACTGATGTTTGCATACCAAGAGTTGTGCCCCAGTCAAAGGATGATCTCGAAGGTCTTTTCCAACCTGGTTAATTCTATTCTAAGATTTGCCTTTCTAGAGTTTCTTGCACAACAGCTTGTAGGACTGGAGCCTTTCTGATTTTGTAGTAGATTCCACTTCATGTATGTGCAGAGTCTTGCACTTGGAAAGGAACAGCTCCATGCACTAGTATAGGTTGGGGCCAGACCTGCTGGAGAGCAGTGAAGGCAAAAGTGACCTGGGAGTCCTGGTGGATGGAAGGATGACCATGAGCCAGCAATGTGCTCTTGTGGCCAGGAAGGCCAATGCCATTCTGGGGTGGATTAGAAAGGATGGGACCAGTAGGTCAAGAGAGGTTCTTCTCCCCCTCTAATCTGCACTGGTGAGGCTGCATCTGGAATATTGTGTCCAGTTCTGGGCCCCTCAGTTCAAGAAAGACAGTGAGCTGCTTGAGAGAGTCCAGCACAGAACCATTAGGATGATTAAGGGAGTGGAACATCTTCTGTATGAGGACAGACTGAGGGGGATGAAGGCTCTTTAGCTTAGACAAGAGGAGACTGAGAGGTGACCTCATCAATGTTTATAAAGATGTAAAGAGTGAGTCCTGAGAGGATGGAACCAGACTCTGCTCAGTGATGCCCAATGACAGCACAAGGGGCAATGGTGGAAGTTGAGGCATAGGAAGTTTCATGTAAATATGAGGAAAAAATTTCGCCCTGTGAGGGTGACAGAGCACTGGAACAGGCTCCAGAGAGGTTGTGGAGTCTCCTCTCGAGATATTCCAAACTTGCCTGGATGCATTCCTGTGTGATCTGGTGTAGGTGATCCAGCTTTGGCAGGGGGGTTGGACTGGATGATCTTTTGAGGTCCCTTCCAGCCCCTGAAATTCTGTGATTCAGACACACTTTGGTCCCGCAATTCGATACTTCAGCATGAGTCTGTATGTAGCTTTGCAGGGCTTCTTTCCTTGGCTCTTTGAAAGCTAGTTGAAGGATAGGTCCATGCAGGTTTTTTGCCACAGTGTGCAGATACAGTGGATGTGATTCAATCCAGACCAGTAAGACATATCTACAACAAACGGCCTCTTATCTCAGGTGGTATCTTAAGAATAGTAACCTGAATGTATTGAGGGCTTTATTTAATTATTATTTTAATTTCCTCATTTAAGATGTCTGTTTTTCAAGAATAAGAGTATGTTTCTACAAAATATACTCCTATGCAGAGCCAATCTTTTATTCTGTTCAGCTGATGATACATTGGAGTGCTCAATTTGAAATGAAAAGTTGAGCAAACACAGATTCTATTCAGAACCGTGCGTTTGGTCACGCTCAGTGTTAAGGACACTCAGTCAATGACAAGTTTATTTAAGACAGGAAGTGTAGGTAGGATTCACCTCACCTAGACTTAGATGGTCACAGCATAAAGTTTTACACCTCAGTCAGCCATCCTCAGTGTCCTCTCTACTTGATAAAGGGGAATAGGCACATTTAGCTTATAATTCATCTAGCTTATTTTAGCCATTTCCAATACTTGCATCCTAAAATCATTCCAGTGAATAAGGAAAAGGAATCTAAGTGACTACATCAGAGCTAGATGTCAGCAAGTGATACACTTAGCACTGGTTAAATAGATCCCACTCAAAGTAACAGGGCAATGCCTTCCCCAAAGTGAAATTTATGTGGTACACTTAGATTTTGAAAACCTGATGAGCTAATTATGTAATGCCTATAAATAAGCCTTCCTGGGGCTCAGCTGGGAGCTGACAATCTTTGGGTTAAAGAAGCTTTTCAGTGCAACCCGCAACAAGTCCATTTTGATGATTGGTTTCTCCTAACTTTCAAATATTAACATTGTCAGAAATCATAGAATAGTAGATCACAGAATCACAGAATGGTAGGGTTTGGAAGGGATTTCTGGAGATCATCGAGTCCAATCCCCCTGTCAAAGCAGGATCACCTGGGGCAGGCCATGCAGGAACACATCCAGGTGGGTTTTGAAAGTCTCTAGAGAAGGAGACTCCACAGCTTCTCTGGGCAATCTGTTCCAGTGCTTTGTCATCCTGGAAAGTCTTCCTTCCTCCAGCCTTTCTCTCTTGCTTCCAGTGTCTGGGATTCCTGGGGGCTGCTCCTAGCAGTAAAGACTGAAGTAAAGGAGGCATTCAGTAGCTTTGCCTTCCCTGCATCCTCTGTCACCAGTGCTCCCACCTCACTCAGCTGTGAGCCCATATTTTCCATTCTTCCTTTTGCCACTGATGGGTTTGAAGAGTCCCTTCTTCTTCTCTTATACTTCCTTTGCCAGATTTAATTCTAAGAGGGCTTTGGCCTTCCTTATTGAATCCTACACACCTTGACAACATTCCTGTAATTTTCCCAAGTGACCTGTCCCTTTTCCCATGTACTGTGAACTTTTTTTCTTTCACGTGACACTTTGCAGCATCTCCTTGCTCATCCATGCAGGTTTCCTGCCTCCTCTATTTGACCTTTTACTCAAAGGAATGGCCCTATCTTGTACTTGGAGGAAGTGATATTTGAATATTAACCACCTCTCCTGGGCCCTCCTACCTTCTAGGGTCATAGCCTGTGGGATTCTTTTAAATAGGTCTTTGAAGAAGAAGTTAGCCCTCCTTAAGTCCAGGATTGAAGTCCTCCTTATTGCCCTCTTTCTTCCTCATATGATACTAAACTCTACCATGTCCGGTCAGTGCTGCTAAGGCTGCCAGCAGCCCTCACATCCCTTGTCAATTCTTCTTTGTTCTTTAGAACAAGGTCCAGCAGTGTACCTCTCCTTTTTGGCTCTTCCACCTCCTGCATCAGGAAATTATCTTCAACACACTGTGAGAGTCTTCAGGACTGACTATGTGTAGCTGTGTGACCTCTCCAACAAATATCAGGGTGATTGAAGTCACCCACGAGTACTAGGGCATGTGATTTGAGGCTACTTCCAAGTATCTATAGAAGGCCTTTTCAACATCTTCTTCCTGGTGTGGTGGTCTGTAGTAGACACCCACTACCGTGTCACCTGTATTTACATGCTCCTGAATTCTTACCAATAAGCTCTCCCTGGTAGAGCTCAAAGCAGTCCATTTGCCCCTGCACATTGTGGTGGGTTGAAATCACCCCAAAATAAAATTGCCAGACCAGCTCAGTTGGAAGCAAATGAAGCTGTTTCTACAAGCAAAACTACATTCTAGGAATATGAAATGCAATGAATATGTACAAAATAATACAATATTTACTTATATTTATAGTGTATAAACAATACAAGACAAAACAAGGGGCTGCCAATAGCTTTCCCCTCTCCCCCACACCCAGACAAGAGTAAAAGAAAGAGGAGAAAAGCAGGGAGCAGCTTGTTAGTACTTAGCCACATTAAGAGCACAGCCAAGTTCAGCAACAGCCAAGCAAAAGCTACCAGCTAGTATAAGCTAGAGCAAAGAAGCCAAAAAGAGCAAGAGTTAGTTTGTACAACTAACTTTATATTAGTTATCAGACTAATGGGATTAGAATGGGCTGCCCAGGTAGGTGGTGGAGTCACCATCACTGGAGGTGCTTAGGAAGAGAGTGGGTGGGGCAATTGGTGCCATGGTTTAGTTATTAGACAGTGTTGGACTCAATGATCTCAAAGGTCTTTTCCAACCTGGTTAATCCTATTCTATTCTATTCTATTCTATTCTATTCTATTCTATTCTATTCTATTCTATTCTATTCTATTCTATTCTATTCTACTCTACTCTACTCTACTCTACTCTACTCTACTCTACTCTACTCTACTCTATTCTGACCTTAGCAATATTTTCCTTTGTATCCAATGGTAGTTTATTTACATTCTACCACTTTCTACCCAATCTGTGGAAAATTTTCCTAGGCATTAGCCTAAAACTGCCACACACAAAGAGCAACTCCACTGCCTTGCCTTGTTGTTCTATTTTTCCTAAGAGTACATAGCTACCCACAACATTACAGCCATGTGAGCTATCCCACCATGTCTCAGTAACTGCAATGAGATCATGGCCCTGTGATGAAGCAGAGATCTCCAGCTCCCTCTTATTCCCCACACTGTGCACATTGTGTGTAAGCATTTCAGACAAGGTGTGCAGTTTTCACCCTTGAGAGTTGCTAGGCCTTCTGGATCTCAAAAATGCTAGCATACTGCCTCATTAGTGCTGGACCACTACAACCAGGGGTCTCACTAGCAAGTCCAGTTGCATCCCCTTTCCCCTTCAAGTCTAGTTTAAAGCTCTGTCAATCAACCTCTTGCACAACGACTCTCTTACCCCTTTGAGGTGTCTCCCATGAGATGCCAGCAAACCTGGTGCGGTGTAGGCCACCCCATTGTCAAGAAGCAGTGACACCAGCTGTGGAGCCATCTATTAATAGACTGTCTGTTCATTCCAGTGTCACTACCTGCTGTTGGAAGAACAGAAGAAATTATAGCCTGTGCCCCAGATTCCCTCATCGCCTGTTACAGGGCTTTAAAGTCTTTTTTGATCATTCCTGGACAATCAATCTCATCTTGCTCTCCAGCTACATGGGTTATCAGTAATGGGTAATGGTCTGAGGATTGTATCAAGCTAGGAAGTTTTCTGGTGACATCTGGCATCCTTAACCTGGGCTCTGGGAGACAGCATATTTCCCTATGAAGAGGGTCTACCCAGCATAGTGGTCCCTCTGTTCCCCTCAAAAGGGAGTCACCTTTGACTATAACCCTGACCAGCCAGTAAACATTTCAGGCTCTGTATTGTTGCAGACTGAATCTGCAGTTTTCACAGAAACACAGAATGCTAGCAGTTGGAAGGGACCGTGAAAGATCACCTAGCTCAATCGCCCCCTGCCAGGGCCAGATCACCTATACCGGATCACACAGGGATGCATCCAGGTGGGTTTTGAATATCTCCAGAGAAGGAGACCCCACAACCCCCTGGGCAGCCTGTTTACATACATGCAAACAAAGCCATGCATAGATGCACAACTATTTTTCACAGAGTGAGTAATTTGCAACTGTTAAGCTCAGTAGTCCATCGAACATCATACAAGGCTCTTTAAATCAATTTATCCTGGCTTGTTTGGGCAGACACAGAATTTAAGGCAGTATACCACACTGAAAATGAAAGTCTTTGGAAGCAGTGGGAGCAAGGGGGACAAGCGAAAAGGAGACTTGATGGGGTGCTTGGTGCCATGGTTTAGTTGTTTAGGTGGGTTGGATTGGTTGATAGGTTGGACGTGATGATCTTGAAGGTCTCTTCCAACCTATTCTATTCTATTCTATTCTATTCTATTCTATTCTATTCTATTCTATTCTATTCTATTCTAAACTTTATAAATATCATAGAGGAAATTAATTAATTAGTTGAACTGGACAGCAGCAATAGTCAAGTTGAAATAACATGGTAACCTCAAACTGTGGGGAAATGTACATAAATGCAGACATTGCTGAGAAAGATGCAAGAGATCCAGATTTTCAGCAGCTATTGGATTTCTAGGCTTTATTTTCAATGTCTGTAGACCAGCACAGTGCTGTTTCCTAACCAGAGAGCTCTGCCAATTTATTCCAGCTGAGAATCTCATCCCTACTCTTTATTCTGGAAGGAAGGAAGAACAAATAGAAAAAACCCAAGCCCACAATAAAATCTCTCCAAGCGAACTTTTATCTGTTTAGTGCAGGTGTGCCTAATCTTTCACAGTCCAAGAGCAAAGAAAATAAAATGTACAATGTCAAAAATGCTGCAAGCTTTAAACAGCACTTAAATAAGTATTTCACTGATATTTTTATTGGAATTACCACTACTGGTAGACAAAACAACATTAAACTTTGCTGACCTTCATTTGTCACCAACTTAATGTTGATAAATAGTTTAACAATCATTTGTATAATATTACAGTTTTGTTTAGTTTCTTTATGAGTAACCAACTTTTATTGGGCAAAAATAGCAGTGACAAAATATCATCACCTTGCAAAATACATAGTCAACATATAACCTCATAACCAGCCTCCTGCCATAAGACCCTTATGTTTGCTGCCTCCATCCCCAGGCACAAGCTCTTGGTTTCCATCTTTAGCAGGAGCCACAGCCTGCTGCTGCTTTACAGAGAGACAGTTACAGAACCATAAAATCACAGAATGGTCCAGGCTGGAAGTGACCTCCAAAGGTCATCCTGTCTGACCTCCCTGCAATCAGCAGGGACATCCTCAACTAGATCAGATTGCCCAGGTCCTCATTGACCCTCAACTCGAGTATCTCCAGGGATGGGCCCTCCACCACCTCCCTGGGCAACCTGTTCCAGTGCTTCATCGCCCTCATAGTGAAGAACTTCTTCCTGAAATCCAATCTAAATCTGCCCTTCTCTAGTTTGAAGCCATTGCCCCTTGTTCTATCACCACTGGCCCTTGTAAACAGTCTCTCCTTGTCCTTCTGGTAGGCCCCCTTCAGGTACTGGAAGGTTGCTATTAGGTCTCCTCAGAGCCTCCTCTTCTCCAGGCTGAACTACTCCAGCTCCTTTTGCCTGTCCTTATAGCAGAGGTGGTCGATGTCCCTGATCATTTTTTGTGGCCCTCCTCTGGACCCTCTCCATCAGGTCCATGTCTTTCCTGTATTGATGTCTCCAGACCTGTACACCGGACTCCAGCTGAGGTCTCACCAGAGCAGAGCAAAGTGGCAGAATCACCTCTCTGGATCTGCTGGCAATGCATCTTTTGATGCAGCCCAGGATGTGATTTGCCTTCTGTGCTGCAAGCTCACACTGCCCACTCATGTCCAATTTCTCGTCCATCAGCCCACCCAAGTCCTTTTCCACAGAGCTGCTTTCTAACACCTCATCTCCCAGTCTGTATTGGTAGTGAGGGTTGTTCTGGCAAGATACTACTCTTCCCCTAACAAAACTGTTGGCAGCTCCAGGTGAGTTTGGAGTCCGTCACCAGAATGTTTGTCAGGTGGCTTAGGAGCCAGACAGGACCCAGTTCAAATTATGCCCTGTCGTGGGTTGAGGCCGACCCCCTCCCCACCATGGGCAGAAATAGTGACTCTGACAAATGGATTGCAAAAGTGATGGAAAGTTTAAATAGAAAAGAGTGAATGTGTACAGAGAACCAGAAGAGTGACAAAAAGAAAGCCCAAAGCAGACCCAGAAACATCCCATCCCCACCTGAGGGTGCACCCAAGCCCCCAGGGCTCCTTTCCCCCCCCACTGCTAGGCTAGTCTCAGCTGGCGAGACCTGAGACCGCCCACCCCCCTGGTCTTGGGCCTAGCCAGGCCCAAGGCCGGAGATGTCGGTGCCGGAGAGGGGAAGAAAGAGGCAGTGCTAGACCCCGTGCTGGATTTTATAGTGGTGCAGAGGATTATGGTAGGAGATACCCGGTTTCCTGTGTCCACCCACTGGGCTGGACTTCTGAACACAGGAAGCACACCACGTAGCAGAGGGCACCCAGCCCAAACCACCACATGCCCAGAAAAACCTTTGTGAAAAGTGAAGTTCGTGTAAGTGCAGTGGTGTCCTGGGAAGGAATAGAGCAGGGATAAGTTATAACTCAGTTTGTTCTATGCTGCCTGCTATTTCCTATCAAATGCTTTTAATGTTTGCTTCTCATTGGTAGAAATACACAAGCGAAGGAGAGGTGGAAACATTTCACTTCATAGTTTCTTGATGTGCAGGCTGAAAGAAACAGAGGAAGCTTCACAAACTTGGCTGTTAAGCTCCCAAGTAAAACTTCAGCCTCCTCCAGTAACTCTAAAATCTCCATTGTGGTACTTCATCATCTCAGGAAAGGTGATAAATGGTCTGTTATGTAAAAAAACCCAAAAAACAACCAACCCCCAAACACTTCATACACTTTTTCCTCACTTTCCCATCTGCTGTCTTCCTGTAGGTGTGGGTTTATTCTTGTCATAAATTTAGTTTTGCAATTCTGGCCCAAAGACTGTCTTCATTTATAGACCACTTGGCATAATAGAGTCTTAATCTCTGATTGCTAGTCCTCAAATGCTGCTGTATTACGAAGAACTTATGAAACAACTTCCAAATATCTGTCATTTGGAGAAATTACCTTGACTTCAGATCTTCAGCTTGAAAAAAATAAATACTAAAAAGAATAAATTCTTTAGAAATTCTTGTGAACAAAAATAAAATTGCAATTCAGTCCAAAAAAGCTGGGTTTATATAACTTCAGAGTTTTAGAAAATGTTTGCTTCTGGCTGACAATTTGTATGCAAATGGAAACAACAGAGCTCTAGCTAGTGCTCTCCTGTAACCTTCATAGTGCTGCTTGCTGGGTGCCTTTACAGTGAAATGTGAAGATTTGTCAGAATTACCAACATTTTTAGGGAAGTAATTCTGAATAGAATTAAAATGGCCTTTCGCACCCTAAAAGGGCAATGAAAGGAGAGGAGAAGGAAAAGAGAGAATAAATCAGTGCATTCCTTTCTATTATGAATAAAGGACACTTATTTAAGTTGGGATGCTCCACAGAGTGAGGCATGAGCTAACGCTTTGTTGGCAGTGTTTTGGAAGCCATGCCTTTCAAGGGGAAGGGCATTTTGTTTCAGTGGCCATTGATTGATTCCACCATGAAAACATCCCTACATTACTTACAGACAAATACATGGAGAACATGTGGGAGGGTCTAAGCATGCAAGGTGCTGAGTGCTCTTCGTTCTCACTGAAGATCACAAAGGTTAAAGGTATTTTATAATCATGGGGTTTCAGTGCTCAGGTTTTGCCTTGCAGTAGTGAGTCCAGAAATCTCTAGGGGAAAATGCATACAGCAGGGAAATTTTGGATAATGCAATTCCCTCCTTTGGAATAGAATAGAATAGAATAGAATAGAATAGAATAGAATAGAATAGAATAGAATAGAATAGAATGGAATGGAATGGAATGGAATGGAATGGAAAGGAATGGAATGGAATGGAATGGAATGGAAGAATGGAATGGATGGAATAGGATAGGATAGGATAGGATAGGACAGGATAGGATAGGATAGGATAGGATAGGATAGGATAGGGATGGAATAGTAGATAGGGATGGAATGGAATAGAATAGAATAGAATAGAATAGAATAGAATAGAATAGAATAGAATAGAATAGAATAGAATAGAATAGAATAGAATAGAATAGAAAATAGAATAAACGAGGTTGGAAGAGACCTTTAAGATCATTGCGTCCAAACCACCATCTAACACCACCTAATCAACTAAATCATGGCACTAAGCACCCCATCCAGTCTCCTTCTATACACCTCCAATGATGGTGACTCCACCACCTCCACAGGCAGCCCATTCCACTGGGCAATCACTCTCTTTGTGAAAAATTTCTTCCTAACATCCAGTCTAAAGCTCCCCTGGCACAGCTTGAGACTGTGACCTCTAGTTCTGGTGCTGAATCAGAACTGTCAGTAGCTGCTGCTTCCTTGTTTCATCCTACTGTTTTCATCACTGATTTAAGAAAAATGCACATTGAGAGACAGAACAGTATGTCTACAAGCTGTTATTGATGCTCTTGTTTCAAAACCAGCTGAATTTATTGTGAATTTGGTGTTTGGAGTGTGTTACCTGTCTCAGTTTCTGTCTCTCACAACCACCCAGACCATTGTACCAATGACAGCATACAGGCAAACTCAAAAATGACATCCTGATCATGTGTGCCCAGATGTCCAAGAGTCACAGAATACACTGGGCTGGAAGGAACCCCCTCAGAGGTCATCCAGTTCAACTCCTCTGCAGTAAGCAGGGACATTCCCAACTAAGAAAGTTCTTCCCTGAGAGAGTTTTTTGCCATTGGAATGTGCTGCCCAGGGAGTTTGTGGAGTCACCATCCCTGGAGGTGTTCAAGAGGGGATTGGACGTGGCACTTGGTGCCATGGTCTAGTCATGGGGTCTGTGGTGACAGGTTGGACTTGATGATCTTTGAGGTCGCTTCCAACCATGATGATACTGTGATACTGTGAGATTGTTCAGAGCCCTAGCAGATCAACAGCATCCTGGCCTGCATCAGAAATAATGTGTCCAGCAGGAGCTGATTTTCCCCCTGTACTCAGCCCTGGTGAAATAGTACCTTGAACACCATGTTCAGCTTTGGGCCCCTCACTACAAGAAAGACATTGATGTCCTGAGCTGGTCCAGAGAAAGGCTTTAGAGAACAAGTCCTATGAGGAGCAGCTGAGGGAACTGACATTGTTTAGTCTGGAGTGAAGGAGAATGAGGAGAGATTTCACTGCTCTCTACAACTACTTGAAAGCAGGTTGTAGCAAAGTGGGGGTTGGTCTGTTCTTCCAAGTAGCAAGTGGTAGGACAAGAAGAAATAGCCTCAAGTTGCACCAGAGGACGTTTAGGTGGGGCATAAGGAAAAATATATTCAACAAAAGAGTTGTCAAGCACTGGAACAGGCTGCCCAGAGAAGTGGTTGAATCATCATCCCTGGAGGCAGTTAAAACGTGTAGACCTGGTGGTTAGGGGCATGGTTTAGCAGCAGATTTGATAATAATGATCTTAAGGTTTTTTTCAGCTTAAATGATTCTATGATTTGCATTCTATATTGACCTAAATTATTTGTTTCCATTGAATCCCAAAGAAAGTTTTGTCTTTGAGGTTTATGGACAACAGAGGTCCAAATTGGAATCATAGCATCATAGAATTGTCAGGGTTGGAAGGGACCTGAAGGATCATCCAGTTCCAAACCCCTGACATGGGTAGGGATGCCTCACACTACATCAGGTTGCTCAGAGTCACATCCAGCCTGGTCTCAAAAACCTCCAGGGATGAGGCTTCCACCACTTCCCTGGGCGACCTGTTCCGGTGTCTCACCACCCTCATGGGGAAGAACTTCTTCCTAACATCCAAGCTGAATCTACCCATTTATGGTTTTACTCTATTTTCCCTAGTCCTATCACATTAACAAAGAATTATTCAGTATTGGTGCAGTTGAAGAGGGCAGGCTCTGCACAGAGCAGAGCATGATGTGTGGCTGCTATTGAAATGTATATAAAATAATCCCGTGAAAGCTGTGCAAAACTTTGCTAGAGTTAAGGACAATTAAATTTTACTCTCTGGAAAACAAATGGGATAAAAAGACTTTGTGTTATGTGCCAGAATGCATTTCAGTGATGATTTTGATATGATGTTGAGCAACCTTGCAGGCTGGCTGAAGCATTGAGCTGTGTTCATAGAATTGTTTGAAAGCCTTGCTGAAAATTGTCTCTAAAAGGTAGTGGACAATGAAAAAGGACTAAGAGAGTTTGATCTGGCTCAGGCTGATCTGGGCTCTGTAGGAGACACTTGCTCATTCATGTTCCAAGGTGAAAAAGTTCTGCCCAGGCCTTGCTTTTCAGGGTGGTTATAAACGTAAAGTCAATCCAGGTATTTTATGGAGTGGGGCAAGCCCGTGTCGCTGCCTGGCTTTTACATTCCTGCTGACACCCAGTGGCTTGCCAGCACAATTACACACCACGCTGCACGCCGTGCAACCTCTTTAGTAACAACGGAATAATAAAAGTCACAGCAGCATTTCAGCAGCATTTCAGGAAATCTAACACCCATGGTCTCCTCTTTTTTTTTTTTTTAGTTACTTTTTAAAGGGAAAAGCGGAGTAAACAGGAAACATTTGAAAATGTGATGCAGGATAGCGTCTGAGCATCGCTGGTCTTGCTCCAGCAGTTGGGACCTAGATCCAGCTGCGGAAAGTGTAAATGGTCTCACTAAAAAAAAACCCGTAGGAGAAGCTCCCTCTGACTCTTGGCTTTTCATGCAAGGAGAGGTGAGGAATCATTCTGAGACTGCAAGAGGCATTTGAGCATAAACTAATTTTTCACAGTACAATATGCCATCACCTCCAGCCCCAACAGTTTTCATATACAGTTTGGGGGAAAGAAAAGAGAAAAAAAGCCTTCACACAGTTTCAATTTTCTGTAAAATAAGGTGATTTCATATAGAAACAAATTTCATACCCTGCCAAGTATGAGTATCAGGCACTTGATATTACTGGATATTTGATAGATATTTTCTTTGGGTATCTCTCAGCTTTTGGTAAAAGACGTCCCAAAATAAGGGAGCCCTGCAAAGGATCTTAAGCCTGAGCTGTTACTGCTTTCTTAACAGCAACCCTTTCTGCTTTAGGAAACAGCTGTCTTGTAACTCATTCTGAGCAAAAGGGTAATGGGATTTGTATAAAATCCACACAGTTTTATAACAACTAATTCATGTACAGGACCCAGCCTTATGAATGCAAACAGAAGCTAAAAACAGCCTTCATATTTTCTAGTCTGGAAACACAGCAAAAAAATCAGCCCATGTAAAGCATGTGGAATTCACTCAGACTTGACCATCCAAATGCATTGAAAGCAAAGAGTGAAATAATGAAGTAAAAGCAAAGTAGTATCAAAAACCAGTATCAAAACTCCTCTGGATGGTAGTTCACAGGCTAAATAAATCAGTGGTGCAAAGAATGTGCAGGCACAAGGAGTGTTCTCACATGTCATGTATTTTAAGGATTCACCAGCTAATATTTCCTACCTTT
This sequence comes from Picus viridis, assembly GCA_033816785.1. Classification (NCBI taxonomy): domain Eukaryota; kingdom Metazoa; phylum Chordata; class Aves; order Piciformes; family Picidae; genus Picus; species Picus viridis. Next base: position 6,183,221 of record CM066568.1, read on the forward strand.
TTCCAGAAGCCATATGGTAAACAGATAGCACTAACAAAGTCAAATATTAATAACCAAGAACCGCACATCTCCAAATCCCCTTCCCCCAACCAGCAAAACCCATAGAAATTTACACTGACCAAAGCAAATAGAAAATAAAAGTCAAAGCACTTACATCATTGACATTTAGGGATAGAACCAAGTACCCTTTCCATCCCTCTGAATTTTCTAAGTTATAACATTAACAGAAAATAAACACACATTGAAATGGAGTAACTCATGGTCGTGACATATAGTCACTGAGAAGCCGCAATAATAAGGTCATAAAAGAGAACATCCCAAGAAGAAATTTGAAACTGTGTCCAGGCAGCCCAGGTCAATTTAGCATTTTGTCACACTCTTAAGTGATCTGGTTAACTTTGCCCACCCAGAACAGCTTTCTCAGTGTAATTACCCTCCATGCAATTCTTTCTTTTTGAGGAGCAGCATATTTTCAACTCTCCCCACACTCCGATTGATTTCTTGTGCGACGGAAAGAGATACGGTTTGCAGAAGCATGAAAACAAATCTGTGAAAATGTTGATGGAAAGGACACAACGCAACCCTTCACCTAAAACCTGAATGATGTGTTGGGGGTAGTGGTGTAGAATTAAGGAGGAGAGAAAGGAAAAATAAAAGGAAAATCTGTTTCATATTCTGGTGATGTTTCTGAGCCCTGTCTAGTTTCAGAAGTAGATGTTCCCCAGCAATACACAGAAAACCTCCTAGCATCAAAACATTACTCCTTTTAGCCCATGTAACTGCCCAAATGACACCCAAAATGATCCTTGTGCTTTCTTGGTTTTCAAGAATGAGACTTGTGACTGCTCACAAAAGTGTTTTTAAAAACTGATGGCTGTCACAAATTCTGAAGGTCCAGTTGTGCAAAAGAGATACTGACTGCATTATGTATTTTTCACCCCCTACGTCTAGCTCCTTGCTCCATCATTGGAGGTGTTCAGGAGGAGACTTGATGGGGTGCTTGGTGCCATGGTTTAGTTGTTTAGGTGGGTTGGATTGGTTGATGGGTTGGAGGCAGTGATCTTAAAGGTCTCTTCCAACCTGGTTTATTCTATTGTATTGCATTCTATTGTGTTGTATTTAGTTGAAATGTGAACTGAAAGCTGTACAACGTCCTGCAAACTTGTTTCCCACTGAACTGCATATTGAATTTAAATTTTGTGAGAGCAAATGGAGTTTGGTTCAGAATCTCTAGGTATCATTATGTTGTGGGTTGGAAGGCAGATCCTCCCTTGCCTCCCGTTGGGGCAGAAAAACGAGACTCAGGCAAACGGATTGCAGAAGTGATGGAAAGTTTAAGTGGAAATGAGGTGAATGTTCTACAGAAAACCACAAGCACAGTGACAAAGGAGATCTCAAAGCATACCCAAAAACCTCCCAGCACCCCCCTCTCCCCACCTGAGGGTACATCCAGGGCTCCTTCTTTCCCCCCCTCCATTAGGCTAATCTCAGCTGGCCAGATCTGAGATGGCCCTTCCCCCTTCTCCTCTTGGCATTAGCCCTAGCCAGGCCTAAGAGACCTTGAGATAACTCCCCCTCCGTTACCAGATAGGGAGCATCTTCCATGGTAGCAGTGAGGGAAGAAAGAGAAAGTGTAAAATAGCCTTGCTGGCGGTTTTATAGGGAGCAGGATGTTATGGGATGAAATACACAGCTTCCTGTGTCCGCCCACTGGGCTGGACCATCGGGACACAGGAGTTGTGTCTTATGTGGCTACAGCAGGGGCACCCAGCCCAAACAGCTACATATTATTAATCTATCTTAAGATTTTGTTAAGGGGAAGGTTGGAGGAGGAGTTGAGTGCCTTACAGGCTTGTTGGTTCACCAGTCAGAAGGACAATGGCTACAGATTATTGGTACTGATAACTGATGTTAATACAGGCAGATGAGAAGCCTTTTTCAAAAACAGATGTGCCAAGATGTAAAAAAAAAAAAAAAAAAAAAAAAAAAAGAAGAAGCTTTGTTTTAATGGAGTGGGGAAGGCTGTGGATGTAGTCTACCTGGACTTCAGCATAGCAAACTCCTGGCCCAGCTGACAGCCCCTGGCTTGGACAGCAGCACTCTGTGCTGGGTGAGGAAGTGGCTGGAGGCTGAGCCCAGAGAGTGGTGGTGAATGGTGTCACATCCAGCTGGCAGCCAGTCACTTGTGGTGCCCCCAGCGATCAGTGCTGGGCCCCATCCTGTTCAACATCTTTACTGATGATCTGGATGAGGGCATTGAATGCATCATCAGTAAATTTGCAGATGACACCGAGCTGGGAGCAGGAGTTGGTCTGTTAGAGGGTTGAAGAGCTCTGCAGAGGGACCTTGACAGGCTGGACAGATGGGCAGAGTCCAAGGGCAGGAGATTGAACTCATCTAAATGCCGGGTTCTGCACATTGGCCACAGCAACCCCATGCAGTGCTACAGGCTGGGGTCAGAGTGGCTGGAGAGCTGCCAGGCAGAGAGGGACCTGGGGGTACCGGTCGAGAGTAGGCTGAACATGAGCCTGCAGTGTGCCCAGGCAGGCAAGAAGGCCAATGGCATCCTGGCCTGCATCAGGAATAGTGTGGCCAGCAGCAGGAGGTCATTCTGCCCCTCTACTCAGCACTGGTTAGGCCACACCTTGAGTACTGTGCCCGGTTCTGGGCCCCTTGGTTTAGGAAAGATGTGGAGTTGCTGGAATGTGTCCAGAGAAGGGCAACACAGCTGGGGAGGGGTTTGGAACACAAGCCCTATAAGGAGAGGCTGAGGAAGCTGAGGTTGCTTAGCCTGGAGAAGAGGAGGCTCAGGGCAGACCTTATTGCTCTCTACAACTATGTGAAGGGAGGTTGTAGCCAGGTGGGGGTTGGTCTCTTCTCCCAGGCAACCAGCACCACAACAAGACGACACAGCCTCAAGCTGCACCAGGGGAGGTTTAGGCTGGATGTTAGGAAGAAGTTCTGCATAGAAAGAGTGATTGCCCATTGGAATGTGCTGCCCAGTGAGGTGGTGGAGTCACCATTGCTGGTGGTGTTTAGGAAGAGACTAAATGAGGCGCTTGGTGCCATTGCTTCATTGATTAAATAGTGTTGGATGATAGGTTGGACTTGATGATCGCAGAAGTCTTCTCCTACCTGGTTAATTCTATTCTATTCTATTCTATTCTATTCTATTCTATTCTATTCTATTCTATTCTATTCTATTCTATTCTATTCTATTCTATTCTATGAGATGCCTGTTTGAAGAGAGGAAATCTCAGCTTTTTATGTCAAGTGCAAGAGTAAGAAGAGTAAGTATTTAGACCACAAGAAGTTAGATATGCTTTTGTTAGAGGATTTAAGTCTTCTTCAGAGGCTGTAAATTTGATGAGAGCTTTCTGTTTATTTCCTCCTTGAAGTGAAAGAGACTTTCCTGGTTTTTTAGATTAACTCTGTAATTGAACATAATCTTTTCTCCTGTGGTAGGTTAGATGCTGCTAATCTTTGCCTGTATGGTCTCATGCAAAGAGCTTCATTTTGACACTCATTAATCATTAGAACAGCAGTAACGTAGTAAATAAGCAAACACAAAAAACAGGCATGAGAAACCTACAGCTGTGTATGACCACCGCTCCTTGCTTTCACACAAATACATGTCAGATTCAGTCTCAGTATGAAAAGAAGGCCATCTGGTAAAAATACCTTTGTACCACAGCTAAGCAAGGATTTCTATAACCAGAAAAGGGAAACCTTGCACTCTACTGAAAACTCAGACTAAACTTGAAATGTTTGTTTTGTGCCTGAACTTCTTCCCACATTGCTCATTGCAGTTGCAACTTTTTGCTCCCTCTCTGACTTCACCTGCATTGGTGCAGTGCTTGCGAGTCCAAGTCTTTGGTCAATGGTTAGAACTATGGAAATCCAGACAAAAATCACTGTATGATTTACATCGTGAGTAAAAAACCTTAAGCAGTTGTATAGACGTAGACATGCAAGTGCAGAATGTATCTCTGCATCAGCCTTGCTGCTGCTTTTTAAAACAGAGGAAAAATAAACTCTGCTCTGTCAGAACTTTCAGCATGCACCGAACATGCAGTTATCTTGATAGGCCTTTGTCCCCCTCACTGAAACTCCTAGGCTTTGTGCATTTTAAATGCCAATGCAAACTAGGTTTGCTAAGTCAGGCTCTAAACATGAATTTCTCTAGTGCATAGGATTTCCTTGGCATAAATTAGGAAACTGAGCCAAATACCACTCAAAATTCTCCACAGATATAATTGAGGGTCTATGCTCCACTCGTAATTTTAGTATCAATTATAAATTTCCTGGATTTTGTTGATGAACTTTTTGGTGTAGGAATCAAGTTTTCTCCTGACAGAAGAATGATGGATGATATCAGTGCTCCACAAATTATGAGTAATTATACTCAAACTAGCTGCTCTATTTTCAGTTAACCACACACAGAAGATAATAATAGTTTAGGGAAAACGCATTTAATGTGGGCCTCATTTTAGGGAAGGGATGTGTGAAGCTGCATCCAATTTCCAAACAGGGGAGTGTATAAGGAAACTGAGTACCTGCCTGTGCATATGACCCTGTGGAACTGTTCTGACACTGTTTATATGGGATTAGGTGTTGTTTTACAAACCCAGAAACATTAAGAAACCCATGCATCCCTACTTTCCTAAAGAACTTAGAGAAATAATTTGTTATCTGATGGTAAACTGCTGTTGGATCCATTTGTTTGAATACATTTGGCTAACATATTTTAACAGATAGTGCTTTGCTTCCCGTGACATGATTGAAATCTATAGCTGAACTGATTATATGTTGTTTCAAAACCAAATAAACTGAGAGAATTCTTATTTCTGGGTGACAGTACTCAGGCAGATAAGTAACCATAAGAGAAATGCATGTGCTCTAGAAATCCATTTATTCAGAAAGATCTCAAAGCACTTATAGATTATTAAGAGAAATCACTTGCACAATGACTTTAACAGTAGCAATGTAACAACACTACACAGACCTCTGAAATGAGAAGAATGTCTTATTGCAGTGCTTGTCCCAGTGCAGTCTATAGATCATCTGTAACCTCTGCAATCATTACTGTTAGTAATTGGTCGTAAATATCTTTGTTAGAGCCTTAGACAATGTATAGGAGGTGAAGTATGTCAAAAGCTTGATCCAAAAACTCTTTGGAGTAAATATCCAGGGAGTTTAATAAGCATTGACTCAGTCTCTTATCTCCCTTTATTTCAGTGGGACTATTTGATTGCTCGAAGATAACTATATTTTTCAGAGCAATACTGTTTGGATGCATCATATATACCATAGCTCAGAAATGTTTTGATTCAAAATAAGAAGAAATCATGAGATCTCAACAGCAGAGTTGAAGTGAACTGGACTGTCAAACCTTTGCTGCAGCAGAGGATGATGCTCTTGAAGCAGTGATAGTGTGATAACCAAGGTCAAAGAAGTCAAAAGCAGGGCTTGTGTGTCCACAGGAGACAGATGGAGAAGCAGTGTAATTCCTTCCTAAAGTAAGCAAATACAGGAGGTTTGCTGGTAACACACATTTTCAATTTTGCCAGGGCTGTTTGTTACCCCATGCCAGCCAAAAGCTTCATATGCCTTGATAACGGAAGTAGAAACTGAAGTGCCTGGAGTGCCCATACTAAAGACAGGAGCTAGAAAGATATATTTAAATTACATTTGTCACAGCCTGGTTGCAATATGTTGTTTTCTAGAGAAAATGAACAAATATATGTCTCATTGCAAATATATTCCATTATCTTCCTCCTGTTAAATTATCAGTCCCTCTGATGCCACTCTGATTTTAGAAGTTAGCATGCTCTGGAGTCAGGGCAATAATATCAGAGCAAGACAGGAGCAGGAGCTCAGCTCCACTTCCCTCACTTGCATGCTTGGGAACTTAAAGTGAATTACTGCTGCTGATGACTGCTCTTGTTCAAAGAGCACCACCCAAAGACACCAACCAGGTTTCCCAGCACTTTTGGGGGGTGCCCAGGGGTGGAGAGCAGCTTCCTCATCCTCCACATATCAGCTTGTCAATCCATCCTCCCTTTGCATGGTCCCTGTATGGGACAAGAAAGTTGGTGAGGGCCTTTTGAGGGTGTCAGGTAGTGATAGGACTAGGGGGAATGGAGCCAAAATAGATATGGGTAGATTCAGATTGGATGTTAGGAAGACGTTCTTCACCATGAGGGTGATGAAACACTGGAACAGGTTGCCAAGGGAGGTGGTAGAAGCCCTATCCCTGGAGATTTTTAATGCTCTGAGGAACCTGATCTAGTGTGTGAGGCGTCCATGTCCATGGCAGGGAGGTTGGAACCAGATGATCCTTGAGGTCCCTTCCAACCCTAACAATTCTGTGATTGTATGATGCTCCCCCTGGTTTATTTCCCAGTCCCTAGGGATGACTGACACCATGTCAAGGTGTCTGAATGTCAGTGAGACAAAGTTTGTGGTACAGAAGAAATGGAGAAAACCAACTCTTCATATACAGTATGTGAGAGAGTAGAAGGCAGTGTTGGTACTCCATGAGATATCAGGAAAGGGAGTAATTGCAAGAAATGCAAGGCAATAAGTAGATGAATTTGATCAAAAAGTCCCTTGGAAATCAACTGACTAACATTACAGCAATGGATTTTGTTTCTTCCAAGTTACTGTAGCAGATAAATTACAAGTGCTTCAGTAGTGAATCAGCATTTCTGTTTTCTTTCTTTTTCCTCCTTTCCAAACTTAACGAGAGATTTATGGGAAAAAGTCAGACTACCAGAAAGCAAAGGCATGCATAGGTTGTGCTGAAAAGAGCATGCATTTGAACCAGCTTTATGCATTCTTGCTTTTAATGGGGCCCTGAACTCAGCAGATGCTGTTAGGTGCTTTTGTAATATAGATTAACAATAATGTTAAAGTTCCTCCCATATCTCATTCCTCCCAAAGAGAGAGACTTAGGCTAAGACACTTTAAAGCTCTGCTTAGGCTGTTGTGAATTTGGTGTGAGAATACAGCCGTTGCCATCTCACATTAACACTTAAGGCTCATGAAGTCGGGGCCTTTTGCTTTTACAATGGCTTGTCAGATTATGGAACTGAGGGAACCATTGAACCCTGAAGGATAAAAATCAGTGGAAGGCTCCTAAAAAGAAAAATACAGTATATTCAAACAGTGCTAGAGGAAGTCCCCTCTTTGTAGTTTGAGATGTTGAAGGTCAAGGAGAAAAAATAATAAAAAGTAATTATAACAATAAAAAAGGACTACATGAAAAGGTATTTTAAAAAAAATGTTTAGGCAAAGCAGCCATTTCATGATAAGATAAAAATAAAACTGTAAAGGGTTTTCTGCTATGTAGCCATTCTGGTATCTAGTCATTGAGACGCTTGAATGTGTCCAGAGAAGGGCAACGAGGCTGGGGGAGGCCTTGAGCACAGCCCTGTGAGGAGAAGCTGAGGGAGCTGGGGTTGTTTAGCCTGGAGAAGAGGAGGCTCAGGGGAAACCTTAATGCTCGCTACAGCTACCTGAAGGGAGGTTGTAGACAGGCAGAGGTTGGTCTCTTCTCCCAGGCAACCAGCACCACAACAAGAGGACACAGTCACAAGTTGCACCAGGGGAAGTTTAGGCTTGAGGTGAGGAGAGAGTTGTTCACAGAGAGTCGTTAGCCATTGGAATGTGCTGCCCAGGGAGGAGGTGGTGGAGTCACCATCCCTGGAGGTGTTCAAGAGGGGACTGGATGTGGCACTTGGTGCCACGGTTTAGTAGTCATGAGGTCTGTGGTGACAGGTTGGACTTGATGATCTTTGAGGTCTTTTCCAACCTTACTGATTCTATGATTTAAAATAAAAAAAAAACCAAACAATACAAGCCTCTGCTTTCAAACTGCTGTCTTCAGGTACTGCTAGTAAAAAAAAGTATCTTGTTTATTGTTGAAGAGCAAAAACATTCAGTTCAGAAAAGACAAAATAAAAACTTTAAGAAAATAATTGTTGTGGAATTCTGGATGATTTGACTGGCAAACTGAAAGGTATGCCATCATTTTTAGCAGCAGCCAGGTACCTGTATCTCTCTAGAAAGAGGAGCAGCATTGACAGCCTTACCATTAAACTCCACAGGTACTTAGTTGTGACCGGCATAATGCTTTGCAGTGGGGGTGAGCAAAACTGAAGCACCTGGATGATGATGTTCACCGAGCAGCTTTATTAATTCCTCCCTTTTACTGCCTTGTGTTACATCCTAATAAATTATACCAGTGAGGTAAGACTTGGCATTTCTTAAGTGTGAAGTTTGTGTGTGGCTTTCCTTGTGTGACAGAGGCTTTCAGTGGCAGGTAGGACTATGTAACACAGAGAACTGCTCCAAGCAAATCCAGCCCTCCTTCCAGGCACACAAGTCACCAGCAGTCACCTCCTGCAGGATCTGGTCCTCTTTTCATGGAAGAAGACAAACCTCCCCCTGGCTCTGGCTGGCAGGGTCAGCTGACATGGTTTGTGGCCTGAGGGTCACACTTCAGAGATGCAGTGCAGAGAAAATGAAGGGAAACATCAGTGAAAACTAACTCAGAAATGTGAGTTAGAACTCAGTGGGGAAGGGAGGGGTGGGATGGGGGGGGCAAAGAACCAAGTGAAACTTTTGGCCATGCCTACAGTGTGCTGATGGGGTTTTTTTGCCTGTCGGTTTAAAGGTGCTCTGTTGTAATTTTTATATCAGATCAGTTCATTTTGTGGTCTTCAAAAAGACTAGGCAGAGAGGTTCCCAGAAACCTAGCATTTCCAAACAGCCTCCTCCAGAGGAATCACTTGCTGCAATTTAAATATTCAAGCACTTTTATTTCAAAATTAATATTGTTTATAGGAAGCAAATGCAAATAAGTGGTGGAAACCTTTTTGGTTGTAGGTCCTTAAAAATCCATTCTTGACTTCCTGCCCACAACTACATCTTTTTTTTTTTTTTTTGCAGACCTGTCACCCATTTCATTTAAGCACTTAGCTTTCTCCTAATGAATGAATTGGCATTTCATATTACCTTATTATCCTATAAAGCAAAATGCATACTCAATAACGTTAATGGTAATTTCTCATAAAGACACATTATCGATCCGGGGGCTACCTGTAAGCATTGAAAATTGCAGCCTGCACGCAGAGCTTTTCACATCTGGGCCTGAAGAATTAAAGAAAAATTAAATTTGACAGCAGTAAATTCACAGGCACAATCTAGGCACCAATTTATATGCAAAATGAAATGCTTTATGAAAATTTCCTCTTTTTTCTCACGGAGATTTGGGAGAAAGATTTCACTAGATGCTTCTTTCTCTAATATCCCTCTACTTAAATATTATACTGCAGTCACTGCAGACTCCCTTTGATGTATAAATAATCAAGTTAAATTATGTGCAGCAAGGAGACTAGTGCTCTGCCATTCTTATTTTACAAAGTAATATCTACCCTAGAGGGTCAAATTTCCCTGACAAATTCTTAATTACTATGTTGCAACAGAAGCAGAATCTATTTGTGCATAAATCCCGAGCATTCCCATGTGGTAAGTAACTAATATTACCAACCATTTCACTTGGCCTGCTCACTGAACTCCATAATTAGATAATACTTTTGATGATGGTACATTTGAAGTCTTAATCCATTTAATTTTTTATGAGATTTTTTTTATTTTAATAGGGATATGTTAGTGACCGCTGCCTATTTAAAAATCATTAAAATTCTGTCCACAGCAGTAATAAAGATTAAAGATTACTAATATGGCATTCATAACCTTTCTGGTTTTCCAGAAATCTGGGGCTTAAGGTAAATGTTAAAGGTCATTTAATATGTTAGTCAGTAATTATAATCCTGGGTAATAGGTTCCTTTTCTAATTATCCTGGTATAAAAGTTCTATTGTTTGGGTCTGTTCTTCTGATTTTCTTATTTGGGTTTTTTTTTCGGGGGGAGGGGGGGAGATAAGTAATCCTGGAATTAAAGTTTCTGAACATTGATGAAAGTAGGTAATGCACAATGATTAACTGGATAAAAGCCATATGTTTGAATGCCGCGTAATATCTTGCCTTGAAGTTACTTACAAAAGATGCAGCATCCCTTTCCAGGAGAAATAAAGCAGAAAGGTCACTGCAGAGATTAATACCTTTTTTATTTTAATATCAAACATTGACAAATAAGATAAAGGCTTTGTGAGCAAGCTCAGAAGAAAGTGAGAGTGGTTAAACACTAGATGGGAGAGAATCTTAAAAGAATAATCTGCCAGTCATTTCAGAGGCAGGGAAAGGAAACTTCTTCCTTGTGGCCCCGATTCAGGCCAACATTCAGGCATTGCATTCTTTGAATGGAGCGTGTTCACCGTATCAGCATCACGGTATCACTAAGGTTGGAAGAGACCTCGAAGATCATCGAGTCCAACCTGTCACCACAGACCCCATGACTAGACCATGGCACCAAGTGCCACGTCTAATCCCCTCTTGAACACCTCCAGGGATGGTGACTCCACCACCTCCCTGGGCAGCCATGTTCTGTGGGCATTCCCAGAGCACAGCCTTGATCTTCACCTAACTCCTACCCTGTGACACAAGTGGGATTCTTCAGGCTTGCTGAAGAAATTGTTCTTTCCCTTCTGCTCGTGCCAAAGAAATCTGGGTGATTTTTTCTTAGAAATACATCTATTTTCTATAACATAGGCATTCTGCTATGCCTTTCCTCCCTTACCTATGCATAGGTATATATTAATGATATTTGTAGATCATGCATTAATAAAATTTACAAGCCAGGGCCTGAATTATGGAGTAAGCACTTAAAATGACAATCAAGTACAGGGTGTTTGATTCTTAAACACATTCTTAAGCTCACTTTAAGTTGAGTGTGTACTAAAATGTGTGTTAGGTCACAGAGTCCTGCTGAATCAGCTGAGATCATGAAAGGGTGAAAAGAGACAAAAGTGCCCCTGCAGAACCTTGATTTTTAGCCAGACATCTTTGTGCTGGCTGTGGAGCTCACGCCACACACCACAACCGAGTGCCATTAAGCTCTAACTGCAGGAGGGAAAACATAAGGGGAAATCAGTAAGAAAATGTCTTTGGGAGGTGACCTGCTCTTTAAAGTGTTTTTCAAATTTAGCACAGTACAAACACATAATAGCATTAAAAACACCAATGTCACTAACTCTTATTTCAGTGGTAATTATACCTCACTAGCTGGCTTTGGGCAAGTCACTAAGGTCACATTTGAAAAGCATCTGCAGGACAAAATTTTTCCATGGGCACTGAGCAGCTTCTTGAACTACAGATTTTTTGCTGGAGTTGATGTTCCCTACTGAAGGTTTGGCCTCCAATGTCTTAGAATGGGAGTAGAAAACATGATGGCAAACCTATGACGATTCTGCTCTTAACATCTCCATTTTAAAAGCAAGATCTGGAGGTGCTGGAACATGTCCAAAGAAGGACCATGAGGATAATCAGAGGGCTGGAGCACCTTTCCTATGGAGACAGACTGAGTTGGGGTTATTTAGTCTGGAGAGGAGGAGGCTCCAAGGAGACCTTATTGTGGCCTTCCAGTATCTTAAGGAGGCCTACAAGAAAGCTGGTGGGGAACTTTTTAGGATGTCAGGTAGTGATAGGAGTAGGGGAAATAGAGCAAATCTGGAAGTGGGTAGATTCAGATTGGATGAAGTTTTTCACTATGTGGGTGGTGAGAATAGACTAGATTAGACTAGACTAGACTAGACTAGACTAGATTAGACTAGACTAGACTAGACTAGAATAGAATAGAATAGAATAGAATAGAATAGAATAGAATAGAATAGAATAGAATAGAATAGAATAGAATAGAATAGAATAGAATAGAATAGAATAGACCAGGCTGGAAGACACCTTTGAGATCATCATGTCCAACCTATCATCCAACACCACATAATTGACTAAACCATGGCACCAAGCACCCCATCAAGTCTCCTCCTGAACACCTCCAGTGATGGTGACTCCACCACCTCCCTGGGCAGCCCATTCCAATGGGCAACCACTCTCTGTGTAAAACTTCCTCCTAACATCCAGCCTAAACCTCCCCTTGTGCAGCGTGAGACTGTGTCTTCTTGTTCTGGTGCTGGTTGCCCAGGAGAAGAGACCAACCTCTGCCTGTCTACAACCTCCCTTCAGGTAGTTGTAGAGAGCAATAAGGTCTGCCCTGAGCCTCCTCCTCTCCAGGCTAAGCAACCCCAGCTCCCTCAGCCTCTCCTCATAGGGCTTGTGCTCCAAATCCCTCACCAGCTTTATTGCCCTTCTCTGGTCACATTTCAGCAACTCAACATCTTTCCTAAACTGAGGGCCCCAGAACTGGACACAGGACTCGAGGTGTGGCCTAACCAGTGCAGTGTACAGGGGCAGAATGACCTCCCTGCTCCTGCTGCCCACACTGTTCCTGATGCAGGCCAGGATGCCATTGGCCCTCCTGGCTGCCTGGGCACACTGCAGGCTCATGTTCAGCCTACCATCAACCAGCACCCCCAACACTGGAACAGGTTGCCCAGGGAGGTGGTGGAAGACTCATCCATGGAGGGTTTTAAGGCCAGGCTGGATGTGGCTCTGAGAACCTGATGTAGTGCGAGGTGTCCCTCTCCATGGCAGGGTGTTGTAATTAGATGATCCCTGTGGTCCTTTTCAACCCTGACAATTCTATGATTCTATGAAAAGGGTGGTAGTGGCATGGCCTATTGAGGTGAAATGGTATTTAAATGGTCACGTTTTATAAGGCATTCCCCTTTTCAGTAGAAAGGCAACTGCTAGCATACTGGTTGATAAACCACTGAAAACCACAGCCCAAACCATTTTCAGTAGCTCTTTTCATTCTTGAAGATTTACAAATTCACAGCCTCTTGTGTTTTGAATAATTTCAAAGAAGCTAAAAAGAAGACTGACTAATATAATTTAAGTATGATTGGTGAAATTTAGAGAATCACAGATTAAGAAATTAATCTCTTATATAAGCATTTCCTTCCTACTGAAACCCTAGTAGCAAAATCTGAGGCTTTCTTGTAAAGAAGTGAAGGCTGACTCCAGAAAAAGTTTAACTTCCTGCTTTTATCTTAAATCCATGTGTGCAACCTTCTTTCAGAGAATTTTTTTAAATACTAGAGGGAAGACAGCATGTCAAAGTTCTAATTCTTTGCTACTTTTCATCTTCAGTCTTTTTTCCACCCTTTTAACTAGCTGATGCTTCCCAATGAGTCTTTCATACCAATTACTACACATCACCTACTTAAAGGAAAAATAAAACCAGGAAGATCTTGGTTTGCAGAATTGTACTCAAGTTAGCTATTCACCAATCTTATGCCAGATAAAATTCATGTGCAATTTCATGGTTACTTCTGAACTAAAGTGCCACTCTGATCCCAAATTACGGAACTCCATAGAAATCAGTAATAGTCTAGTTAGTATGAGTAATAACCTCTGGCTCAGTTTCTACCCAAATAAAGCATGACCAAACCCTAAGTCTTTAAACTGAATATCTGTCCAAGAAGAGAGCACTGAAAAAGCAAGAAATCTACATTGTGCAACACCAAACAAGCTTCCAGTCACTTATATGACACAGAATCAGATTATGCTTATTCTCTGCACCTGCATGGCACACCACCAGCAGCAAACTCTGAGCCACCTCAGTGCCAGTCAGGACAATCCAACCCTTCTCAAAAGTTGGAGCTGCTTCAAGGCTTTATCAAATCTATATTTAGCTAAGATATTTTGCCTTTTCTTGGTCAGGATGTTCTTGCCATGCTTCCTTTGTGACTGGAGAGCAGCCAGGCAGAAAGGGACCTGGGGGTACCAGTTGATAGTAGGCTGAACATGAGCCAGCAGTGTGCCCAGGTGGCCAAGAAGGCCACTGGCATCCTGGCCTGTATCAGGAACAGTGTGGCCAGGAGGATCAGGGAAGTCATTGTGCCCTGTACTCAGCACTGGTTAGGCCACACCTTGAGTCCTGTGTCCAGTTCTGGGCCCCTCAGTTTAGGAAAGATGTTGACTTGCTGGAACATGTCCAGAGAAGGGCAACAAAGCTGGGGAGGTCTTTGGAGCACAAGCCCTGTGAGGAGAGTCTGAGGGAGCTGGGGGTGCTTATCCTGGAGAAGAGGAGGCTCAGGGGAGACCTTATTGCTCTCTACAACTATGTGAAGCGAGGTTGTAGCCAGGTGGCAGTAGGTCTCTTCTCCCAGGTGGCCAGCACCAGAATAAGAGGACACAGTCTCAAGCTGCACCAGGGGAGGTTCAGGCTGGATGTTAGGAAGAAGTTCTTCATAGAAAGAGAGACTGGCCATTGGAATGGGCTGCCCAGAGAGGTGGTGGAGAATTGGACACAGTACTTGATTTCTGAGTGCTGTTCCAGCCACTAGCAAACCCAAGAAGAATTCCATTGTAGACAAGAGCTAACATTAGATTTCACCCATTTACCTTCTTAGAAATAAAACTAGGAGATTAAGTCTGGGGTCTGGACCAGCTGTATAACAGCTTTTTGCCTTTGGTAAGAACTAGCTTCACAGGTTCTAAACATACCACATTTGTTATTTCTGGCTTTAGGATGATAAATGAACAGCTAATGTAAAGGGAGAGCTAAGAAACTCAGAAATTATGCAATCACAGAACACTATAAAATTATTTTATGTTTTATTGCTGTTTTCCCCCTGCAATTGTATGTGGTGTCAAGGCAGAATAAAAGGGAGAATAACGTTTTATTTTGAACCATGCTTTAATGTCACTCTTTTTACCTTTAATTTTAAAATCATTTTGCATCTACTTCTATCATTTCCACTGTTTATTTCTGTTCAAAAATGTCCTTATTTTCCCCTATAAGCATATAATATGCTGCCGCACCTACAGATTTGGAGAGAGAGTCTTGAGGATGATAAGACTATATAGGCATAAGTTATAACATTACCTGGTTTATAGATCTGAGGGTTGGTTCAACACAGAGTGGCAAAATTAGAACTGTCAAACTGTATTATATTCTGCCACAGAGGTTTTCTTCAAAACATTATAGAAAAGAGAAGAGGAGATTCCAGTGCCATATAGCCACGCTTAGAAACAGCAGAAGACAGTACCAAAAGGCATGTCTTCCATAAAGATTTCACAGAAGTTGGGCTGTTTGCAGTCTGAGGTATTTGAAATCTAATTTAAGATTTTACTCTGTTAGCCTATATTAAGTTGTCCTTTGATTTTCTTCTGGCTTTAGCTGACTTTTATAACTCTCCCTTCCAGCGACTCCTCACACACTCATTCACCTCACCAGGCAAAATTCTGAATCATAGAATCATAGAGCCAATAAGGTTAGAAAAGACCTCAAAGATCATCAAGTCCAACCTGTCACTCAACACCTCATGACTACTAAACCATGGCACCAAGTGCCACATCCAATCCCCTCTTGCACACCTGAAACTAATTGATATAATTGTATTTGGAACCAGGAAAACAAAGTGATGTCTACTGGATACAAAAACCTCCTGCTGGGGCACAATAGCCTGGCGTAGGAAAGCAAGGCTTGCTCCATCAAAAAATAACCTTATATGTTCACATGAGAGAGAGAATATAACAGAATAGAATAGAATAGAATAGAATAGAATAGAATAGAATAGAATAGAATAGAATAGAAATAAACAGGTTGGAAAAGACCTTTGAGGTCATCGAGTCCAACCTATCATCTAACACTATCTCATCAACTAAACCATGGCACCAAGCACCCCATCCAGTCTCTTCCTAAACACCTCCAGTGATGGTGACTGCACCACCTCCCTGGACAGCCCATTCCAATGGCCAATCTCTCTTTCTATGTAGAACTTCTTCCTAAATCCAGCCTACAACCTCTTCTGGTGCATCTTGAGACTGTGTCCTCTTGTTCTGGTGCTGGTTGCCTGGGAGAAGAGACCAACCCCCTCCTGGCTACAACCTCCCTTCAGGTAGTTGTAGACAGCTATAAAGTCTCCTCTGAGCCTCCTCTTCTCCAGGCTAAGCAACCCCAGCTCCCTCAGCCCCTCCTCATAGGGCTTGTGCTCCAAACCCCTCCCCAGCTTTGATGCCCTCCTCTGGACATGATGTAAAGATATCATCTGTTAGTTAGCACTTAGCCTGTCTTCTTCATGACTCAGCCAGCTGGTGAAACAAGGCTCTCACTAAATATATAAGTCATGGTCTCATCTACCTTTGTGAGTCTGGATGGGTTTAGACAGAGCTATACTCATAATGCAATTTATTCATCACAAATGGAGCTGCATAGAGTTATCCAAGCTGTACCCGTAATTTTGAATTAGGTGATTTGGGGCTAGGATAAGAAACAGTAAATATTCTTAGTAGGACAACAGTTTATTGCTACTGGAAGGATTTAGTATTCAGAAAATTGTCTTAAATACCACTGGCATTTGTGACTTGTAAGTAACAGCTCTGGGTGGAGAGGAATAGAGTGGCAACTGAGATTCAAGTTTGATTATGGAATCAAAGAATCACATAATGTTAGAGGTTGGAAGAGGCCTCCAGAGATCCTTGAGTCTGACCCCTCTACCAAAACAGGATCATCTAGAGCAGGCCACACAGGAACATACCCAGGTGAGTTTTGAAAATCTCCAGAAAAAGAGACTCCACAACCCCTCTGAGCAGTCTCTTCCAGTGCTCCATCACAGTCGCCATAAAGTGTCTCCTCATGATGAGTGGAACCTCCTACGCTCTAGCTTTCTGTTCCTTGTCCTATCACTGGGCACCATCAAAAGGAGACTGGCACCTTCATCTTGACACCCACCCTTCAGACCATTTTTAGATGTTTATGAGATCCCTTCTCAGCCTTCTCAAGACTAAACAGCCTCAGGGCTCTCAGTCTCTCTTCATAGGAGAGACATTTCCATCCCATAACCATCCTCATAGCTCACTGTTGGACTCTTTCCAGCAGGTCCCTGTCTCTCTTGAATTGAATAGCCCAAAACTGTACACAGTATCCCAGGTGTGGTCTCACCAGGGCAGAGCAGAAGAAAAGGAGAACATTCCTAGACCTGTTGGACACACTTTTCTTAATGCACCTCAGGATGCCATTGGTCCTCTTGCGACAAGGGCACATTACTGTCCCATGCATAACTTGCTGTCCACTAGGACACCAATGTCTTTCACCATGGAGCTGCATGAGTGACAGATAAAAACACTATAGAGACTCAGAGAAGCATAAGATAAAGCTACTGAAGTAGTATAAATGAATAATAATAAATGTAGTATACATATTTAGTAGGCTTTTTAACAACTACGTAAGCTCCTTGCTTACTCTAATTGAATAGTCAATGGATAGCAGATAAGTGCTATTTTGCCTAAATTAGAGGGGAATAGTGCTGCATTTCCTTTATTTTCCACCTCTAATGTCATGCAAATAGTGGGAATGCAAATACTATGCATCACCTCTGTACCACTGTAATTGCCTTGTGTTTCTGTTTTTTGATACTGCATGACTAACAGAACTTGGTCCCTTGTTATAAATTCATGTGGGTTGTGCCTACAGAGATTTCTCCATTTCTGAATTGGCAGGACAGTTGAGGCCAGATTTGTTTTACTCTTCTGCATTGTGGCAGTTAAAAATCGCCTTTCAGGCACCTCGTTAGTCCCTTGGTTATAAAATACTATGAGAAGGTCTTAGAGGAAAGGTTATTCAATTTGAATGAAAGAAGAAGCGGACAGAAGAGGAAAAAACATTCTGTTTAGAGGTTAGGATTCTCACCTGGGAAGAGTGAAGAAATAAACTCCATGTAATTTTTGCTCATACACATTTCACAGTATAGAATTCTATAATGCCCTGGTTGGAAGGGACCTCCAGAGGTCAATATGATGCAATCTCTAATGGTCCTGTCATGCAGTCGAAGGCAGAGCTTTCTTATTTGCTGAAGGAAGTTATGTGTGAGAGGTCTGGAGGGAACACTTGTTCTGTATTGCTGCTATAGCAGTAATAAAACCAATGTTCCTTCTATCACTGGCTCTGCTGTGGTGGTAGTGTGACCGCAAACAGAGTCTATGTGCTTGTTGATAGGCTTGACTGGAGTTCAGGTATTTAGCCACTGATCAAGAAACTACAGGTCTTGTCTGCACTCTGCTAGTCCCATGATTCATAGTATCATAGTATCAGTCAGGGTTGGAAGGGACCACAAGGATCATCTAGTTCCAACCCCCTCCCAGGGGCAGGGACACCCCACACTAGATCAGCCTGGCCAGAGCCTCATCCAGCCTGGGCTTAAACACCTCCAGAGACGGGTCCTAAACCACCTCCCTGGACAACCCATTCCAGGGCTTCAACACTCTCATGGGGAAGAACTTCCTCCTCACATCTAGCCTGAATCTCCCCACCTCTAGCTTCATTCCATTCCCTCTAGTCTTATCGCTACCTGAGATCCTGAGAAGTCCCTCCCCAGCCTTCTTGTAGGCCCCCTTCAGATACTGGAAGGCCACAATTAGGTCACCTGGGAGCCTCCTCTTCTCCAGACTGAGATTCATATTTACCCTTCTGAGGATGGAAATCAGAGATTAAAAGACTGAAACTTGATTTTAAAGATTATTTCACTGCCAAGCCCAGGCACCTGATTTGGTCATTGCCTCAGTTTTCCTGTCTGTGAAATTACAATGTGGTTACTTGTTGCACTGGAGTGTTGTGAGGATTATTTCAGTGTTTATACCTGCCCCCTCCCCCCCCACACTTCTAGGATTATATAATGGTAAGTGTTATTTGTATGCAAGAACTCTTGTTTGTGTGCAAGCCAGGCAGAAAGGGACCTGGGGGTACTGGTTGATAGTAGGCTGAACATGAGCCAGCAGTGTGCCCAGGTGGCTAAGAAGGCCAATGGCATCCTGGCCTGCATTAGAACTAGTGTGGCCAGGAGGAGCAGGGAAGTCATTGTGCCCTGTACTCAGCACTGGTTAGGCCACACCTTGAGTCCTGTGTCCAGTCCTGGGCTCCTCAGTTTAAGAATGACATTGAGATACTTGAATGTGTCCAGAGGAGGGCAAGAGGCTGGTGAGAGCACAAGCCCTATGAGGATAGGCTGAGGGAGCTGGAGTTGTTCATCCTGGATAAGAGGAGGCTCAGGGGAGACCTTATTGCTCTCTACAACTATCTGAAAGGAGGTTGTAGCCAGGTGGGGGTTGGTCTCTTCTCCCAGGCAACCAGCACCAGAACAAGAGGACACAGTCTCAAGCTGTGCCAGGGGAAGTTTAGGCTGGAGGTGAGAAGAAAGTTCTTCACCGAGAGAGTCATTCGCCATTGGCATGGGCTTCCCAGGGAGGTGGTGGAATCACCATCCCTGGAGGTGTTCAAGAGGGGATTGGATGTGGCACTTGGAGCCATGGTTTAGTTGTCAGGTGGTGTTAGATATTAGGCAATAAGTTGGACTTGATGATCTCTGAGGTCTTTTCCAACCTGGTTTGTTCTGTGGTTCTGTGACTTGGAAAGGACAGTGTTTTGTATGATCTAAAGCTACTCTTTTGTGTTAGTTTGTGTATCTGGATCATGTCTGTAAACACAGTTTAGAGAGCAAACATTTGATATCATACTGTGGTCCATGACAAAAACATAGATGCCCAGGTACATGCAGGTGTGTGTGTGGGAAAATAAATTAATGAACATTTTAATTAACAGGAGAACCTTTCTGATCAGAAATACCAGTGCTAACATATATATTGCATATTGCCACATTCTGCTGATGTCAAACGACCAGGAGGACATTAGCAGCTGATACTGGTGCCTGTCGGGTGCTGTTGGCTATGTCTCCCCACCACCAGTCTGGCTTCCCTCACTACTGCTACTGACCTTGCAAACAGCTCCGACAAAGGTCGGAATGGATTCATTGATCAGCCAGGCCAAGCATATGACAGTCTGTGCCTTAATTGAATCCCAAAAGGGGGCAGACTGGGTTTTTATTACAGAGGCCAGACGATAGCACTCATTAAAAGCTCCACAGACTGTGTGGTTTACTAATTAGTTTATTATACAGACACCTTGACGATGGGCAAAGTTGTCATTTTGCCCTTTATCGCACAGGGGATGTTGTTAAAAGTTTAATCAGCTAACACTGACCAACTTAGCTTGGCAGGCTGTGGACAGTCATTACCGAGGTCACCCCTGCTGTAGCAATTCTGACAGGGTCACAGCATGAATCTCCAATAAAAAGCACGTTACATAAGGTAAGAGCGCACCTGAAAGGGAACCAGGAAAAGAGATGTGCTCAGTGGGGAGTAGGAAACAGATGGACTGTTAGGACAAGAGAAGGCTGTTCCTGTTTCCCTTTGCTTACACTGTTTAACATATGCTTTTTGGAAATATGGGGAGCTCTGAGCTATTGCTGTGATATGTTCATTAGAACGTAAGATAGCCTGAACCAAGTGGTGTGTGAACATGCATTAAGTATCTTTGGCTTTGAGAAAGCAGAGATGATTTTGCCAGTTAAGCAATGCCTAACACCCAGGTAATGGGGTAGTCCAGAGCAATAGGAGAACTCACACTGGGAAAACCAGAGTGAGACAATGCAGGTTTCCATCTCATCTTGCTTTTCTTACTCATACTCTGGGTAAATTTTTAATGTGCCCAGATATCTTTATTCTCTTCAGGTGTGGGCATGTGTTACAGTTTAGAGAAACTTTTCTTAAGTTTAATTTCACTTAGTTTTATTACAGTGACATCTGTGAGTCCCAACAGAGTCCCAACAGAGTACAGGGCCCGTGGTCTTACACACACATGAAAAAGCTTCATATCAGCTCCATAGACTCTCCAAGAGAGTTAAAGTACATATGTCAGCTTAAGGCTGGTGTAAAAAAAAATGAGGCAAACCCACAAAGGTCCTTGATCTTCTTTTCAGAGTCCCATTGACTAAACCATAGTGTAATGATTTTTTTCATAGGAAACTATCTAACATGAAAAATAGCTTTATCTGTCTACTAGTCACACCTAGGAGTCAACTTCATTCAAATTTAAGACTGGAGAGGGGCTCAGTTCCTTCAAGTCTTCTGGGAGTTGGTATTTTCCACAAATGCTGGTAGAAGAGTACCGTTTGTAATGATTTCCTTGAGGGAAAGACAGGGGAAACAGCGAAAACAGCAGCCATTCCTGTTGTTTGGTTGTAGCTGTCTGGCAAAGCAGTCGCTCCAAGTACCTCACGTATCAGATCAGCCACGGCATGTGACGTCTCCTGTTGAGCCACAAAGTAACTCAGATAGGGGAACACATGGTGGATGGAAAATCTGTGGTAGACCTCATGGAGCAAAATAGTATTTGAGAGCAGGTTGGAGAAACATCATTGCAGGGCATAACTGCAGAAGTGAGATGGCGTGGGCAAATGGGTTTAGAATCATAGAATTGTTAGAGTTGGAAAGGGCTTCAAGGATCATCCAGTTCCAACTCCCATGCCATGGGCAGGGACACCTCACAGTAGATCAGGTTGCTCAGAGCCACATCCAGCCTGGCCTTAAAAACCTCCAGGGATGAGGCTTCCACCACCTCCATGGGCAATCTGTTCCAGCGTCTCACCACCCTTGTGGTGAAGAACTTCTTCCTAACATCCAATCTGAATCTACTCATTTCTAGTTTTTTCCCATTCCCCCTAGTCCTATCATTACCTGACACCCTAAGAGAATAGGCTCTTAAGAGTATACTGGAAAGAAAATTAATGTGCTGAGGTTAGTATCTGTAGAGGTTATGGGACAAAATTCCTGATAAAATGGAACTTTGCTAATTGCTGCATGTGGAACAAATAATTGCTTTAGGTGTAGAGCAGTGTGACATGATGTGATTGTGCCTGAGTGCACACTTTGCTGGAACTAGCAGCAAAGGAAGTTTCTCACAACACCAAGTCACAGCTACAGCCTGTGATAGAAAAAATGCTCATCAATCTGGAATAATTTCATAAGTGTCATGACTTTGTTACCCTGATAGAGTACTAGAATATTTATTCTTGGCTCAAAGTCACTTAGGACAGAGTAAGCTGGACAAGACTGTATTTTGGCATTGCCAGAAAGTACCATCTGTGTTCTTTGTCTGAGATCTGGGTTAGGGTCTCTTATTTCAACAACTGTAATTCTGGAATATCAGTTCAGAAAACAGAAGAGAAAATACAGATATATAGGATGTGTTATCTTCAGGGAACTGAGACTGTATATGAGATGTTGCAATTGCCTAACTTATGATTTTGGCTGTTTTGTTTGTACATAGAATCACCTGAAATTCTGGTTTGGATGAATCAAATTGGGAGCTGTGGTTGTTGTCTGTAATGAAGAATTTCATGTGGAATACTGCTGAATATTTTTGAGACTTGCTTCCTCCAGCCATATGCCATGCACAATTTTATCACGTACTGAACAAAGGTGAAAAAGTAAAATACCAAATTTCTCCTTTCACTTTGGCTTTTTCTCGGTGCCGAATGTCCAACACATCCAGTTTAATATTCAGTCATCATGGAAAACATGAATGGCAGAGTCCATGTCAATAGTGTTCAATCCAGCAAAACTAGAAGGCTGTTGCAGTCTCACTTAAACACAAAATGCAACCTTAAAACAAATAGGCTAGTATCTGTGTCTAGCTGAGACAAAAACTATGACCCTGAATCTCCTATGTTCAGGGTGAGAATTGGGTCAGACCACTCTGTAGCTTTTTCCACCCCAGAAACCTTGGTTCCTTTGCCAAGAAAAGAAGTTCTAGTGTAGGGGAGCTTGTGTGGATAAAAATCTCATGATGTTGTGGAGCTGAGATAGAGACCTGGGGCCTGACTATTCCCAAATACGCAGGGATACAGGAAGGTAAAGAACAACCTGGTGTGCTGCAATATATATTATTCATATTCATTGGAACATTAGCACAAGGAGCAGCAGCAGCAAATGTATATCTGTCATCATATGGAGTAAAGATCAATGAGCATGTACTTACAATATGTCCTGAGCACAGCAAACTGTGGGATGTGCAGTAGAGGGGATGTGAGAAGAAGCCAGCTCCATGACAAAACACAACAGATGCACTGCTATTCACAGCAACATTATATGCTTAGGACAAGAATAGAAAAATACTATCAGACAGAACCTCAACTTGCCAGTTCCCTTATATTTAATTTTTGCAAGCTGAGTTTGGCCCATGTCTCAAATTAAGACATGGATCCATTCACACGATTCACACAGGAATCTGACTAGACTACTTTACTACACCAGGGTGAGTAACAGGTCATGTAAAATGGAGGCACCGTTGCCAGTTAACGTGTCTTGGTAGTCACCCCAGGAGTCTTCTCACAGTGACAGATTGCTCTGTTACAACCACACAGGCAAACGTTCCATCATTAACTCACTTTAAAAAAAGCTGCCTTAACTGTGAAACTAAAAGACTCCAACTTTTCCTTTTGCTGTAGCTCCCTCAGGCAGTGAAGGAATTTGCGATGTGTGTCAATGAGACATTTGAAATCTCACACATTTAAATCGTCCTGACTTCAACAGCATTTTAAATACACTGAAACTAGCAGCATTTCTAAATTCAAACACTTACCAGTTTCTTTCCCACAAGCCTGCTCCTACGAGCCTCAAAGGCAGTAGAAAATGTTATTATGTGAACAAAGCATCTCTCTGTAATGGAATTAAATATAAATCCATTAAAAAGAGGGAGATAATATAATAATTAATACCTTGTACTATTATATTACCTTTCTACTGCAGACTAAAGGTATTAATTCAGCCTCTTTCCATTTTACAAATACAAAAATTGAGGCATGAAGAGGCGAAGAGATTTAGCTGAAGGCATAAGGAAAATTGTTATCAGGGTAGGCATAAAATCCTGGAAATCTGTTTCTCAGTGCTGCATCCACTGTTCGTGGCACCAACCTTACTGCAAAGCAAGGGTGCAATGGAAAAAAAGGTGCTACCAATGGCACTATATGAAAATACAAATGACTACAATGAAAAACAGTGGTGAATCCTCAGTCCCCAAATCTTAGCTTCAGAATGAAGTATGGCTCAGTGGAAAGAAATCTCTAAGTAATGAGGACATTATTTTGAGCCAGTTACTGCATACATTCAGCAGCGGGCAAATTGCGATAACTTCACTACATCGGGTGTAGTATTTCTCAGGGTACATGAGGAAAATCTCATAATCCTATCCTCCAGCCTTTCACCATGCAAACTGGTGAGGAGCTCCCATTAAGTTCAGTGATGTGAGACTGCAATTAAGCAGCGATTAAGAGTCATACAATGCAGGCCACTGGAGGGATGATCTGTGCTCTGGCTAACACGATCGGCAAACAAACTCTCTTGAAGCGCTTAGACATAGTGCGTTAGCAAAAGTACCCAGCACGAGGAATTACTGTTCTGCCCTCACGCAGGCATAAATCCAGGCTTCACTCCTCCCTCTGGATGGATGAACCTGTTTATCCTCCAGAGGGATTTTACATGGAACCAGCAGGTTGCCCACAATGCAAAATCAGGCCTTTAATGATTGCTTGTGAGAACTCAGAACGACAAAGCATTTCATTAATCGTCCATTCCTAATCAGTCTCTTAATAGATCTGTAAATGAATAAATACCCCAAGGAAATTGCTCCTCTAAAAAGGAAGAAATTGGGTACCACTTTGAATATTGGCAGACACAAGAGTTGCCTTTTAACTCTGGAGTCATTCAACTTTTGTTGGAGTGTTACATAAAAGCTTTTAATTTACCGAGTACCTTTTTGTGAGTCGAGGGGATCATTTGTGACTAATGAAGAGCAAAGAAGATTTTAATAATAGTGACAGCTGGCTTTGATATTAATATTGTCTCCAAAAAAGTCTCTTTTGAAGTCTCTGAGATTAGGAAAACCCTTTATATTTTATCCAACCGTGTTAATAAAATTGCCTTGCCTATATAATACTCTCTCCAAAGTGAAAGCAATTTTCCCCTATTTAGTTCTCTGTGCCATCCCTTGGATGCTTTTATACATTTCTTTCTCACTTGCCATTTTTTCTGGGCATCAACATTTCTAATTTTTTTTTATTAGTTTTCAGAGATCACATTTAAATGAAACCCCAAGTGCAATGCTCTATTTCTTACAAGAACTTGAGCGTATTTCATAAGATTTTTGTTATGGGGGGAGAGGAGATAGGACAATGTTTATGATCCTTCAGTGTTTCTTAGTACTTCTGAAGTCTATTAAAAATAATAATAATAAAAAAGCCCCCCCCCAAAACATGTCACTCAATAACAATGCTGTGAGGTAAAGGTCCCACTACCTAGGCAAGGAGAGATTCAGCTGATAGTCAGAAATTCAAAAATGTATACTGTTGCTAAAAATATCTTCGCAATTTAAACAAGACGCCCTCCCTAGAAACACTCTGCTACTCTAATAGGATTTGCTGTGGAGTTCAGAACAAAAGTCTGAATTATCACAGGGCCTTTATTCTCCTAAGGACATGGCACACGTCGCTGTGTGCTAAAGGACATGGTATTTCAGCACCCAGTAGTAGGCTTTAGGATTCCTGACCACATCTCACTCAGTGTTTTGAAGATGAATTGCAATTCCACTGCCACAGTTGTGGTTTCTTTAAATGCAAGGGATTACACTGTACAATCTTCTGAAGCTGCCTCCATAAACTCTTCTTCCATTTCCAACAGGGCTGTGGGGTTTAATTATTTTCATGAAAAGTCATAGTGAAACAAGACATATTTTGTAATAGAGAAACACATCAATATTTAGTTTGACTGAAGGGGATCGGCTCTAATGACTGATGTGAAAACAGTGTCTCTAAAAAGTGGTGAAAACAGTATAATGGACTCAGTTCTTCATTTAGTCTCCTATTTTTGAAATGAAACACTACTCAATTTCCACATAGTTTTCGGAGAGGGTTACAAGTTAAAGCAACACACTTGCTCAAGAATCTTGTTGAATCAGGACTGCATATGATGTATTACAAGCCATGAATCATTTGAAGCATAAACCAGAACAAAGTCTTTTTCTTCAATTTTTTTCCTACTTCCCATGATGTATTCCCTCTAGCTCTTCCTTAATTAGGGAAGTTAAGACCAGTAATTCATCTCCAGTTGTTTCTTCCAAGCAGCGGCAGCAGTAGGGATATTAGCATGGACTGAGCTCCAGAAATTTTGCTTTGTGCTCTAACCCTGCTGAGTAGGTTCTCTTCAGTCCTGAAAAACAAAGCTACTGCTCTTGGTACCTCTTCCAAAGAATAAACACAGATGAAGTGTGCTCAGGAGGCAAACGCAGAACAACACAAAGCTATAATCTTATGCTGATATCTAAAGATGCCCTGTGTCCTTAAACATGGTCAGTGAGGGACAGAAGATCCTGAACTACTTCTCTTGTTCCTTGGGGGAGCTCCCCGCACACTATAAGTAAGCTTTATGTAGTTCTGACCAAATTTAAGCCCAGTTTCCTATTTTGTTTTTAACTATTTTTAGTTGCTGGGGAGACTGCAAGCTCTGTACCACCTCTGGCCAGAAACTCCAAGCATGTAATAAATGTGTGATTTTGACCCATAGAGAAGTTTGCTATGGAGTAACTAAACACAGGCCTATAGCTAATATATATGGACAAGTTTCCAACAAAGGCATGATATGTCTAGGTTGCTGACTCAGCCTTCCCTGTCTATGCAGGAATGCTATTGCTAGAGTAAAGATAACTGAGAAGGTTATGAGGGGCCACAGAGGCCCCTGTGATCTGCAGGAGCCAGAGCGCCCACCGAGACTCATTCACTTCTACTGTACCTCAAAGTGGGAGGAAGAAAGGACCCTGGCAAGTGTTTGTTCAGATGAAGGAACCTTTTATGGAAGTTTCTATAATGCTTCGTTTTGAATGACTGTGTGGTAACTAGAGCTGGATGACTGCATAATAAGGCTCACTGGCTCTCTGATAGAAACTTTCACAGAGGAAAAAGTTACTGATGAAAGTGAATGGGATTTTGTGTGCGTGTGTTTCTTGTGTGGCTTGAGGTTTCATCTGGATTTCGGTGCCTGTAAAATGAGGGACAACAGGGGAGCAGGCCATAAACCTTAACTCCCTATGCTCCCTTCCTGAAAGTGAAAGAAGAGCATCAAAGAGAATGAGAGTGACAGACTCTCTAACTGAAAGGCATTGTATATTCTTGCTTTAGGTCACAGCCATAGTTTGCATCACAGAGCAAAGTCTGTCTAATTTAACATTTATGAACCCCTTGTTTCCAGGGTGCAGTCGTAAGTGGGGTCGGAAACTTAGGGTTTGAGTGTAGAGTTACAATCATGTGTTTTTTATTTAGTTTTGGCAAATTTAATTTTTTCCATTCATGCCCAGGTGTTGGATGACTCCTTTATTATGGGTTCTTCCCCTCTTTTTCCTCAGCCTTTCTTTTTCTCTGCTCATGAGGCTAAAAAAAGTAGAAATCCAACCATGTACACCAAGTTTATGTCAACACTTTAATGTGTATTCCTCCTTTGCTCCTAAAATACACAAAAATATTGCAATGTCCAGGTGGATGAGGCACGTACAAATGGTTCCCACTCTGTGCAAAGGAGAACCTTGCCTAACTGATGTTCCTGCGTTCATGTGAAATTCACCTTTAAATAGGGCTCAGTAAATGAGAAACTGAAAAAAAAAAAAAGAAATGCCTGTGTATTATTTATTATAATAGGTTGGGAACTACATGACACAGTACTGTAATTATTGTGTTTGTTGTCCTAAAAAAAATAAAAAGCTAGGGTTTTATTTCCCCAAGACATTAATAATACTACGTATGTTGAAAGATGGTTTTGAAATAGCTTTCAAGCTATTTCTTTTTTTTGCCTACTTGATTTTTTAAGTGCTCATTATACAATTTTTCATAGATATGTATATATATTTGTATGCATAAATATATATCTATCACAGTATCACAGTATCACCAAGGTTGGAAGAGACCTCGAAGATCATCAAGTCCAACCTGTCACCACAGACCTCATGACTAGACCATGGCACCAAGTGCCACGTCCAATCCCCTCTTGAATACCTCCAGGGATGGTGACT
Organism: Picus viridis; assembly: GCA_033816785.1. Lineage (NCBI taxonomy): Eukaryota > Metazoa > Chordata > Aves > Piciformes > Picidae > Picus > Picus viridis. The sequence continues at coordinate 6,211,193 of CM066568.1, forward strand.
CCACCACCTCCCTGGGCAGCACATTCCAATGGCGAATGACTCTCTCGGTGAACAACTTTCTCCTCACCTCCAGCCTAAATTTTCCCTGGCACAGCTTGAGACTGTGTCCCATTGTTCTGGTGCTGGTTGCTAGAGAGAAGAGACCAACCCCTTCCTGACTACAACCACCCTTCAGGTAGTTGTAGAGAGCAATGAGGTCGCCCCTGAGCCTCCTCTTCTCCAGGCTAAGCAACCCCAGCTCCCTCAGCCTCATCTCAGAGGGCTTGTGCTCAAGGCCTCTCCCCAGCCTTGTTGCCCTTCTCTGGACACGTTCAAGTGTCTCGATGTCCTTCCTAAACTGAGGGGCCCAGAACTAGACACAGGACTCAAGATGTGGCCTAACAAATGCTGAGTACAGGGGCACAATGACCTCCCTGCTCCTGCTGGCCACACTATTCCTAATGCAGGCCAGGATGCCATTGGCCTTCTTTGCCACCTGGGCACACTGCTGGCTCATGTTTAGGTGGCTGTCAACCAGCACTCCCAGGTCCCTCTCTGTATGTGCCTATACTGTAATCATTTCACCTCAGTCACGTGAGCAAATGGGCTCACTTCAGCAAGGGGCCACATTTGCAATGCAGTTGTGAATTGGTGTACTGCAATGATAACAAACTGGTGTTTCACTACTGTGGTCAAGTGCAATAAAGCAATAAAGTGCCTTCTTTGAAATGCAAAATCTCTTTCCTTTTTTTTTTTTTTTCTTTTTCTTTTTTTCCCTATATACTAACAAAACAGGAAGATCAAACAAGCAAAGCTTTTTTAAATGGGGTGACAGGATTATTTGAAGGACAGGATTGATGTTAATAGGAAAAACAATAAAGTAAACCTCATGCCTTCAGTTAAATTGTTTGGGTAGGTTTAGGCTAGATTTTGCTAGTTTTGATTCTGCCCAGTAGAACTTCCCCTCATTAGTTAGTGGACTAGCTAAAAGGTGATGCTGACATTCCCAAAGGATTTTTGTTCTATTCTTGACAAAAAAATCCCCAATGTTCAGCTGTCCAACACAATGAAATATGAGCATATAAGCAAAGATTCATATAATCCAGATGAATAAGAAAATGAGGGAATGATTGGAAACCTGGAATACAGGAAATAGGCAAATGTAGTATCTGATTTTTAACCAGGGGAGAACTGCAGATAAAGGAATTATAGGCCGAATAGATAAGGAGCAATACTCAACCCATCTGTAAGCAAAGGATGTAAAAGTGATAAGCAACAACTGGCAGATACATCAGACTGAGAATCTGTCAAACCAATCACATTTCCTTCAATGGCGTGGTAGCAGGATTCGTGGAATGAAGTAGTTGTGACTCACCATCAGATTCTGACATGATTTGGAAGACTTTGCCATAAATAAACCATGAAAATGTGGAATGAGCAGGTTCTGTAAGTACATCAAGTTAGAAAAGTGAATTCAAAAAACAACACCACAGTGGTAGATGGGTTGCTGTTAAACTAGAGCCATGCAGAAAAGTAGGGTGGGAGTCATACTTTAACCTGCCCCAGGTTTAGTGTCATCACTTGTTTTCAGGAATGAAGGGTGGAATTAAACATATGTGGGTTATACCCACTGGACGAGTTGCAGGCACCTTGGAGGACAGGATTAGAATTCAAAACAGGATCAGAAATGTAGTCTGGTAAAATAAAAGATGGCTTAATAAGGCCAGACCTAAGGACTGTGTGTATTTTGATTCTTCCCGTCCAATTCATGACTTCTGCACAAATACAAGACGAGTGAGGCCTGCCCATGCAGCAGGTTTGACAGAAGTGGCTCTGAGGTTATAAAGGATAATAATCTGTACATAAATCTATAAATTTAACCACTCGTGCTAGGATGTATAAAAAGAAGTGTCACACATAAATTGTGGCAAGTAATGTTTTCAATCTTCCGGCAAAGCTTTCAGCTCTCATCTCCTGTTCAGGTTACTACATTTTAAAAGAGCTGAGAGGAAAACAGAGGCAATCCAGTGACAAAAGTGACAAAAATGATCAAAGACCTACAGAAGAATTACTTACAAGCAAAATTTAAGAGGACCAGACTTGTATAGTCAGAAGATGAGAAAACTGAAGAGAGATGCAATACCAGTTTTCAAATTAGTTGATTCATGTGAAGTGAATGTTAATAAGTAAACTTCAATGAGTTCTGCAGTGAAGCTAGAAGAGGAAGGCTGGCCAGGGGGTGCTACAAGCCCTGTGAGGAGAGGCTGAGGGAGCTAGGATTGTTTAGCCTGGAGAAGAGGAGGCTCAGGGGAGACCTCATTGCTCTCTACAACTACCTGAAAGCTGGTTGTAGCCAGGAAGAGGTTGGTCTTTTCTCTCTAGCAACCAGCACCAGAAGAAGAGGACACAGTCTCAAGCTGCACCAGGGGAAGTTTAGGCTCCAGGTGAGGAGAAAGTTCTTCACTGAGAGAGTCATTTGTCATTGGAATGTGCTGCCCAGGGAGGTGGTGGAGTCACCATCCCTGGAGGTGTTCAAGAGGGGAGTGGACATGGCACTTGGTGCCATGGTCTAGTCATGGGGTCTGTGGTGACAGGTTGGACTTGATGATCTTTGAGGTCTCTTCCAACCTTGGTGATACTGTGATACATGCTGTATCAGGGTCCCTTTCTGTCTATGTTTCTGTATCGCCTCTTGGAAGGGATTTCCTCCCCCTTCCTCCCTCTGCTCTTTCTAAATAAAAATTATACACTAAATTGAAATCCTGAAGCCTAACTTGGCATTTAGGCAGAAGTTAAAAGTAAAACTTCCCAAAATTAAAAAAAAAAAAAAAAATAATCAAGAAAGAAAAGAAAGGAAAAAACCAGTTTGGTCCCTGTTCATTAATGACTTAAGCATATGACTACATTTAAGCCATTCAAGCACTTTAGCTGCTGAAATGACTGAAGTTGGGTGCTATTTGTTACATATATCTGAACTTAAACCGAATTTAGACTAATGCATCTGTACTTTGCCAACTTAGTTCATCTGTTGCCTAGGAACTTATGCATATTTAAATAGAAAAATGATGAAGATGAACTGATGCTTCAAATTTCTGAATGTATATGTTACAGACCTTCATCTCTTCCCCTCCTTCCCTTGCCAGCAGGCAGTCTATACATCAAGAATTTGTGTTCTGACCTTATAGTTTGAAAGGTATTGAGTGCTTTAGCCTCCAGTATTGAAATCATTGCATGTCTTTTGCTGACTCAGGTGGAAACAAGGTTAAGCCTGTAAATAGCAACATTATTGAAAATCACTTTTTTTAACTACAATTTCCTGACTAATACTGAGGCTCGTTGTACCAAACCTCTCCCCTAAAACCATGTGTGAAGGCTATTGCACTCACACAGCTATTAACATGCTGCAGGAAAAGCAGTCGGATTTGCACACATTTTTGGGCAGACACTTCTGAATGTGTAGCTATTAAAAGAGTAATTTCCTACTCTGCAGTCCACAAAGTGACTGCAGCTGAGATCTGCACCTACACTGCACTCCTGTGAAGGCTCACAGTTACAGCTACTTAGGAATTCCATGTAAACCCACACGAATGTGTCATTGCTGTTAATTCAGTCTTCCTTCACTGAAAAGGGTGAATGAGAATTGCCACATCTCAAGCATCAGAAAATGTGTGGAACATCTGTTCCTGTAGAGCTACAGGTAAGCTGATGGCCAAAAGATGGCATCTGATGATAGAACATGAGAAGCTCTGCTCTGGTGAGACCTCACCTGGAGTACTGTGCCCAGGTGTGGAACCCTCAATATAGGAAGGACATGGACCTGACTGAGTGTCCAGAGTGTCCAGAGGAGGGACACAAAAATGATTAGGGGTTGGAGCACCTTTGCTGTGAAGACAGGCTAAGGGAGCTGGGAGTGTTCAGCCTGGAGAAGAGGAGGCTCTGGGGAGACCTAATAGCAACCTCCCAGTACCTGAAGGGGGCTACAAGAAGGATGGAGACTGTTTACAAATGCCTGCAGTGACAGGACAAGGGACAATGGCTTCAAACTAGAACACAGCTGATTTAGATGCAATTTTAGGAATAGGTTCTTTATCATGAGGGTAGTGGAACACTGGAACAGGTTGCCCAGGAAGGTGTTTGGGCCCCCATCCCTGGAGATATTCAAGGTGAGGCTGGAAAGGGCTCTGGGCAGCCTGATCTAGTTGAGGATGCCCCTGCTGAGTGCAGAGGGGGCTGGACTGGATGGCCTTTGGTGATCCCTTCCGGCCCAGACCATTCTATGATTCTATGATTCAATGGCACTATGAAGCTGAACTGTGCAAGTTGTGTGCCTGAGGTAGTAGTTAGGTGCATAGATGACCCTTTATGAGTCAAGCTCATAGAAAAGAAAATTTTAGGATGCCACTACTATAATTAACACTTTGTAATGGCTATTTTTTAATGCTTAGCTTTTTTAATCGTAACAAATTGCACCATATCATAAATTACAACAGTAAGATAGAATCTCATTCTCTACATTGAGGCAAAAAATCATTTTTCTATTAAAAAATCTATTGTAAAAGATAATATAATATAATATAATATAATATAATATAATATAATATAATATAATATAATATAATATAATATAATATAATATTTCATGCTTAGTTATTTGTTATGATTTTTGTATTTTAATTTCTTTCTAACGGTTATTCAAAATATTTGGGCTTTTTCTTTGATTTTTTTCGTGGGGGTGGGTGTGATTTTGTTGGGTTTGCTTTTGGTTTTGTGCTTTGTTTTGCTGTAGTGTTGTTTGTGGTTTTTTTTTCCAGCTGAGGACTGTTTTGAAGCAAAACCACACTATGATGCTGGCAAACTAATTAAGCCTGTCTATGGCATAAAACCAAAGAATGTATTAATTAAATAGCAGAAATTGTTGCTCTCTGCCATTTAGGTGTAATCATCTTTACTGCTGAGGACAAATACAGTGATGAAAAAATGAAGGTCCCATCCTCATCTGATGTGAATCAGCTGTGGTTCAGGACAGTTGCTGCACCTTCTGAAGTCAGTGGCATGTTGTCAGTTACTGCTGTGGAAAACAACTTTTAAGCAGCTCTGGTCTGTACTACTTAATGTGATGTTATGCACAGGCTCATGTCATGCACCACTCAAAACACACCTACCAAACAGGAGAAAGCTTCACCAGACTCCACAGCTGTCAGTGTAAATCATGCAGTGTCAGGAACAGGTAGAAACCTGGCTCTTGGGTTCCACCTGCCTGCCAGTTGCCCAGCCCAAACTATCACCTTGAAGAGTTGCTCATAATCAGCTTTGGGAGGAGCTGATTTCATAAGAAACATTTTGGTGACATGTGGGCAATCAAAGGTTGAAATGGGCACCTCAATATTGTGCTGTTTTGCCCATGGGAGTGATGATGCCTGATGGTTCCAGTGAGCTCACCAGTTCTTCCATGCAGTGCTACAGCCTGGGGTCAGAGTGGCTGGAGGCAGAGAGGGACCTGGGGGTACTAGTTGACAGTAGGCTGAACATGAGCCAGCAGTGTGCCCAGGCTGCCAAGAAGGCCAATGGCAGCCTGGCCTGTATCAGGAACAGTGTGGCCAGCAGGAGCAGGGAGGTCATTCTGCCCCTGTACACTGCACTGGTTAGGCCACACCTCGAGTCCTGTGTCCAGTTCTGGGCCCCTCAGTTTAGGAAAGATGTTGAGTTGCCGAAATGTGACCAGAGAAGGGCAACAAAGCTGGGGAGGGATTTGGAGCACAAGGCCTATGAAGAGAGGCTGAGGGAGCTGGGGTTGCTTAGCCTGGAGAGAAGGAGGCTCAGGGCAGACCTTATTGCTCTCTACAACTACCTGAAAGGACGTTGTAGACAGGCTGGGGCTGGTCTCTTCTCCCAGGCAACCAGCACCAGAACAAGAGGACACAGTCTCAAGCTGTGCCAGGGGAAGTTTAGACTGGATGTTAGGAAGAAATTCTTCATAGAGAGAGTGATTGCCCATTGGAATGTGCTGCCCAGGGAGGTGGTGGAGTCACCATCACTGGAGGTGTTTAGGAGGAGACTTGATGGGGTGCTTGGTGCCATGGTTTAGTTGATTAGATGGTGCTGGATGATAGGTTGGACATGATGATCTTGAAGGTCTCTTCCAACCCGGTCTATTCTATTCTATTCTATTCTATTCTATTCTATTCTATTCTATTCTATTCTATTCTATTCTATTCTATTCTATTCTATTCTATTCCATTCCATTCCATTCTATTCCATTCCATTCTAATTCTATTCTATTCTATTCTATTCTATTCTATTCTATTCTATTCTATTCTATTCTATTCTATTCCATTCCATTCCATTCCATTCTTATTCTATTCTATTCTATTCTATTCCTCTGCTCACTCCTGTGCCTCATAGGTGTGCACTTTACAGGCTGACTTTACACATTATTTTGACCACATAAACAGATAACATAGAATAATCATAAGGGCATTTGGAATTACTTGCAAATAGACCTATCCTCTTTTTATTTTGATCTACTCTATATCATTCTGAACTTTCCTCACTGGAACAGATCATTAGGGTGAGAAAGAACATGAGGGTTGTTTTTTCATTTGGTTGGGTTTAATTCCTTCACTTAAAAAATAAAAACAACCCCCCTGTAATTGGATACTTTTTTCCCTTTATCTGACCTGCTAAAACAGCTGAAGTCTGGTACTGTATGTTAGTAAATTCAAAAGCTGTTATGAATAACTAGTGGTAGCATTGCACAGTGGATTTCCCAAGGTATTCCATAATAGAAACAAACATGCTCTGGCAGTGCAATATTAAGACATACAATATTTCAGCACTTCCTATGCTTCCAACAATTAAATTACAGCCTACCTTATGCCAGGCAATAGGAGGAGGAGCAGAAATCTGTTCCCATACGACTCTGTTGAGTGTTAAACCTAGTTATTTTATTAACTAAAGGCTCCCTTGGGAAAGCCAACTAAAATTATCATATTCTCTCACACACACAATGTAATTAAGGCCCCTATACGAAAAAAGGTACTTTAGCACATGCTTTACTTTAAGCACAAAGGTAGACATCTTGATTCAATCAGGATTACTGTTGGGTTTAAAATTAAGTGCATGTGTAAGTGCTTTGTACTGAGGATCCTACAGCTAGAACAGCCAGAGATCTATCATGAGATAAGCTTTGCCTTGTTATTCAGAATTAAAACAGATGCCTTTCCCCCTCAAGCTACTCTTGATGCCTACTCAGAACTATCTGCACAATGAAACCTTCAGGATCTCTGACATCTCGTCACAAAAGAAAAAAAAAAAAAGTAGGCTTTTACTTTGCTGTGGGCACCATATTTTTACTTCCTCATTTTAGGTTAAGATTTCACTGATTTCAAAGGCATTTAAAGGCTGCAATGTGTTATAACTTATTTTCATAATTGACTGTCCTAAATAAACAGTACTGAATCAGAGAATCATAGAATCATAGAAGCAACAAGGTTGGAAAAGACCTCAAAGATCATCAAGTCCAACCTGTCACCCAAACCTCGTGACTACTAGACCATGGCACCAAGTGCCACATCCAATCCCCTCTTGACCACCTCCAGGGATGGTGACTCCACCACCTCCCTGGGCAGCACATTCCAATGCTTAACGACTCTCTCTGTGAAGAACTTTCTCCTCACCTTGAGTCTAAACTTCCCCTGGCACAGCTTGAGACTGTGTCCTCTTGTTCTAGTGCTGGTTGCCTGGGAGAAGAGACCAACCCCCTCCTGGCTACAACCTCTCTTCAGGTAGTTGTAGACAGCAATAAGGTCTCCCTGAGCCTCCTCTTCTCCAGGCTAAACAACCCCAGCTCCCTCAGCCTCTCCTCACAGGGCTGTGCTCAAGGCCTCTCACCAGCCTCATTGCCCTTCTCTGGAGATGTTCAAGAGCCTCAATGTCCTTCTTAAATTGAGGGGCCCAGAACTGGATACAGGACTCAAGGGGTGGCCTAACCAGTGCTGAGTACAGGGGCACAATGACTTCTCTGCTCCTGCTGGCCACACTATTCCTAATGCAGGCCAGGATATCCCTGGCCTTCTTGGCCACCTGGGCACACTGCTGGCTCATGTTCAGGTGGCTGTCAACCAGCACTCCCAGGTCCCTCTCTGTTTGGCAGCTCTCCAGCCACTCCGACCCCAGCCTGTAGCTCTGCATGGGGTTGTTGTGACCAAAGTGCAGCACTCGGCACTTGGACTTGTTGAATGCCATCCCACTGGACTTTGTCCATCTGTCCAGCCTGCCAAGGTCCCTCTGGAGAGCCCTTCCACTCTCTAACTGATCAACACCTGCTCCCAACTTGGTGTCATCTGCAAGTTTACTGATGACTGACCTAACCCCCTCATCCAGATCATCTGTGAAGATATTAAACAGGATGGGGCCCAGCACTGATCCCTGGGGGACACCACTGAGAAAGTGTCAGGGTAGTTGCTCTGGGACTGAACTTGTTGGCTCATATATTTTCTTTTTTTTTTTCTGTCACCCCTTGCTCCTCTCCTGAACACAGCTGTAAGTGTTTGAGGTACAATGGAAGGACTGCTAATCTCTGGTCATACGCTGCTAGATACCAGAAATTTACATCTAGTCAAATCTGATGGTGGTGAGCCAGGGCTGCTGCTGATCCTGTTTCACTTTCCATTTAGACAAATCTTTGTTTCCCTGGCTTGTCAGCATCCTCTCATTCCTGGGTTCCAATTGCAGTTAGAAAATGTTGAACAACTAGCTACACACGTTAGCTGTCGTGCTTTTATATCCATCTACCTCTTCCCCCTTTGCTCTTCTACTCAGTCCTAAACGTATCTTTTCCCTTCCTGGTTGTCAAATACTTCTTACACTTCAACTGAAGGAGAAAATCCCTTAAGCCACGATGCCACATGTTCGGTGCAATCAAAAGGAGTTTGGCTTGTGTTCATGTAGGTGTGCTGTATCGCGTGCACCTGGAGTGTGCGGCTGTGCCATATTGAGAAACCATACATTACTTATCTCCGAGCTGGAGCACAGAGAAATAAACGGCCATATGGCAAATGAACTTTGTGTTTTATTGCTTGGTTTTATTTGTTTCAAAATAGCACAGTGCCACAAATCCAGAATATTAACAGTGCTCCATCTGGAAAGTGGAAGGGTTTGCTGCTTTGCTGTCCCAGCGTGTTAGCTTTCTTGAAAAAGTTCGCTTGCTCTCCCTGCCTCACACCTCAGGGATCTACCGTAGCCAGGAGGGTCAGTGAGAGCAGAACACCTTTCTTCTGTCTTTGCTGGGCTCATTAAAAACTCAGATGCACAAAGCAATATGTCAGATTTGTAATAAAGGGAATCGAGTTAAAGATAAAGCTTGAAGATCTTTTTCACTCCACGATTTCTCTTCACCTTAATAAAGAATGGAGTAATTTCTCGTTCTGCTATTATTTGGCTGAAAGACCTGTTGGATCAAGTCAGTGACCAGCTCTATGCCTTTGTTATTCCAATATAAAATAGAAGTAATTCGTGCTACCATAAATAAAAAGCAATGATTATTACAGCATGCAACTATCATTTGTCATTATTCCTGTATTGAAATGTACAGTTATACATAACTAGACCTCCAAGGAATGTGTGTGTATAATTTAACAAGGTCAGGGTGACAATTTTCTTTACTACTATTTCTTTCCATGTCAAAATAACTTTTTTTTGCCAACTAAATCACTTAAAATAAACTATTCTTGGTTTCTATTTGTAACCATTATTACCCCTGAGGGGCACGAAGATACAGTGTTCATAACCACACAGTGGTATTTTGATGCACAGCCTGTTTTGCAGAGTTTACAGACTAAGCTCCCTTGCACATAACTAAGTTAGCTGTATTAATGCTTTACTACTTATGATAAGTCACCATGCGTAAACTCCTAGCCAGTACCACAGCATCACAGTACATTAGAGTTTGGAAGGGACTTCAAGAGATCATAGAGTACAACCCCCATGCCAAAGCAGGATCACTTAGTGTAGTTTGCACAGGTATGCATCCAGGTGGGTTTTGAAAGTCTTCAGAGAAGGAAACTCCACAACCTCTCTGGGCAGCCTGCTCCAGGGCTCTGTCACCCTCACTGTAAAGAAGTTTCTCCTCATGTTGACGTGAAGTCTTCTATGTTCAAGCTTGCACCTGTTGTTTCTTGCCTTATTAGTATGCACCACCAAAAAGAGCTTGGCCTCCTCCACTTGACACCCACTCTTCAGATATTTATAGAAATTGATCAGATCCCCTCTCAGTCTTCGCTTCTCAAGACTAAACAGCCCCAGGGCTCTCAGTCTCTCTTAACAGGGGAGATGCTCAAGTCTCCTAATCAGCCTCATGGCTCTCCGTTGGACTCTCTCCAACAGGTCTTTGTCTCTATTGAACTGGGGAGCCCAAAATTGGATATGATATTCCAGGTGTGGTCTCAGCAGGGCAGAGTAAAGGGGAGAACAACCTCACTAGACCTGCTGGACACACCTTTCTTGATGCACCCCAGGATGCCATTGGCTCTCTTTTGGCCACAAGGGCGCATTGTTGTCCCACGGAGAATTTGCTACCCACTAGGACTCCAAGGTCTTTCTCTGTGGAGCTGCTTTCCATCAGGGCAGCCCCTAACCTGTACTGGTGCCTGTAACAAACATCATTGATCATTTCCTATATGAGAAGTTTAAAGAAACTTTTTTTTTCTTTCAATGTTTACTGTGACAGCCTTAATATATGACAATGGAAACTTCAACAGTTTTGTGATAGAATTGTAAATCAAGGGAAAAGTAGCAGCATAATTCCACTTTAAAATGAGGTATGACCAAGAGGTATGAAAAAAAAGGGGAGGGTAGCTTGCAAACACAGATTAATATTTGCAAGGAAATAGGTTATTGTGGTTATTGGTTATCATGTGCAAGCAGAGCAATGATAACCGGCTGTGTGACTCTGTGACTGGTTCTGTGTCTATGGTAAATGCCATGTACAACATTGAAAGGAATGGAATGGGATGGAATGGAATGGAATGGGATGGAATGGAATGGAATGGAATGGAATGGAATGGAATGGAATGGAATGGAATGGAATGGAATGGAATGGAATGGAATAGACCAGGTTGGAAGAGACCTTCAGGATCATCACATCCAACTTATTATCCAACCCACCTAATCAACTAAACCATGCAACCAAGCACCCCATCAAGTCTCCTCCTGAACACCTCCAGTGATGGTGACTCCACCACCTCTCTGGGCAGCCCATTCCAATGGGCAATCACTCTCTTTGTGTAAAATTTCTTCCTAACCACCAGCCTAAACCTTCATGCTTTGTAAAGGGGCCTGGGACAGTCAGGAGCCAACAAATGAGCAGCAACATAGTACAGAACAAAAAAATTGTATCATTTCTGTATGAAGGTGCATCTGTCTGTATCACTGTTCTATGGAACTGAGCACACTGGTAAGTTCAAATACTGTTTCTCAACTTGACGATCATTTTTGTCCTTTCTTGTTATTCTTCTGCCCTGATCTCCTCATTCCCTCAAATGGAACTTGCCATTCCTTACCAAAACTAGGGGAAATAATTACAACTCTGCCTATTTATATATTCTTATGTTTTCAGTAGTATCTTCAGCTCTTTTCATACTTTTTGCTTCTCAAGCAGCCAGAGTTGTGAGTGAGTACGTTAAAAACTTCTGCAATCATGAACAATGCAGTGCTAATTATAGGAAAGTTCTGTTCTGTAGTCAATCTCTCAGCAGTTCTAATTATAAGACATCATCATATTAAATTAATAAATAATGAATGCTAATTTGGAAGAAGTTCTGCAAAAAAAAAAAAATGTAAATGACATTTTTACATACAAGTGGAATTTGTAGTTAAACTGAAAAACGTCAGGCAATAACTTCAGAGTTGCGTGCACAAGTCTCTGAATTCTTTGCTTTGATCTTTTTCCTCAGATGTACTGGTGGATCATGTAGGCTGTCAAATGGACATGCTAATTATCCATTTACAAAATTTTCTGCTCTTAGTAACAGCATACAAACTCAAATCAAACTGTGCCACAATCTGTTCTAGACATGGACAGGAGCGCACTGCCCTCTGCACCTGTACTCATTCTTCCTGCTCACCTGTTGATCATTTCACCTTGCTATATTGTAAGGCCTGTGCACTTTGATCATGCATAAGACTTGCAGAATCATAGAATCAGAATTGTTAGGGTTGAAAGGGACCTGAAGGATCATCTAGTTCCAACTCTTCTGCCATGAACAACGATCCTTTATACTAGATGGTGCAAAACCAAGCATACATAGAATCATAGAATTGTTAGGGTTGCAAGGGACCTCTAGGGTCATCTAGTTTCAATGCCCCTGCCATGGGCAGGGACACTCACACACTAGATCAGGTTGCTCAGAGCTACATACAGCCTGGCCTTAAAAACCTCCAGGAATGAGGCTTGTCCCACCTCCCGGGCAGCCTGTTCCAGTGTCTCACCACCCTCATGGTGAAGGCTTCTTCCTAACTTCCAATCTGAATCTACAAACAGCTTTTCATGAATCAAGAAGACCATTAAAAGCTGCAAATTATTTTACATTTTATTTACCTTTCACTCAAACTTTGAATGGTTTTCTTTATTCTTAGCTTCTTGTCCACTCCCAAAATCAGCATGTATTGTCTTATTCTCTGTCTTTGTGATGCTATTACAAAACACAAAACACCTAATAGACACGATTTCTCTCTGATGCCTGTTTAATTTGGCCATTTCACCTGACTTTTATGGAGTTTCCCCTGTATCAGGTATATTCCTCAAATGAGGCACTAGATGAGAAAGGTAAGATGCTCAAAAGTGAATTATGATCTAGGGAGCCTGCAATTTTCGCTGTCAAAATTCATTTTCAGGGTTTTCTGGAAGTCAAGTTCCTTTATTTATTTGGTGGCACTCAGAGTCAATATTCACTGCTCAAACTGTTCAAAAGGACAAAAATCACCCCTCTATAAATCAATGCTAAACAGGAGCTTTTCCTTTGGGTTTCTTTCGTATGTTTGGGGTTTTTTTGTTGGTTTGGTTTGGTTCTGGTTTTGATTTTGGTTTTTATAGAAAGAGGCATCAAGGAAAGCCCCACTTTGTTTATAACAGAGACAAAACTTCAAGCTGCCAAAATTCCTTAGCTTCAGTTTCCTGCAGTTTCCTGCAGTTTCCTTTTTTTCCTAGGATCCATACTCACACGATTACACTTGTCAGCAGCACAAGGCATGAGCCTGGAATTGATCATAGCCTCGGAAAAAGGGTTTAATGGTTTAATAACAAAACTTTAAATGCAAGGAATTGGTTTCTGGTTTTGTTGTTTGTTTGTTTTTTACTTAAAAGGGGTGAAAGTAATAATGGTGAATAGTGCCCTTGTCTTCACTGCTTAGCAGTGAATAATATGTGCCTGCTGAATAACTTTTTTCTGAAGATGGTGCTGTTTGAGGCTGAGAATGCCTGTGCTAATGACAGTGAAATGGAATAACTATGTGGCAATAAGCTAGTTCATCTCAATTTTAGCTACTCTTGTGTATTCTTAAAGCTCAGCATCTAAAATTATGACAGATAGACTCTCTGTAACTGTTTACTGCTGTTGTCACCTCCATCACCACAGTGAGATCAAAGTGGTCTTTTAGTTCCATATAAACACTTAGCGTTCTAACCTATTTTACAGAGATAATAAACACTCCACCAGCAGCTTTACTTGGCTCTTCCAGTGCCTTCTCTCTTTAAATTTATAACTGGTGTTTCCTGGAGGATTTGTTGTTTTTTTTTTATTTTTTCAGCAAGCACCTTTTCTATTCTCACAGCTACCCATTAGCACAACTTCCAATGGCACACCTTCTCCTTTCATTCTTACCACAGGGGCCAACTCCTTCCAGAATAAGACTTTGAATATAAGAACCTGGTGAACTTACTGGAAAAATCCATTTTGTCATGATTGTGGAATTCATATCAACTAATTGACTTAGCAAGAGCTTAAAAGTCAGTCTAGAGAATAGAAGGCTCTGAGAAGACCTAATTGTGGCCTTCCACTATATTAAGGAGTCCTACAAGAAAGCTGGTGAAGGACTCTTTAGGGTGTCAAGTAATGATAGGACTAGGGGGAATGGAAAAAATAGAAATAGGTATATTCAGATTGGGTGTTAGGAAGAAGTTCTTCACTATAAGGGTGGTGAGATACTGGAACAGGTTGCCCAGGGATGTGGTTTTTAAGGCCAGGCTGGATGTGGCCCTGGGCAGCCTGGCTCTGATGTAGTGTGAGGTGTCCCTGCCTATGGCAGGGGGATTGAAACCAGATGATCCTTGAGGTCCCTTCCAACCCTGACAATTCTATGATTCTAAAAGACAAAACCTGAAAAACTTGTAGGAGGGGTTATGACATTATTATCATGTTTACCTGAACAACTCCATGATTTCCAGGGAACTTGATTTGCAGTGTCTGAATACTTTGAATTTACTGTAGAATAAAGAGCCAGCAATAAAAAAAACATTCACCATACACAGAGGAAATTTACATTAAAGGTGAATGATGCCTGACTGACTCATTGTAAATTAAGTGCAAGATTATTAAACACTTTTAGTGGTCCAAATTAATGCACAAACCAGGGCAGGGACAAGATGTGGGGGAAAGCAGAGGATGGCAACATCTCTTTTTTTTTCTTGAATATGTACATAGGGTTATTGAGACTTTCACAGACTTCAATCTTTCTTGTTAGCCTTATTTCTCTTTTGTTGAGGAAACAAGACCAGAGAGATGTAAAATAATCTACTACAAAGGCCCCAGAAGTGGAGAAATATCCCATCTTCATGAGTTACAGTCTGGTGTTTTATTTACTGTATACCACTGTGTCACCTGTAGGTGATGTTATTTGAAATTAACACTGAAATTCACATAAAGCTTAGTCCAAAGATTCACTTTATATGCTTCAGATTGTGCTGCTGGAGTTCCAATGTGTATCAGATATAAAACACATCAGATTAGATTTTTCCTATACATTTTAATTAATAGGTCTTCTTAATTTAACTAGAAAGTGTATGGGTTTGCTTGCCTTTCTTCTAAGGCTGTTGTAAAAGTCAATCAAGGTTGGTAAACTTCCCGTTAAATAAGAAGTACTGCGGTAGCACAATAGTGTGGTATAATTCATTCCTTGTAAGGCTGCATTAATGAGTGCTATTGGAAAAGTGGATTTCATCTTCATAGGCTTCTAACTCCTGGATGTTTTCATCTGTCCATAGAGTTGTTGAGTTATTTCAGGATGGGGGGCTTCATGAAAGATTTGAATTCCATGATTTCAGAAACAGTTTTAGTTGAATAGTTTGACTTTCAAATTCATCCTGGTGGATTTCTTGGCATCAGTCACATGCATACACTTTTGAAGGCTAAGGCAGCTAGCTCTAGGCCTCTGGCTTTAATGAAGCTAAACACAGACTGAACATAGTGCAACAGAGAGAGCTTGGCCCCAAGTCGCCAGCAAAAAAACAGTTGAAAACTACAAATGTCATTCATCAAATTAAGTGTTTCAGGGGAGGGGGGAACTGTTTAATTAGATACAAGATTGAAAAGTAAAGAATAAATTAAAGCAAAAGGAAGCCTTTGTATTTAAGTTTATTTTTCCCTTTCTGCCTGGGATAATTTTGTAGTTCCCCCACCCATTCTCAATGTAAGTTAATATTAGCAGCTACTTCTTTTTAAGTTTTATAAAGTTACTTCAACACACATTGTGTGCCAACTGTTGTGCTAATCACTGAAGAGGAAAGGAGTGACAGCAAATATTCATATAGGCATTATTTTTTCTTTCCTTCAGAGCATATATGTGTGTGTGTACACGTGTGTGAAATGTAGTTTGTAATCCAAACCTGACAGGGGAGCTATTACGCTTCAGTGATGTTTCTGAGCCTAATTTGCTGAGAATTCAAGCCAAATAGTTTGACATTCCTTAGAAACACTAGAAGAGATGGTAAAATTAGGCCAGGCAACATCTAAATATACTTTTCTTACCTCACATCTCTTCTTTTCACGTCCTAGAATGAAGGCTGCTCTCTCTGAATGGCGATTCTGATTTAATTTCTAGTCTTGTGGCACAGTAAAATTAGACATGTCTTTTCCCGTAGTTGGTTATGTTCACACACGGCCCCAAAGCAGCAGGTAAAAATCTACTCTGTAAATTTTGTGGTTGATTTATAGAATAAAGCATTTGAAAGACAGATTTATGTGTGTGCCCAAACACTGGGAAAATTGGCGTTTTAACTTTGAGAGTTCAGACTGCTCTGATAATAGTCCCTTGCATACTAATAACTTTGAAGCAGTTTTTGCAGAGTGGATCACTTTCATCCATTCATGGAGGAATCTGGTCTGAACTACAAACCCAGACCAATTTCACTGGGGCCATGTGCTTTTTGAGACAGTGACAAAAAGTCACAGATCCCAAAAGAAGATTAATGTTTTGAGTATGACTCCTGAACTTACTTTTCCCACTCATGTTTCAACCCTTTTGTTTTAAAGAAAGATTCAAACACCAACAGAAACAAAAAGTGTTTCATAGGTAAGGGGAAGTTTCAGTTAGACACATGGAAAAGGAGAATGCAGAGTTCTTCACTCTACAAACACAATAAACAAAACTGTTCAGATTCAGAAAGGTCCTTGCTGAAAAACACCATGCGAGATAGAAAATACAGGGAGATGTTCTTTGTTCCTCTCTCCACTGGTCATCTGCAGTCTCTTATTCCTGTAAGGCTCTCTTTTACTAGCCAGTCCTTGCAAAATTAACAATAACAGCAAAATTTTCCTGCGACTGCTCACAAGGAATATTTGTAACATGTTTCCTCTTGTCTTCAATTTATATTGCTTAGGTATCCTAGGAAGAGCATCTATCTGCAGTGCTTCTTCCTCCTCTTCCCCTCAGCTGCTTAGTTTAGAAAAGTGACCGTGTTGTAGTCCCACTAAAGGTGCAAGGGAATTAAAACTGCAAGACAATAAATTGAATCCTATTCTGTATGCTATTTGCACAGCAGTTTTGGAGCAGGACATGGAGAGGACAGCACTGGAAAGCTTTCTTATATGCACTATCAAGTGTGTTTTCATAATTGCTACCACTACAGAAGCATCCTGCATCCCACATACGTCTTACCTAGCAAGAAAATCATGAGATTGGAGCAAATGTGGGAGAATACTTGGGTTTGAGATCCTTTTTCTTCATGCCTTTGTCTTTTTGTCTTGACAGATAGACATGAATTTGCTCTTCCTACACATTAAGCCAGCAACATACAACCAAGCGGCTCTCCAAAAATCTTAATACTGGGCAGCCTGAGCTCTTACACCTCAGCAGGAGTTAGCAACACAGGCTAAGCAGCACTCTGCTTGTGTGCCTCGTGCTTTAAAGCTGATGTGTCTGGCTAATCTGGAACCGGGAGGAACTAGTCTGTAGCCTGTCACGGGCAGGCAATGTTTAGAAGCACTTCCTCAAACTTGAGAAAATTACTTTTATTTCAGAAGAAAGCAGAGATCATCACCTAATCCCTTGACCACAGCTGCTGGGACGTTAAGAAGAATAATAAATATCACTACAGTCCCAAAGAAAACAGTGAGAGTCGGCATTACTTCTGTTGGCAATTGTGAACAAAGTTCAGGCAAACTATTGGTTTCAGTTTCATTATACATTCAGAGCAGTGTTGATTCTTGAGGGCTTCTGTGGTGTGACCTAAATAGTTTATACAACACTAGTCACGCTCATTATACCTTTGACGCAGGCTGTAGCCCTTGTGCTTTTGCAGCCATCTCAGTTTGGTTCTCTAAGTCTCAGGTAAGACATCACATTTTCCAGTCATTGCAATTATCATTTGCATAGAACAAGTCTCTGCAGACAAATGTGACAGCTGTATGAAGCCCAAAATTTGGCTGCATTTTTTCATTGAGATGAGATACATCTATTTAAGACTCTGTGTGCTCCATGTGCTGCTCTGTTTTCCAACAACTTTGATTAAAATCGAAGTTGCTCTGTGATAAGAACATTAGAACAGAGATCAGGGAATTTGGTGTTATTCTCCATTTCATTAATAGCCCAAGAAGTGAATTTATAGAAGTAATTTTACTCCTTGGTACCTTCTTTCTAGTCTAATGCCACTCGTTCAAAATATAAATTGGAGATTATCATAGTATCACAGTATCAGTCAGGGTTGGAAGGGAACACAAGGATCATCTAGTTCCAACCCCCCTCCCATGGGCAGGGACACCTCACACTAGATCAGCCTGGCCAAAGCCTCATCCAGCCTGGTCTTAAACACCTCCAGGGATGGGGCCTCAACCACCTCCCTGGACAACCCATTCCAGGGCTTCACCACTCTCATGGAGAAGAACTTCCTCCTCACTTCCAGCCTGAATCTCCCCACCTCCAGCTTCATTCCATTCCCCCTAGTCCTATCACTACCTGAGATCCTGAGAAGTCCCTCCCCAGCCTTCCTGTAGGCCTCCTTCAGATACTGGAAGGCCACAATTAAGCCACCTTGGAGCCTTCTGTTCTCCAGACTGAACAGCCCCAACTCTTTCAGTCTGTCTTCATAGGAGAGGTGCTCCAGCCCTCTGATCATCCTTGTGGACCTTCTCTGGACTGAGACAATGATGTGCCCATAGATCTAAACCACACAAACACACTGAATTATAAACACACTAAATTAAGACATGAGTGTGTAAGTGAAGCCTTTGTACAACTGCCTATCAAACATCTGCACACAAATGCCCACAAAAATTCTAATTCTGAGCTTTAGAGATATGTCTGGTTTTTGCAGTAAGTGTATTAACTGTTTTGTTTCTTGCAAACAAGAACAGTGCTGAAAATCTCCCCTATGAAGAGAGAAAGAGAGAACTCAGAGTGTTTAGTCTTGAGAAGTCTGAGAGAGGATCTGATAAATGTCTATACATATCTGAGGGGTGGGTGTCAAGTGGAGGGGGCCAAGCTCTCTTTTGGTGATGCACAGTAATAAGACAAG
Organism: Picus viridis; assembly: GCA_033816785.1. Taxonomy (NCBI): domain Eukaryota; kingdom Metazoa; phylum Chordata; class Aves; order Piciformes; family Picidae; genus Picus; species Picus viridis. The sequence goes on from CM066568.1 coordinate 6,230,175, forward strand.
AAAAAACAGGTTCAAGCTTGAACATAGAAGGTTTCAACTCAACATGAGGAGAAACTTCTTTACAGTGAGGATGACAGAGCACTGGAACAGGCTGCCAAGAGAGGTTATGCATTCTCCTTGTCTGGAAACTTTCAAAACCCACGAGGAGAGGCTGAGGGAGCTGGGGTTGTTTAGCCTGGAGAAGGGGAGGCTCAGGGGATTCCTCATTGCTCTCTGCAACTACCTGAAAGGTGGTTGTAGCCAGGAAGAGGTTGGTCTCTTCTCTCTAGCAACCAGCACCAGAACAAGAAGACACAGTCTCAAGCTGCACCAGGCAAAGTTTAGGCTGGAGGTGAGGAGAAAGTTCTTCACAGAGAGAGTCATTCGCCATTGGAATGTGCTACCCATGGAGGTGGTGGAGTCACCATCCCTGGAGGCGTTGAAGAGGGGATTGGATGTGGCACTCAGTGCCAATGTCTAGTCATGAGGTCTTGGGTGATAGGTTGGACTCGATGATCTCTGAGGTCTCTTCCAGCCTTGGTGATACTGTGTTACTGTGTGATACTGTGATACTGTGTGATACTGTGCAGACTACCCTGGGTGATCCTGCTTTGGCAGGGGGTTGGACCTGATGATCTCTGGAGGTCCCTTTCGATCTCTAATGTTCTCTGACTGTGATTCTGTTTGGGTGCAAATTTCCTGCATGCTCACAATTTTTTGAATGAAACACTGGCTTTCAAAGTATAATCAATACTAATTTCCAGTGAAAATTCAAGGGGTTTGAATAATCATGCTTCTCTGCTGGGTTCCCATTGTGCGTGTCATCACAACATGCAAAATGTTGTTGATAAGGAAATTATCCAAAACAAGTAAGTATCTAAAACAAGCAAGGCAGTTAAAGGAACAGTTCAACAGTTTCTAACATTGAATACAGAAAAGTAATAGTTTCTTTTAAAGTTTATATTCTTTTGGTCTGCATATCTTGTATCCATATTCCCTAGAAAGAAGAAATTATCTCCTTCTTTCCACTCCTTCTGTAGGTTAAACCTTTATATTTGGGAAAGCTATGACTTATGGCTTTGTTAGCAGCTGGTGTGCTAGTTGTGCTCTCTCCACTCTTCTAAGCACTCAAAATTTTTAATATTTCACCTTTTTAGTATATCAACCTGGGAACATATTCTCTCCAAAGAGACAAGAAATGAAGCAATGTTTTCAAGAACAGAAATTAATACAATACAATAAACCAATACAATAAACCAGGTTGGAAGAGACCTTCAAGATCATGACGTCCAACCTATTAACCAATCCAACCCACCTAAACAACTAGACCATGGCACAAGGCACCCCATCGAGTCTCCTCCTAAACACCTCCAATAATGGTGACTCCACCACCTCCCCAGGCAGCACATTCCAATGGGCAATCAGTCTCTCTGTATAAAACTTCTCCCTAACATCCAGCCTAAACCTCCCCTGGCACAGCCTGAGACTGTGTCCTCTTGTTCTGGTACTGTCTGCCTGGGAGAAGAGACCAACCTCCACTTGTCCACAACCTCCCTTCAGGTAGTTGTAGAGAGCAATAAGGTCACCCCTGAGTCTCCTCCTCTCCAGGCTAAGCAACCCCAGCTCCCTCAGTCTCTCCTCATAGGGCTTGTGTTCCAAACCCCTCACCAACTTTGTTGCCCTTCTCTGGACACGCTCCAGCAAGTCAACATCCTTCCTAAACTGAGGGGCCCAGAATTGGACACAGGACTCCAGGTGTGGCCTAACCAGTGCAGTGTACAGGGGCAGAATGACCTCCCTGCTCCTGCTGGCCAAATTACTTGGATGTGTAAGACCTCTCAAAAGGCATTTCTAGGAAAAAAAAAAATCATGCTTGTTTTCCCATGCTGTGAAATGAGAGGCACAAACAAGGCCAAAATATCAATAGCTAGACTATTTATTACATAAATAAAGTGGAGGGATCAGAAGGGAGAGAGAGAAAATAGACAAGGAGAGCGAGAAGAGGAAAGGAATTATATTACCACACCCCTCACCCCCTCAGGACAGTTTGAGTCTGTGGAAGAAAGGTGCTGCAGGAGATGTTGGGTCTGTAGAGGAAGGGTGCTGAGGCTTTGGCTGTAGAAGAGATGTGGTCCTCTGGGCAGCCTCTTCAGCTCCATGAGTTGCAGCAGGCGGAACTTAGGATATGGAGAGAGGGTTCAGTCTGCTTCCTCCAGGCTACATGGCCTCTTTTCTTCAGAGCAGCATTGTCCTGGGCTTTGCCTTCTCTCCTGCACTGTCTTTCTGTGTTTTCCTTCATCTGTGTTTTTGGTTCCATGTTTTTCTTCTGCTGAGCCAGTAGTTGCTCAAGTCTTTTATACAGTTTTTAGTCCTTAGCTATGTGTCCAAGTATTGTCCCTCAGGAAATCAGGGGCCAGGAAATCATCCTTAGGTAAGTATGCAGGTATCATTCCCCAGGAAATCTTTCTGTGTATTCCTGTATGTTTGGGCAGGAGTCTGGATGGGGGGGGGGAGGGGGCCTCTGCCTCCTCCTTCTCCATCTACCTGCCCACACACTCATTACACATCAGGAAACAGGTGGTGAATCCATTGTCTCATCATCCTCCCTTTCCAGGGTACTTGATGGGTGGAGATTATCTTGTCTTATGAATATTCCCGAAGGTGGCCTTGGTCCATTGTTGTGAAGCCAGCTGTGGTCCAGTGAGCAATGTTATCTTTGCACCTTCCAAGAGTCCTTCCAGTGGCTCTGCCCAACACACATCAGCTATTGCCTGGGAAAGCAGCAAGTGATTTTATCTTTGTTGAGTCACACCAGGAGAGACAAGCTTTTAGTCTCTCACGGAGAGTTGTTTGCTTGTTTGGTTTTTTGTTTGGTGTGGTTGGGGCTTGTTTGGTTGGTTTTTAAGTTGTGATGTTCATGGGGGATGAAAAGTGAGAAAAAAATGATGGATGACGTTGTGAGGGACATCTGCTAATACTGAGAGTCAGGTAAAACTAAGAAATAAGGAAATAATGAGGAAAAAGTTCAAATCAGGACAATTTCATTTGTTTGTTTAGTGGTGGGGAGAGGGTATCAATGTCACATTGAATTAGTATAAGACTGGTTTATAAATATTAAAAAAATGAGTGCTGCTGAAGACATAGTCCCTTTCCAGAAGAGTATGCAATTTATCTTCACTATCTTCAATACCTGAAGTCTAAAGAGTTCAAAACTGGTAAGAGTGCAAAAGAGACAACTGTTATATTCAAAATATGAAGTCATTAGATGGGAATATGATTGCAGAGCAGGGAAACTCAAGAGAAGGACAGATCCAGAGAGCTTTCTGCAGGTACCAATAAGCTTTTTTTGTGGGGTTTTTTTGTATTGGGTTTTTTCCCTAAAGTTTCTGGGGAAGGAGTGTCAGCAGCTCAATATGTTAATTCCTATGCTAAACTGCTAGGTGCTGTTGCAGTACACTGTGAAATGTACTGCAGTCTCCTGTGAGACAGTTGGGTTACTGTGATGTGTATCTATGTACTGGGGAGAACTGTGTACTCTTTCAGCATTCTTTGATAAAATAAATCTTCTTATATCTTTATCACTGTGTCAGAAATACCTCTAATCAAGCTTCTGAGCAATCATGGGAAACCCTAAATACCCATGTTTTATTTGTTTGCTTGGTTGGTTTTTTTATTGAAACCCCGAATCTGAAATTGATTCCCCTTAATAGGCAACCTTCCTACCTTGCAGGAAGGTTAATGATTAGTCCAGGACAAGCAGGGTGTTTGAGAATAAATAGTAGCTAATTTACTACTATTAGAAATAAGGAACTTGTCATTGCAGGAAAAGAGATGCTTGGTGGTGCTTTTTAGCACTGCTGCTTCATGCATGGAGACCCCAATGTATGGGGTGTAAAAGCAAGGCATGTTTGATTAATGGTGACTGAGTCAAGTTCATCTGATGGCTCTGGAGCTAACTATTCTCTTCTGATTAATGTCAGGCATCACATTCACAGTTGCTAACTATAATTGTCTGTGCCGGACTTTATCTGTGCTGTACAATGTGGGAAGTGCTATTGGTCCCATTTAGATTGCATCAGCCTCCAGTGAGAATTATTCTGAGGTGATCAGCTACCATGTGACCATATAAACAGCTCTTGCGAATGTTCTGGGTAGGATGTCTGAAAGGTATGTGGCCAACTTTGAGCAAGTCACCTCAGCCTCCCTGAACAGTCACAGAAATACAATAGACATCTCCAGAGTGTGATTTTTCTGACCTATTTCAGACACCCCCATCTCAGGATAAGATAAATTGCTCTCAGGAGATGCCTGTTTCTCTCTACTGATAATGAAGGGAACTGAAGGTACCTACCTCAGTCCTTGGGCAGATGGTGCTTAAATTAGAGCTGATGAATCATACCTTTGCTATCATTCAGGAAGAGTGAAACAGGATTAGCCTCTTCATTTGGGTGGCAAGGAGGAAGAAAAGAAAATAAGACCGGGAATTAATGTACTTTCATATACAATGAAAGTGTTCCAATGCTCTCAAATAAAAGGTGAGCGGTTTATTTCACTTAAGAGTGTGGTTAAGGTTTCCAAATCAGTGCTAGTTTAAGTTGGAGCAGCTGAGTGTGTAAGTAAAAGCAGAAAAGTAACAAAAAGCAGGATATTGCCCCCAATCTCCCTTTTCTTCTCAAGAAAACCCATCAGTCATGTGAGAAGGGAGCCCTTTAAGGTCTTTGAATAACCCAAAATGGCAATAATGATTTCTGTACTTATTTTGTACCTTTTTGTACAAAGCTTTTAAACCTCATTAGAAATGGGGATGAGTACTATTGCCTTCAATATACAGAGGGAAAACCTGAGGCATTGACTATAATGTATCAGAGACCATATGATTAATAGGTACTGAAGTTGAAATGAGTTCAAATAGTTTGTTCCACATCATCTGACCTTAACACTGGCTATAGCAGCTTTTTGTATCTTTCTTCCCTCTGTATTGTTAAATACAGATTATGGACTTGTTCTCATGGATTTTTAAAGAGTATTTTGGAATGACTCCCAGAATTTTTAGAGGCTAACCTACTTTTTCTTTTTTTTTTCCTTTTCCTTTCTTTTTTTTTTTTCCTTGTGAAGGCCATGAAAGGAATTTAGCTTCTATTCCAATAGCAGCTCCTAGTTAAAGACAATCCAAGTATAAAATTGATTACTGAGAAAGCAGTGTGGAACTGCTCTGAAGTTCAGCTATGTTGTGTAGAGGGAGAAAAAGGTTCTGAAATTTTACATTTGAGGGTTTAATATTTGCCATTTTCTTTTTTTCCTTTCTTTTTCCAGCCAGAATTAGAGAGGCCCTGCCTCCAACCAGATGGAGGACAGAGACAGCTGGGGTTGTTGGACTGTGTGATGCAATGACTTAGCAAGTTGAACCTACGGGAGTGCGAAGCTTTAGTAGATACAGGCACAGGATGTACTCTGATGTCATCAAACTATCAGAGGTGGAACCCATCTGGATTTCTGGTGTGACAGGGGACTCACAGCAGCTGAGTGTTGGAAGCTGAGCACCGGAACGCAGGCCACAGTTGACTTTCACTTGGAGGAGTGGAAGGAGTCAGTGGAATTGACTGTCCCAGGGGTGGAAACGTAGCCCTGCTGTTTGGACTGATCCTGGACTGATCCTGACTGTACTGGAACAGGGTGGATCTCCAGAGCATCCGCAATGAGAAGTCATCTGTGTACCTCAAGGGATCTCATTTTGAGTGAGAAAGGACAGTGAGTGATGTCTGTTGTTTGATGTTACTTGGTGCTGGGCAAGACATCGATGGTATAGAGCAAGGGGTGGAGAATGGCATGGGTTTAGCCAGTTCAATCTGTGGATGGATATCCAATGCCATGGTGACACCATGCCAGCTTCAAAATCAAAGTGCTGGCTGCTGAAAGTATCATGGGGCTTGAAGTTCAGATTGCAAGATGAGAGGCTTCTGTTCCAGCTGCTGCTGCTTCCAGTTTCCAGTTTTAAGGTGTTGGTCTTTCACCACTGGGCTGGCTGCAGGGGTGGGAAAGGGGGAATTGTTTTATCACTGGCTTCTGCTGTTGCTTCTGCATTTTGCAGCTCTTGTCTGCAAACAGACTAAGGTAGTTATACATTGTATTATTTCCAGTAAAACTCCTTATCTCAACCCAGAGTTCATTTTTTTTGTGTTACTTTCCTCCTTGTCTATGTGGGGGTAGAGCGGTTTGTGAGATCAGGCCAGGACAGCTTGTGTGACAACTCAGGACAGCTTTTGCACAATTCTATTTACATTTTAGAAAGTTGCATCCAAAAATGCATCTTACTATTCTTTCCTCTTTATATTGTGAAATGTTCTGTTAGCTGAAGGCCTAGGCTTGCTCTCATGCACTTAGACTAGAGAATGTTTCTAAGAGCAAAGTAAATTTAAAGGGGTCTACCACATGTATCAACAAGTCTCTACAATCACCACTTGGATTAATTCTGTAGGCAGCAGCCCTGATTTTAATAGCCATGTGCCCTAAGCTTGCTCTGAGCACAACCAATCACAATGACACTAAGAACACTTCATACACATTTGTACCGTTCGTGACATAATGTACTGGGTTTTTTTTTGTCCTAGAAGCAGAGCTCCTGCACTCTGAAACTGGTTAGCATCTATTTGAGATCAGTGTTCACAGGTATGTTATTCTCTTTTTGTCTACCTTTGCTTCACTAAAAGATATCAGGTCTGTGGTCATCAAGGCAGTAAGAAGCAATTGAAAATTGAAGTAAGTGTATATAAAGAAAATGGAAGTCAGAATATGTTATAGCAGCAGAACACTTTGACATGTATTAGAGAAGAGCAGATTTAGATTGGATGTTAGGAACAAGTTCTTTACCATGAGAGTGGTGGAATGCTGAAACTGGTTGCCCAGGGAGGTGTTTGAGGCCCTGTCCCTGGAGATGTTCAAGGTCAAACTTGACAAGGCTCTGAGCAACCTAATCCAATGGAGGATGTCCCTGATCATTGTGGGGAGGTTGGACTGGAAGACATTTGGAAGTCCCTTCCAACCCAAACCATTGAGTCCTGTGTCCAGTTCTGGGCCCCTCAGTTTAGGACAGATGTTGACTTCCTGGAATGTGTCCAGAGAAGGGCAACAAAGTTGGTGAGGGGTTTAGAACACAAGCCCTATGGGGAGAGGCTGAGGGAGCTGGGGTTGCTTAGCCTGGGGAGGAGGACACTCAGGGGAGACCTTATTGCTGTCTACAACTACCTGAAGGGAGGTTGTAGCCAGGTGGGGTTGGTCTCTTCTCCCAGGCACCCAGCACCAGAATAAGAGGACACAGTCTCAAGTTGTACCAGGGGAGGTTTAGACTGGATATTAGGAAGAAAGTATTCATAGAGAAATTGCCCATTGGAATGTGCTGCCCAGGGAGGTGGTAGAGTCTCCATCACTGGAAGTGTTTAGGAAGAGACTGGATAGGGTGCTTGGTGCCATGGTTTAGTTGATTAGATAGCGTTGAATGATGGGTTGGATGCGATGGTCTTGAAGGTCTCTTCCAACCTGGTCTGGTCTGGTCTGGTCTATTCTATTCTATTCTATTCTATTCTATTCTATTCTATTCTATTCTATTCTATTCTATTCTATTCTATTCTATGATTCTATGTGTGATTCCAAAATCATCATGCAAGGCAGGGCGTGTGAGAGCCTGACTTTTGCTGTGTAGTTTGTTCTACCATTTTTATTTTGATGAAGCTGTGTAACAGCACTTGAAAGTACATTTATAGCTCAAAATGAAAACATGAGGTACATTTTAGAAACATCAAATCAAACTTGAAATATTAAATTTTAAATGAAACATAAAGGTACCTAGAAGGGCAAGAACTTTTAACAACAAAGTTCAAGCACTGCTGTCTCAAAATAAAAACGTTAATTTCAAATTTTAACTGTGAAATTTGGTAGAACTAATTTTGGAGGGGAGGCTGTGTGAAGTGGCACTTACCTGATGATTGGCCAAGCTGTCAGCCCTTGGCTTGGATGGGAGCAGGTTGCGTTGGGTTAGGAACTGGCTAGAGGGCCGAGCCCAGAGAGTGGTAGTGAATGGTGCCACATCCAGCTGGCAGCCAGTCACTAGTGGTGTGCCCCAAGGATCAGTGCTGGGCCCCATGCTCTTTAACATCTTTATTGATGATCTGGATGAGGGCATTGAGTCCATCATCAGTAAATTTGCAGATGACACCAAGCTGGGGGCAGGAGTTGATCTGCTGGAGGGCAGAGAGGCTTTGCAGAGGGACCTCGACAGGCTGGACAGATGGGCAGAGTCCAGTGGCATGAGATTTAACACATCCAAGTGCCGGGTTCTGCACATTGGCCACAGCAACCCCATGCAGTGTTACAGGCTGGGGTCAGAGTGGCTGGAGAGCAGCCAGGCAGAGAGGGACCTGGGGGTACTGGTTGACAGTAGGCTGAATGTGAGTCTGCAGTGTGCCCAGGCAGCTGCGAGGGCCAATGGCATCCTGGCCTGCATCAGGAACAGTGTGGCCAGCAGGAGCAGGGAGGTCATTCTGCCCCTGTACGCCGCACTGGTTAGGCCACACCTTGAGTACTGTGTCTAGTTCTGGGCCCCTCCGTTTAGGAAGGATGTTGAGTTGCTGGAACGTGTCCAGAGAAGGGCAACAAAGCTGAGTTGCCATCATTGGGGGTGTTCAGGAGGAGACCTGATGGGGTGCTTGGTGCCATGGTTTAGTTGTTTAGGTGGGTTGGATTGGTTGATAGGTTGGATGCAATGATCTTGAAGGTCTCTTCCAACCTGGTCTGTTCTGTTCTATTCTATTCTATTCTTTTGCAAGTTGGAGGATTCTGCTGTGGTAGTCAGTGCTCCAGAAATGAAGCCAAATGAATCAGCATTTTAAAAACGGAATTTTAAGTGGATTTTATGCTGACAGGCTGAGCAAGAAGAGCAAGGACAGTAGGACTTCCAGGTCATCACAGGCCAAGCTTTCAAGCTCCATGGTAGAACATGGATGGTCTACACTCTTTCTGAGATGTCTTGGAAGAACAGATGTCAAACCAAATAGGGTTTTCTTTAAGTCAGAAATAATTTCATTGTTTACAGCTCTTGAAGTCCCTGTTTGAGTCTCTTTCTAAGCTACTGAACTGATTATCCCCCAACACATTAGTAGAAATGGCATTTTGTGCTCTGACTTCATGCGATCCTGAGTGCTTTTCCACTCCTGGTGAAATTATTAAGCATGCTCAATTTTTTTTTAAAGAGAAGGGATTAAGCCTTTTCATTTTGTTATTTTCTGTTTTATTTTTAGCTGGCATTATCTGCATAGAGAGAATTCTTAAAAACATCATAGTTTCCCTTGTGATAGTGAGGAAAACTTTTTTTTTTTTTAAAGAGCTTGATTTTTCATTCTAAATTAAACATCAAAATGAGGGGGAAAAAAAGGATCATGTTTTTATTTTTTTAAATAGACAGATGAAAGATTTTGTTATTAATAATTGACATGAAAGCCTTTCGTCTTGAACACTGGTGTATGTAAACCTCAATAAAATCCTAAAAGTGCTTTTGTAGAACAAGAACAGTCACAAAAATCTGAATAAAGCCACCTTTTCAAAGAACATGATGAGAAAGAGGAAAACTCTTAGATGTGCAGAGCAACACATTTTACATTCATGCCCTAGTTATTAGGAAGCTTTGAAGTATTCACTGTTATTGAATACAGTGTATACTGTAATTCACTTAGTGCCTTCACGTGGAGCCAGAAAGTTCTAGCCAAAGTGCTTTGCCTGGTTTTGTGAGTATGAGAATGTAGGTGCAAGGATTTCAGTCTGTTATGAATATGCCCTCAGAAATGAGCGGCAGATATATCAATGAAAGTTTATTGAGATATATATACATATATATATATGTATATATATACACAAACCCTGCAACAGGGTGTGTACAGTCCCGTTCACAGGTATTGGTTAGTGGAACTATCTTTACAGAATGTTTATGTAACGGCACTTAAATCAAATGATTCACAGAACTCCAAATCGAAACTGATTCGGAAAGCAGCAGGGGAGGGGTTGTTCAGTGACCGGCGATCCTCCACCCGGAGCGGTTTGCACGCTACCCCAGCTGAAACTCTGTGAAGAGAGGCTTGGCTTACTCACACACTGAGAACTTCCTGAAGTCTTCCCTTAATAATGTTTATAGTCCGGGGAACGTGGCACGGATGTGCCGTAATAAGGACACAGGAAATGGCGCCGGCCGCGTGGCTGCGCCACGTGGCTGCTGCCGCTCCCAGGATACAGAGGGTCCCCGCTCGGGGGGGCACTGTGGCAGTTCAGCAGCGCTGGTTCACACGGGCTACCAGGTTTTCTCCTGCGGCGATGCATCACGCAGCGGTTGATCCCAAGGGGTACTGTCCACGGCACTGCACGCAGCTGGGTGGCGGTGGCAAAGTACCACGAAGCCTCTTGGAGCACTGGCTTGAGTCCCGGGCAAGGTGGACCACAACAGCACTGGTACGCGCACAGATACAGGCTCAAACACGAATGTGGGGGGACTCATCACCAAACAACCCCTATTTACCATTTGCCCCTGTGAATACTGGTCCAATGAGCATCTGCTGCTAACACAAAGGCTAAGCAATGAACTGGCATCTATCAAATATGGCGTAAGCTTATGCTATAAACAGGGAAACAAACATATAGCCTGGTGCTTGTGTACCACAGGGGTGAGACCACGCCCAGGTAGGCTGTTTACCTGGACTCAGTGGCGCCAGGATCCCCCCTGCCACCTCTGGAACGGATGGGGAAACAAAGGAGGGTTAACACACAGAGAAGTATGTCCTAGAAATATTTGGGGCACAATCCTGGCCATAAGCATCATTCACTACACAATGTCAGTGTCATGTAGTCCTTAAGGTCTGACCATAGAAATTGTCATAGCAAAGTTTACATGAAACTAAAATAACAAGCAGTTGGAGGGGAGTGGGTTAAAAGATAAACTTTTGTCTTTGGGTTATGTTCTTAGTTCTCCATTATAAAGGATAAGAAAATAAGCTTACAGTGTGAATTTAGCTTCCAGAAGTTATGATAAATTGAAGATTCTCTCTGTCTACTGAATCAGACAAAATTCAGAATCACAGAATGTTAGGGGTTGGAAGGTGCCTTGAAGGATCATCCAGTCCAACTCCCCAGCCAGAGAAGGATCACCTACAGCAGGTCATACAGGAATGCATCCAGGCAGGTTTTGACTGTCTCCAGAGAAACCCTGCTGACTTTTTGTGGGTTTTTTTAATGTTCAACAGACCCCTGTAAAACTACCAGCTAGAACCCAGTAAGCATTGAGTAACTCTTCATTAGATGAACATGTGTTGGAGTTAGAGTCTACCTTTATCGGATAGATTACTTCTTGAAACCCATTTCCATACTAACCTCTTACATATTTTGTTAAGCTACAGAAAGCCAATCAGATCCTGGGCTGCATCAAGAGAAGTGTGGCCAGCAGGTCAAGGGAGGGGATTCTCCCCCTCTACTCAGCTCTGGTGAGACCCCACCTGGAGTACTGCCTCCAGTTCTGGAGCCCCTATTACAAGAGGGATATGGACGTGCTGGAAGGTGTCCAGAGAAGGGCCATGAGGATGATCAGAGGGCTGGTGCACCTCTCCTATGAGGACAGACTGAAGGAGTTGGGGCTGTTCAGTCTGGAGAAGAGAAGGCTCCGAGGTGACCTCGTTGTGGCCTTCTGGTATCTGAAGGGGGCCTACAGGAAGGCTGGGGAGGGACTTCTCAGGATCTCAGGTAGTGATAGGACTAGGGGGAATGGAATGAAGCTGGAGGTGGGGAGATTCAGGCTGGACATGAGGAGGAAGTTCTTCACCATGAGAGTGGTGAAGCCCTGGAATGGGTTGTCCAGGGAGGTGGTTGAGGCCCCCTCCCTGGAGGTGTTTAAGCCCAGGCTGGATGAGGCTCTGGCCAGCCTGATCTATTGTGAGGTGTCCCTGGCCGTGGCAGGGGGTTGGAACTAGCTGATCCTTGTGTTCCCTTCCAACCCTGACTGATACTCTGATACTACTATGATTTATGGGGTTGTTGTGATCCAAGTGCAGGACCTGGCATTTGGCCTTGTTGAAGCTCATCCCATTAACATTGGCCCATTGATCCAATCTATCCAAGTATCTCTGTAGAGTCTCCCTACCCTCGTGAAGATCAACACTCCCACCTGAGTGCGGCGTCATCTGAGAGCTTGCTGATGATGCACTTTATGTCCTTATCAAGATCATCAGTAAAGATGTTAAACAGAAGTGGTTCCAACACTGAGCCCTGAGGAACACCACTTGTGACCAGCCTCTATCTGAATTTAACTCCATTGACCACCACTCTTGGCCCAGCCAGCCAGTGCTTTATCCAGCTGATCTTGTGCTCATCTGAGCTACAAGCTGCCAGTTTTTCCATGGGAATTCCATGGGAAATAATGTCAAAGGCAAACATTTGGCTTCAGAGGAACTACAAGTAGCAGTAGGTTAACTGGAGCCCTTATTACAAGAGGGCTGGGGTCAGAGTGACTGGAGAGCAGCCAGGCAGAGAGGGACCTGGGGGTGCTGGTTGATTGTAGGCTGAACATGAGCCTGCAGTGTGCCCAGGCAGCTGCGAGGGCCAATGGCATCCTGGCCTGCATCAGGAACAGTGTGGCCAGCAGGAGCAGGGAGGTCATTCTCCCCCTGTACACTGCACTGGTTAGGCCACACCTTGAGTCCTGTGTCCAGTTCTGGGCCCCCCAGTTTAGGAAGGATGTTGAGTTGCTGGAATGTGTCCAGAGAATGGCAACAAAGCTGATGAGGGGTTTGGAACACAAGCTCTATGAAGAGAGGCTGAGGGAGCTGGGGTTGCTTAGCCTGGAGAAGAGGAGACTGAGGGGTGACCTTATTGCTCTCTACAACTACTTGAAGGGAGGTTGTAGTCAGGCAGATGTTGGTCTCTTCTCCCAGGCAGCCAGCACCAGAACAAGAGGACACAGTCTCAAGCTGCGCCAGGGCAGGTTTAGACTGGACATTAGGAGGAAGTTCTATACAGAGAGAGTGATTCCCCATTGGAATGGGCTGCCCGGGGAGGTGGTGGGGTTACCGTCATTGGAGGAGTTCAGGAGGAGACTTGATGGGGTGCTTGGTGACATGATCTAGTTGTTTGATGGGTTGGACATGATGATCTTGAAGGTCTCTTTCAACCTGGTTTATTGTATTGTATTGTAACTCAAAATGGAAATTTTTCTAAAGCTAGGCTTTAGAAACCATTCAGTAGGTTTGCCTTGGTTTTAATAATCTTTAAAACAGTCTTGCGTTTCCTGCCTTCCCTCCCACAGAGAGAGTGTAGAATTCCCTTTCTGCCAGGTACCTGGTGTCTCAAGTAGCATAGAAGAAACACAGCTTATTCGTTCAACTCTGTCTCTACTCGTGGACAACAAGATGTAAGGATTAGCACACAGTTGGTTTTACCAGAATTCACTCTTACCATCTTCAAGCCCCAGCTGTGGAAATGGCAGCACATCGCTCCTTCACGCTGGGAATGCCCTAACTTATTCAAAATAGTGGACAGGAAGCTAAACTGTAGGCTGCAGCAACAAATGATTTCTTTTTTGCAATCAGTTTATATCTGAATTCTTTTAGACATAATAAAATAGCTTCTTAGTAATTTTGTGGTTATGTCATTGTTATCCATAGTCATTTCTCAGGCAATGCCTCTGATTTGTGACAAGCCTGGAGGGGAAAAAAGGGACCCTTAAGGTTTGGTAATGTTTTTCCTGAGAAAGGGGAATACATTTTTATATATTCCTGTTTCTTTTATTTTCTTTTTCCTTCTTTTTTTGTTTGTTTGCTTGTTTGCTTTTTCTTTGACCATGACCTTAAACATATTAAGCTGTTTGAATGATTGTGGTAAGTAACTGAAACCAACATATCTGTTTTTAAGAGAACTGGGATTTCTAGACTGTTTGTTAGACTTGGAGCCCAGGGAGTAACTGAATGCCCCCAGTAACATTATAAAGAGGCATTTTATCAGAAAAACAAAGGACAAACTTCTGCATACCTGGCTGTACCTCTGGAAGCTTGAGGGGGTTTTCTGCCTGGGGTTTTAGTTATCACAGTATCTCCAAGGTTGGAAGAGGCCTTAAAGATCATCGAGTACAGCCTGTCACCACAGACCTCATGTCTAGACCATGGCACCAAGTGCCACGTCCAATCCCCTCTTAAACACCTCCAGGGATGGTGACTCCACGACCTCCCTGGGCAGCACATTCCAATGGCGAATGATTCTCTCCATGCAGAACTTTCTCCTCACCTCGAGCCTAAACCTCCCTTGGTGCAGCTTGAGACTGTGTCCCCTTGTTCTGGTGCTGGTTGCTACAGAGAAGAGACCAACCTCTTTCTGGCTACAACCACCTTTCAGGTAGTTGTAGAGTGCAATGAGGTCTCCCCTAAGCCTCCTTTTCTTCAGGCTACACAATCCCAGCTCCCTCAGCCTCTCCTCATAGGGCTTGTGCTCAAGGCCTCTCACCAGCCTTGTTGCCCTTCTCTGGACACATTCAAGTGTCTCGATGTCCTTTCTAAACTGAGGGGCCCAGAATTGGACACAGTACTCAAGGTGTGGCCTAACCAATGCTGAGTACAGGGGCACAATGACTTCCCTGATCCTGCTGGCCACAATACTCTTGATGCAGGCCAGGAAGCCATTGACCTTCTTGGCCACCTGGGCACACTGCTGGCTCATGTTTAGGCAGCTGTCAATCAACACCCCCAGGTCCCTCTCTGTTTGGCAGCCCTCCAGCCACTCCAACCCCAGCCTGTAGCTCTGCATGGGGTTGTTGTGGCCAAAGTGCAGCACCCGGCACTTGAACTTGTTGAATGCCATCCCATTGGACTCCACCCATCTGTCCAGTCTGTCAGGTCCCTCTGCAGAGCATTTCTGCCCTCTAACTGATCAACATCTGCTCCCAACTCGGTGTCATCTGCAAATTTGCTGATGACTGTCTCAATCCCCTCATCCAGATCATCAATGAAGATATTAAAGAGGATGGGGCCCAGCACTGATCCCTGGGGGACTCCACTGGTGACTGGCCTCCAGCTGGATGTGGCACCATTGACCACCACTCTCTGGGCTCGGCCCTCCAGCCAGTTCCTAACCCAGCGCAGAGTGTTGTGGTCCAAGCCACGAGCTGACAGCTTGGCCAGGAGTTTGCTGTGGGGGACAGTGTCAAAGGCCTTGCTGAAGTCCAGGCAGACCAAATCCACAGCCTGCCCCACATCCACCAGGCGGGTCACCTGATCATAGAAGGAGATCAGGTTGGAGAGGCAGGACCTGCCCTTCCTAAATCCATGTTGGCTGGACCTGAGCCCTTGGCCATCCTGCAGGTGCACAGTTATTGCCGCCAAGATAATCTGCTCCATAACTTTCCCTGGCACTGAGGTCAGGCTGACTGGCCTGGAGTTTCCTGGTTCCTCCATCTGACCCTTCTTGTGGATGGGGACCACATTGGCCAGTTCTCAGCTGGCACCAATTTGGCAATAAAGGAGGAAGAAATTTGAGAGGAGAATGTTTGGTTTGCAGAACTTTAGTCAAATTCTTTATTTAAATGCTGAGCTCACATTGACACTTACTTGGAATGCTTCCCCTTCCCACCCAGCCTCCCCAGCATGGCATACTCCTATATCAGCACTTCAGATCTTGTAGTGCTCACACAAGAGCTAGGAACACATTTTTTCCCTCTCTTTTTTGGTTGGTTTGATTTTGTCTTTTTTGTTTATTTAGGGTGCTTGGTTGCATGGTTTAGTTGATTAGGTGATGTTGGATGATGGGTTGGACACGATGATCTTGAAGGTCTCTTCCAACCTGGTTTATTCCATTCCATTCCATTCCATTCCATTCCATTCCATTTGATTTTTGAGGGCTTTTCCTTCAAGGAAGGTCTCTTCAGGGCAATATAGCAGGACCAATTAAATACCTGCATGAACTCACTTGAATGTATAAGGAATGACAGCACAGGGCCAGGAACAAGCTGTGAAATGTTAAATTATTAGGAAAAAAAGCAACCTGCATCTATTAGGAATGTCTTAAACAACTTATGTACCCTATGTAGGTTTTGAAGTATCTCAGGAGACTAGCTGCAGAAGACTGATATAGTCAACAAAACCAAGATTCTTCAAAGGGCTATTATGACTCTTACACTGGCCAAGTGACACTTTCAAAGACACTGTGGAAAGAAATTAAATTAGGCTGGAAAGAAATTAAATTAGGATGACTAGACTATTAGACTTCCCTGTCTCTATTATGTGTATGTAAGTTTGGTGGCAAGCTGACATTTAGCAGCTACAACTGCTTGCCACAGGAGCTGGTTTGCTTCACAGACATTCCTGTCCCTAGGCATAGAAAGGTCTTGGGCAAGTTCCACATATCAAAATGCAAGAGGAACCAAAGAGACTTCTTTGTAATTTTTTTACTTCTTTTTAAGCATGGCTGTTCCCAGCATCACCATTACCAGCCCTATGTAGCCAAAAGAGGAGGCACAGGACAGCCAAATTTCAGTTGTGGTGGTGTCTGCACCTTTCCTTAGAATGATTCCTCAGACAACCAAAATATTTACAATGCTTAATGAAGGTAGCTCAAATCACTTGGATAAGACAAAACAGAAATAAAAAGTGTTGTAAAAGCTAATCTTGTCCTGTCCAGAGATCTTGCAGGTGTTGCTTCGTGTGGTCTCATTTTAATCCACTTCAAGCTTTTCAAATTTCTCATCAGGATCTGAGGAAAATTTTTCCCTTTTGCCACCTTAGTAGTTTCCCTTTTTTTCAGCACCCTCCCAAAATCTCTGGTATTGACCTGTTTCTGAATTCTCCTGCTCTCCCAAATATCCTTCTGCCTGCCTCACCCTGCGGACAGGAAATGTCTCATTCAGCTGCTAGTAAACCAGACATAACCTCTTTTCTCTCAAAACTGATGGTCTGCCCAACACTAGAAGAGGGCACATGAAATAGTGTGGCCAGCAGGAGCAGGGAAGTCATTGTGCCCCTGTAGTCTGCACTGGTTAGGCCACACCTTGAGTCCTGTGTCCAGTTCTGGGCCCCTCAGTTTAGGAAGGACATCGAGACACTTGAACATGTCCAGAGAAGGACAACAAGGCTGGGGAGAGGCCTTGAGCACAAGCTTGAAGGAGAGAAGAGGAGACTGAGAGCTGATCTCATCAATGTTTATAAATATATAAAGTGAGTCCCAAGAGGTTGGAGCCAGGCTCTGTTCGGTGGTGCCAGTGACAGCACAAGGGGCAATGGTGGAAGTTGAGGCATAGGAAGTTGCATGTAAGTATGAGGAAAAATGTTTTCCCTGTGAGGGTGACAGAGCACTGAAACAGGCTGCCCAGGGAGGTTGTGGAGTCTCCCTCTCTGGTGATATTCAAAACTTGCCTGGATGTGTTCCTGTGTGATCTGGTGCAGGTGATCCTGCTCTGACCAAGGAGGGGTTGGACTAGGTGATCTTTGGAGGTCCTTTCCAGCCCCTGTGATTCTGTGATTAAAATGATGGAGTTTAAACTAGCAGAAGGCAAAGTCTGCTGTTGGAAGCTAACAGTTTGAAAGCTCATCTTCACAACCACTGAAACAGGAAGTGTGCCACGGGGCATGGAGAAAAATCTGAGACTTCTATGTGATCACAGGAGCTAGATATTTAAGAGGCAGGGAAGAGGAGGAAGATGTAGGAGGATTTCACCAAAAGTGAGTCAACACTCATAATTGCCAACCAGTTCAAACTAGTGGGAGAGCTTGCCAAAGGAGGAAAACTTAGGTGGATGGCTCTTTAAGTCTGGAAGAGGTAATCCAATCCAGAGCTGGAGGATATTTTTCTTCTTTTTTACTTTTGTGGCATAGATGCTTTTTCCAGATGGTAAATATTTTTAGTTCCTATTTTTGTCCTTATTTCAAAAGAGATTTAAAGATCTCAGAGGAAGCATGTTCATTTTCCATTATGCCAGTTTAAAGCCTCTAATGAAGTTTGAGAGCAGAATTTGCCCATAAAACATAGTTCTATGTCTATGATACGTATTACACAACCCCCCAAGGAACTTCAATAAATACACTTGTTGAACTACTGTAACACTAAAATACGCTGCTGGGCCTTTTGGTTTCTTCTATATTAGGAGATTTCTGAGAATTGTTTACATCAGCACTTGTACAAATGGGAAATCAAATCATTAATTTATAAAATGGCATCTGGAAGTCTTAATTTCTGATTGATCTAGTTCCCTCTGGATTTTCCATGTCATCCAGCACCATAGCTTTTGAGCATAATGTAACTTAAGTAGGTTAACATCCCATGATTCGGGAAGATTTCAGAAAGCTTTCCCCCTGCTGAATTCTTAAGCAAAACTGAAGAACCTAAATGATTCTTGTTTAAATATCTTTCAAGCATACCTAATAACCCTCCAAGAATACACCAGGTAAATTTGAATAGCTCATAATACTGGCTCTGGCTAGACTCCCTTGCACAAACCGACTCTAAGGTCTCCAGATAAGCACAGGTTTTAACAGAATCACAGAATGTTAGGGGCTGGAAGGGACCTCAAGAGATCAACCAGTCCAACCACTCTACCAGAGCAGGATCACCTATACCAGATCACACAGGAAGTCATCCAGGCAAGTTTGGAATATCTCCAGAGAGGGAGACTCCACAACCTCCCTGCGCAGCCGGTTCCAGTGTTCTGTCACCCTCACAGGGAAGCAATTTTTCTTCCTGTTTCCATGGAACTTCCTATGCCTCAGCTTCCACGCATTGCCCCTTGTCCTGTCATTGGGCATCACTGAGCAGACCCTGACTCCATCCTCTTGGAGGGCCGAGCCCAGAGAGTAATGGTGAATGGCACCACATCCAGCTGGCGGCCTGTCACTAGTGGTGTGCCCCAGGGATCAGTACTGGGCCCCATGCTCTTCAACATCTTTATTGATGATCTGGATGAGGGCATTGAGTCCATCATCAGTAAATTTGCAGATGACACCAAGCTGGGGGCAGCAGTTGATTTGCTGGAGGGCAGAGAGGCTTTGCAGAGGGACCTCGACAGGCTGGACAGATGGGCAGAGTCCAATGGCATGAGATTTAACACATCCAAGTGCCGGGTTCTGCACATTGGCCACAACAACCCCAGGCAGTGCTACAGGCTGGGGTCAGAGTGGCTGGAGAGTGGCCAGGCAGAGAGGGACTGGGGGGTACTGGTTGATTGTAGGCTGAACATGAGCCTGCAGTGTGCCCAGGCAGCCAAGAAGGCCAATGGCATCCTGGCTTGCATCAGGAACAGTGTGGCCAGCAGGAGCAGGGAAGTCATTCTGCCCTGTACTCTGCACTGGTTAGGCCACACTTTGAGTCCTGTGTCCCGATTTGGGCGCCTCAGTTTAGGAAAGATGTTGACTTGCTGGAACGTGTCCAGAGAAGGGCAACAAAGCTGGTGAGGGGTTTGGAACACAAGCCCTATGAGGAAAGGCTGAGGGAGCTGGGGTTGCTTAGCCTGGAGAAGAGGAGACTCAGGGGTGACCTCATTGCTCTCTACAACTACCTGAAGGGAGGTTGTAGCCAGGCAGAGGTTGGCCTCTTCTCCCAGGCAGCCAGCACCAGAACAAGAGGACACAGTCTCAGGCTGCGCCAGGGCAGGTTTAGGCTGGATGTTAGGAAGAAGTTCTACACGGAGAGAGTGATTAGCCATTGGAATCGGCTGCCCATGGAGGTGGTGGAGTCACCTTCACTGGAGGTGTTCAGGAGAAGACTTGATGGGGTGCTTGGCTGTATGGTCTAGTTGTTGGGTGGGTTGGATTGTTTGATGGGTTGGACGCGATGATCTTGAAGGTCTCTTCCAACCTGGTGTATTGTATTGTATTGTATTGTATTGAATTCACCCTTCACATATTTATAAATATGAATGAGGTCACCCCTCAGTCTCCTCTTCTCCAAGCTGAAGAGCCCCACCTGCCTCAGTCTCTCCTCATAAGGAAGATGTTCTACTCCCTTACTAATTTTTGTGGCTCTGTGCTGGACTCTTTCAAGCAGTTCCCTGAGGTCCTTGAACTGAAGGGCCCAGAACTGGATACAATATTCCAGGTGTGGCCTCACCAGGGCAGAGCAAAGAGGGAGGAGAACTCCTGCTGATGGAGTAGGACCATTAGCTCTGAGACAAAGGCAGGGGAGGAGAGGTGGGGAGACTGCCTGTACTGACCCTTTTCAGATTTGCACCACATTTAACTGCTGTACGTTTCTTGTATACTCAGCCTTTCCTCTCTTCTCCAGCTCTTTTCTATGTTGTATTGTATATGTTAGATTTCAGTTGGTGGTTTAACTCAGACTCTACTACTGAGCTTTAGCAGGGGCTATTTGCCATTCCCATATGTCTAAACTGGGTCTCAGGTGGCAGGTGGCAGGTGCCAGCCTCTCCAAAGCAGAAAATTGCACAGATGTCTCTCCACTGAGGAGTGGAGATAGTCTTGCACCTCTCTGCTCAAGGGCAGTGACCTCAAAACACTGTGTTTGCTTTTCTTGGTAGCACCTCAGACATCAGCAGTCAAGAAGCTGGCCAGCAATGGAGTTAAGTAGTGGGCAGCCCCTGCTTGTACCATGCTCATGAGGAACCATGACTGCTTTCCCTTGTGTGTGAAGTAGGGCTGCTGTGCTCTGCACCTGGGTACTCAGTCGGAAACCTCCCACACAGCTGTCATTTGCCCCAGGAGGCGAAAGCAGCCACCACTGCACCACGGCAGTGGCAGTGCCTCTCTCCTCTATTTCCAGAGAACATAGGCTTGCCTCTGGACTAGGGCTGCTGGGTGCATCCCCAGGGGTGCATCCCACCATGAATTGAGCAGAGGAGATGTAATTATTTATCCAGTGTCTGAGAGGTGCAGAGGGACAGAGGCCCTGAAACAGAGGGTGTGGTAGCCCAGGCTTAGGAGTTAAGCACACTTAAGTGAAGGTGCAGGTATGAGCTTTCTCTGTGGTCGTCTACTCTGGCCTTCCCTTTCCTCACAGGCACACTTAACTGTGTTACATTTATGTTTCAAAACCATCTTCTGATGAAGCAGTAACCTTTTTCCCCTCTGGCATTTCCAAATACGAGGAGTTTTTTTCTTAATCTTAGATGTATGACCTGGAACTGTGTACATTATGTATCTTTTCTATGACTGAAGTCCTCAAGGATACCAGCACTATGTCTGCATTAGCAAGTAGCACCATGCAGCAGAAGCAGATTTGCTGATTAAACAGCTTTTACTGAAGGTCTCCATGCTTTAAGCCTTTGGGATATTAAGGCAGAGAAGAACTTGCACTATCCCTAGCCTGGTGTTGTGAAGCAAAGACCCACTAACAATTGGGCTGCTTCTTCAAAAGTTCACTTCAACGGAGCAGTAACTGCTCCAAAAGAAAACACTAATGCAGATGCAGCCCCATCTCCTGTTTGGTAATTTGCTCTCCCTTGGCAATGTTTTCTGAATTATGGGGTTCTCAGGAGATTTCAACATGGCCCTTTATTTTGTGACAGAGTGTTGAATGAAAATAAAGGTTTTCACAGGATCAGCCATTACAGAAATATTCTTAGACATCCCTTTGGCTTGGCAGTTACCCCTACCAGCCCTGTTAAGGCTTGTATTTTAGCTTGTTCCTGCGTAATACTAGCTGTATAGCTACTAACTATGCAATTCTAATCCCCATTTTCTCCTAGCAGTGCCACATGTAACAAACACTCCAGTGCTTCTCTCAGTACCACATAGATTTGATCTGCTGTTTTGCCCTTGTCTAGAAAATATATCAAAGAAGGATGTCAAGTTTGTCAGCTCCTACCTTCAGGAAACCTGTGTTGCATCTTATCTTACTTTCTACTTATGTTGCTATTTTCTTATTCTGCATTTCTCTTGTCAGAATTCTGTACTTCAGATTCCATTCCTTAAGCTAGTGGGGTTAAGCCCTAATGGCTGCTTCACTTCTTTCCCAGGCCTTAAATACAGGTGTAATAGTAGAGACACTAATAGCATGTCATGCTGCCTGAACTGAGATATTTTTTAAACCTTCACAAAACAAGCTGTTGTTTCATGTCATAGAATCATAGAATCAATAAGGTTGGAAAAGACCTGAAAGATCATCAAGTCCAACCTGTCACCAAACACCTCATGGCTATTAAACCATGGCACTAAGTGCCACGTCCAATCCCCTCTTGAACACCTCAAGGGACGGTGATTCCACCACCTCCCTGGGCAGCACATTCCAATGGCTATCAACTCTCTCTGTGAAGAACTTCCTTCTCACCTCCAGCCTAAACCTCCCCTGGTGCATCTTGAGCCTGTGTCCTCTTGTTCTGGTGCTGGTTGCCTGGGAGAAGAGACCAACCCCTCCTGGCTACAACCTCCTTCAGGTAGTTGTAGACAGCAATAAGATCTCCCCTGAGCCTCCTCATCTCCAGGCTAAGCAACCCCAGCTCCCTCAGCCTCTCCTCACAGGGCTGTGCTCCAGACCCCTCCCCAGCTTTGTTGCCCTTCTCTGGACACATTCCAGCAGCTCAACATCTTTCCTAAACTGAGGCGCCCAAATCGGGACACAGGACTCAAAGTGTGGCCTAACCAGTGCAGAGTACAGGGCAGAATGACTTCCCTGCTCCTGCTGCCCACACTATTCTTGATGCAGGCCAGGATGCCATTAGCCTTCTTGGCCACCTGGGCACACTGCAGGCTCATGTTCAGCCAGCTGTCAATCAGTACCCCAGGTCCCTTTCTGTTTGACTGCTCTCCAGCCACTCTGACCTCAGCCTGTCCTTATTCTTTTCATAAATCTTGGGGAGACATTAGCTGCTGTTCTGATGTGGCTGCATCAAGCAACTTCATTTTTTCTCCTGCTTGAGACCCATATAAGCTTACCACTTTTTTTCATTTGTGTTTTGTTTATTTCTATTTAGGCACTCTGCTATCCTGCCTTTGACATTAGCTTTAGCAGCATGTCTGTTCACAGAAGCCAAATTTTGACTTCTGAAACACACCTACATCATTTTGTTTCTGCTTCTCCTGCTTTACATTGCAGCAGCTATTTTCATCTTCTTCTTCTGATGTCATATGGGCAAGAATCATTCATTATTTATTTTCATTACCTTCCAAAGTCAGATTTACACTTGCTGTTCTCGTTGTCAGGCATGAACATAACTTTCTTTCCTATAAACACTTCTTCCACCCCTTGAAACCTTTCTGATTCTTTCTAGTACTCTTTAAAATACTGTTACTAATCCTGTTGTGCTGGCAGACCTTCTCTCTATTTATTCTCCTGTGCACAATACAAATTCTAATATGTGCTTTTGGGGCTACAGGTGGAGAAATCTTAGTTTCTCTGTAGCTTCTTACCTTTTCAGCCCAGCTGATTTTGCTAATTAGTTCATCAATCTTCTCAGTCTTTTGAAACCAGAAACTTTAGGTTTTGGATCAAGGAGGGATGGCGAAGTGCCTGATGCATCTTCCATTCAATATAGGTTTAACCAGGTTATTACCACCCAAGTCACACTTATTTCCTAGGATGTTTTGCAAAAGCAAAGTAAAAATAACAACACCTGTTGTTGGTTTTGTGGGATCTCTGGCTAGCCAAGAACTTTCTAGAATGAATTTAATTTACTAAGTTAATCAGCACAACAATTTTATACCTTTTAAAGAAAACTAGGAGGTGCTGCAGGCCCTCACTACCAACTTTTTTTTTCCTTTCTGTCTATCTTCTGAATGTTGTGGTGACCTGAAATGGCTCACTTATTACTGCAGCTAACGTGCATAGAAGAATCCACAGGCAATAAAAAACAATCAATCAATCAATCAATCAATCAATCAATCAATCAATAAAACAACCACAACCCAGACAAACCAAACACAGCAAGAAGACCCAAAGACAGCAAGAAAACAAACAGACAAACCAAATCACACTAAAAAACTTTCATGTGTTCTAGAGGCCTGTAAAATTAAGTTAATAGAACAAAGAAATGTGCAAACCTGTTGACAAGATTCACCTTTTGTTGTGACCTGATAAGGGGAGGAAAACTAGCTGAACTTTTTGATATATTCAGCATTTTTACATAGAAACATGGGGCGGGGGGGGGAAAGACACTTGAAGAATTATACATGTGCATTAAAGAGTGTATTCCCTCAGATCTATGAAGGGTATTTGAGAGCTATACTTAAAACGGTTGAGCATGATGATATGTTGTGTTTTAAGCCAGATGTGCCAAGCAACTGTATCAAAATAAAAAAGCTGCATTTCTTAAAAGAATTCAGAGACTCTGAGACAGTGAAATGCAAATCCCAAGTGCCTGAGTCTCCTAGGCACATTCTAGATTCACATTCTTAACACCTACATGTGTTCTGTGACCTCTGATTTTCATTCAAACCTCAGAGCTGCACTAACGCTCCGAAGTGAAACAGAGCATCTGTTCAGCTCAGAGTGATACAATCAGCGTCTCTTCTTGTTCTTGAATCGTTGAAAAGGACAAATGCTGAAAACTGATTGCAACCACAAGATAACTGCAGAGAAACTAGGACCTAGTGGTTCAGCAAAATGCAAACAAGCAGAGCTTCATTGTTATTTATACTGATTCTTATCCCATCATTTTATTTTTATTATTGTTGCATAAAGACAGAGAGAGTTAAAAGATACAGTGGGAAGTTACTGTGCTGGCAGTGGTATTTGTATTTTCTAAAACAAACAATTTAAAGGCCCATTAAACAAACATCTCTCATTCTTGACATAAGATGACAGTGCTGCTATCTGCTTTTTTAAAGCCTGATTTACAGCAGAAGGTGCATGGTGGAATAAAAATGTGTGAGAAGAATCTGATTAGGGTAGTTGTAAACATCCCCTCTGCCAAGGAGGGTTTTTTTTTTATCTGTGGGTGATGGACAGAGCCACATTGTCTGAATCTCCTTTCAGTGGCATTGTTCTATTCTGACCAGACTCAAGTTAGAAATAGGGGTTGGTTGCATTTTTTTCCTGTGATGACTGCATGAATAACTCTTGGTGTAGATTCGCTCTCATCTCACAGATAATAATGGAAACGGTTTCATTTATGATGTAGAAAGGCAGTGTATGTGTGTGCACATATGTGTATATATATGGGCAATGTATGCTATA
This sequence comes from Picus viridis, assembly GCA_033816785.1. Lineage (NCBI taxonomy): Eukaryota > Metazoa > Chordata > Aves > Piciformes > Picidae > Picus > Picus viridis. Next base: position 6,255,276 of record CM066568.1, read on the forward strand.
CATATGTATAAACATATAGGTGTAATACATATAACAAATGCATAAGTTCTATTTATTTCTCTATGACCCAAATTACTGGGATAGGAGTATTATAGTAGCCAAACAGGTGGCAGGTATTTATTTGTGAGTCTGGGATAAACTAATTTCGAGTGATCCTGAATTTGCCCCAAGTGGAATTGAAATAAAAAGATGATCACGGCAGGCTATTATCAACTCTTCTGCTATTATCAACTCTTCTGCTGGCAGTATCAGATAAAAGGTATTAAGTGTTGATAGGTTTTGCTGCCGGTGTAGCAGCACGATAGGACCTGTGACCAGGCGAGTTAGAGGGTATGAAACAGGTATGTCTTTACTTCTGCACCTCAACTGTGACTGCAGACCCCAGGAAGGTAGGGCATCCTCTGTGGTTTTGCTGGCTTGACTGAAGGCCAAAATCAGCTCAGCACTTCAGAAGTCAATAATAAATAGTGAGCATGGTTTAAGTGTAATATCCCCTCACCAATCAGTAGGTTAGTCAGCTAGTTTCTCCCAGTTCTGCTCTGGTCAAGGGAGGGCATGTTTTCAGCACAAGTGAAGTCCAGATGATCCCCAGGTTTGAGGCCTGAACTGCTTCCTGTTGACTTTGTTAAAACCAGATTTGAGTGCTCCTTTGCTCTGAGATGTTTTGAAAATTGCTGTGCCTTCAAGGGTCAGCAGAGTGAGGTGCCTATATGCAATGTAAATATACTTGAAAGGCTAGGTTTAGCCTTGCTCAGTCTGGTATAGCTTGGATCTTGGGACATCACTGCTTTTGAATTTTACTGATTTCCCCTGCTGCTGCTGTGGGAATCCTGACATCAGCAGCAGCCAGCTCCTGCTTCACAAGTTGTCAGATGACTGCTCAAGCACTTGAAAAACCACAAAATCCCTACAGAGTTTTATATATTGTTAGAAGGCAGCTTAAAATTAGCATGCCCACCACTGTGCCAAATGCAATGAGACATTAAAGCAATTGTTTTTTAAAAATAATGGAAACTGTCACTGGGAGCTGTCAGTCATTCAAAGAGAAATGCAGCACAGTAGTGAAATTCCCCCCACACACACCCTGCTGTAGCTATACAACTTCAATAAATTTGGCTTGCTGCTCTCCTGGTACAGAAAGCCAGCTGTAAAGGAAAACTCTGAACGGGGTGAGGAGATTCTGACAAGCTAATTCATAGATATCCATATTGGCTTTGCTGCGTGACATTGAATTGAATGAAGAGATTTGTTTCTTTGAGTTGGAAACAAAGATGTAGGTGCTCATCAAGGTCGCCATTACAACATGTACCAGGGACTTCTGAGGTGATTTGGAACTTTCAGTTAGGTTTCTGCCACAAGCCTTCTCCCTTTCCTTCTCACATTGTTTACCTCAGGGGCCGACAGTTGCCAGCTGACTAGTGTAAAATGTAGTGTGTGGAGAAGTCCTGAAATGCTTATCATGCCACTGGATCCTGCTCTCCATCCCCTCTCTCACCCTCTGCTTTGCCTGGCCCCTCCCCTTTGCTTGCACTGCTACAAATGGCCATAGTTCTGCAGTGCAAGTTGGACAAATTCACTGATGCAGGTTGAAAAAGAAGAAGGAAAATCTTAAAAAAACAACAACTTTAACTTGGTTGAAAACAAGCACCCAGAAGAAAATCAAAGGGGAAAAGAATTTGAAACTAATCTTACCAAAGGCATAGCAACTTAATTGGTTAACACTGAAATTTATAGATGACAAAATAAGTTATTTTTCCAAAACTTGCAACCAATTGTGATTACAAGAGTGTGCAGCAGACAAAAATTTCACATGTCTGCATAATAAGTGAAACCTTGACTTCTCTTCTCAATTCTCACAGAATCAACCAGGTTGGAAAAGACCTCAGAGATCAACAAGTCCAACCTATTACCCAATACCAAACACCTCCTGATAACTAAACCATGGCTTCAAGTGCCACGCCCCATCCCTTTTTGAACACCTCCAGGGATGGTGACTCCACCACATCCCTGAGTAGCACATTCTTATGGCTAACAACTCTCTCTGGGAAGAACTTTCTCCTCACCTCCAGCCTAAACTTCCCCTGGTGCAGCTTGAGACTGTGTCATCTTATTCTGGTGCTGGTTGCCTGGGAGAAAAGAGCAATGAGGTCGCCCCTGAGCCTCCTCTTCTCCAGGCTAAACAATCCCAGCTCCCTCAGCCACTCCTCATAGGGCTTGTGCTCGAGGCCTCTCCCCAGCTTTGAGCCCTTCTCTGGACACGTCCAAGTGTCTCGATGTCCTTCCTAAACTGAGGGGCCCAGAACTGGACACAGGACTCCAAGTGTGGCCTAACCAGTGCTGAGTAGAGGGGCACAATGACTTCCCTGCTCCTGCTGGCCACACTATTCTTGATGCAGGCCAGGATGCCTTTGGCCTTCTTTGCCACCTGGGCACACTGCTGGCTCATGTTCAGCTGGCTGTCGATCAGCACCCCCAGGTCCCTCTCTGTTTGGGAGCTCTCCACCCACTCCGACCCCAGCCTGTAGCTCTGCATGGGGTTGTTGTGGCCAAAGTGCAGCACCTGGCACTTGGACTTGTTGAATGCCATCCCATTGGACTCCGCCCATCTGTCCAGTCTGTCAGGTCCCTCTGTAGAGCCCTCCTACCTCTAACAGATCAACACCTGCTCCCAACTTGGTGTCACCCGCAAATTTGCTGATGATGGACTCAATCCTCTCATCCAGATCATCACTGAAGATATTGAAGAGGATGGGGCCCCGCACTGATCCCTGGGGGACAGCACTAGTGACAGGCTGCCAGATGGATGTGGGCCCTCCAGACAGCCAGTCTTAAAGCAGCCTTAATGTTCATGTCAGATGCATATCCTGTTCATGATGGTCTAAAATCAGCCATTAAAGCAGTTTAAAGTGGATTGATTGCTAAAGACTAATTGACACAATGTTTTCTTCCATATTCCCCCTCCGTGAATTTCAGTGGCATTAATCTATCACACAAACCCAACGCTCATTTTGAATTGCTACAGGCCTACTGTGTAAGTTCTTTGGATCATGATATTCTCTTCCCCTTTCACAATTCCCCTTTTGCTTTTGGCCAGTTCAATGCTTTTTCTAGAGTTACAAATTCTGCTCTTTCTGTTTTAAATAAATATAATTCAAGGAAGAGAATTTCTTCCCATCTCTCAGTCTAAGATGCCAAACTGTCAGGAGTTTATATCAAATAGTTATCTTCACTACACTTAATGTGCCCATTCCTTACAAAGATAATCCTAGAAGTCATCTTCAATTTATTATTGTTATTAGGGATAGGAGGATTTCAGTTGTATTAGTAATTCCAGTCCTAGTCCAGCATTCACTGGGATAGAAATTACACAACCACTCTTGATCCAGCCCCCACTAGTAGTGTTACTAAGAAGAGCTGAAGTCCATATAAGCAAAAAGATGTTGAATTTTGCTACTGGGAGAACTGGAAGAGACAGCAGAGGGAATCAGTTACAGTTAAGGTTGTTAATAAAGAATTGTTGGCAAAATGGAGAGCTAAGCAGTCAGTTCTGTGGCCATTTCTGTGGTCTTTAATCTCTTTGGTGTGTGATTTGTTTGCTTGTTTGTTTTTAAGTGGCCCGTTCTGTAGCTGTTTGTTCAGAGATCTTTGACCACACTGGATTTCAGTCCTTAATTTGGTGAAATCACCCAAAGATCATGTTTGTAATAGGGCTGTGGTGGCTTTTGAAGAGTGGTGCTACTCATAGGGATAACAGTGATCAATGTCTTGAGAAGTGATTTCAAGTATATGTTCATTTCTGATTTATTTTAGTTCTCATATCAAAGTGTACCAATACCAATACAAGCAAAGCTGTGATCAATACATCCTCCTTCAGTGAAGATGAGGGCACAAACCTGCCTCTGAGACCAGGTGGCATAAGCAACACATGACATCTTCAGCCTTGCCTGAAGCACCTGTGTGTATTCACACTGGTTCACTCAACTGGCAGAAGAATAGAAGAATAGAATAGAATAGAATAGAATAGAATAGAATAGAATAGAATAGAATAGAATAGAATAGAATAGAATAGGACCAGGCTGGAAGAGACCTTCAAGATCATCGCCTCCAACCTATCACCCAACACCACCTAATCAACTAAACCATGGCACCAAGTACCCCATCAAGTCTCCTCCTGAACACCTCAAATGATGGTGACTCCACCACCTCCCCAGGCAGCCCATTCCAATGGGCAATCACTCTCTCTGTATAGAATTTCTTCCTAACATCCAGCCTAAACCTGCCCTGGCACAGCCTGAGACGGTGTCCTCTTGTTCTGGTGCTGATTGCCTGGGGAAAGGGACCAACCTCCACCTGGCTACAACCTCCCTTCAGGTAGTTGTAGAGAGCAATAAGGTCACCCCTCAGTCTCCTCTTCTCCAGGCTAAGCAACCCCAGCTCCCTCAGTCTCTCCTTATAGGGCTTGTGTTCCAAACCCCTCACCAACTTCGTTGCCCTTCTCTGAACACGTTCCAGCAAGTCAACATCCTTCCTAAACCGAGGGGCCCAGAACTGGTCAAGTGAAATGCAGGATCTCTATGTCGAATGCAGAAGGGCCAGTGGAGTAAGGGACTTGCTTTCTTGGCCACCTTGTCTTTGACACAGGTTTTTTGACCCCACCCAAGATCCTTAATATTAAAATAGAGAATTAGAAGGGAAGTGTCGGATCCTTTCGTCATTCTAGTGAGGTCTTTTCATTTAAGGGACTATAGCATTTATTGTACAACCAGACCAGAACAAGAAGACTCAGTCTCAAGCTGCACCTGGGGAGGTTTAGGCTGGATGTTAGGAAGAAATTCTTCATGGAAAGGGTGATTGGCCATTGGAATGTGCTGCCCAGGGAGCTGGTGTAGTCACCATCGCTGGAGGTGTTTAGGAAGAGACTGGATGGGGTGCTTGGTGCCATGGTTTAGTTGATTAGATGGTGTTGGATGATACGTTGGATTGGATACTCTCAAAGGTCTCTCCCAACCTGGTTAATTCTATTCTATTCTATTCTATTCTATTCTATTCTATTCTATTCTATTCTATTCTATTCTATTCTATTCTACTCTATTCTATTCTATTCTATTCTATTCTATTCCATTCCATTCCATTCCATTCCATTCTATCTTTTATTATTTAAATGTTTTACTTCTTTTTTTTTTTTTTTTAACCTTTTTTCACATTTGTTTTCTCATCCTCCTGGTAGGGTAAGATGATCTGGAAGAAGTAAGGTAGGCTGGTCAGTTTCTACTACCCCTCAGTTGGCTTTTTTGATCTTTTACACACTAAATAAGAGAGGATCTTTCTCCAGTTACAGAGAAAGCCAAGGCAGGGGAAGGGGAAAAAAATAAAAATTATTTTCTTTGTTTGAAAACTGTAGCAGATGTCTGTGGCAATAAAAAGGCAATTATACTCGTATTATCATGAGAATTTCCAGCAGGAAATCTTGACAAACTCAAAGTTTACTTAACTGAGATAAATACAGTAGATAAATAGCAAACTGAATTTAGTTTACTCTTGTACACAGGTGTGCTACACATTTCCTCAAGCCATGATTCACAGCCATAACCTTTCCTAATCACAAGCACAGCAAGATCTGTCAGCAGTAGGAATGGGCTCATGTTATAAAATACAGCTATAGATCCACACTTTCTCCAAAGTTTTGGTGCATTTGGAACTGATAAACAGGCTTGGGCTCAGTTCTGTATCTCTAAAGGGGAGGAACCAAAGGGACCAGTTTGTTTTTCACCCTGGACATTTTATGCTGCTTTAAGAATGCAAGGTTTTGATTGAAAGTATCTATAGGGTGTCCTCCACTAGCACAGAGCTGATGGCACAGTTAAGAATTGATTTCTTCCCCCTCTTACAGCAGCCTGGGAAGCAGCAACTCTCTAAGGCTGCTCTGATTTATACTGGGAGCAAGTAGACTCTGACAGCACTTAGAATGTGGGAGGCCCACAGATAGCATGAGTGCAGTTATATAAATAAGGGGCAATTCTCTGGGAATTTGGAGAGTTCTGCTCTTGGAGTCAGGATGCCAAGCAACACCTCAAGAAAAATTCTCTGTTCAATATTATTTCCAGGCAGTTGAGCAAGGAAAAAAAAAAGATACAGAAAAAGTTGAAAGCCAGCTGTTCTCCATTTTACTAGTCACTTCCACTAGAAAACCACCAGATATCTGTCTGATAATACACCACATTCTTCCCCAAAATATGAGTTTGTTGAATTAGTTCTTTTCACCTCAGTGAGACTCCACTTGTATATCAAGGGTAGACTTGGCTTCCCAAATCCCATTGGAAGGAGGCTGTTTAGGCTTATCAAAGAGCAGTGCAGAAGTGTTGATGCTGTTTGCTGGTTACGCTGCTGTAGGTGTGGTGCAACTTACCCTCTAAATATATTGACAGCAGAAGAGGCATTGACTTTAGGGTCATTGATGAATTATTGAATATTAGTTTTATTATTTTAAATCAACAGCTAGAGTGACATTATACTTGGTGCCATGGTTTAGTTTAGTCATGAGGTCTGTGGTGGCAGGTTGGACTTGATGATCTTTGGGGTCTCTTCCAGCCTTGGTGATTCTGTGATCATTGCATGCCCAGCCTTCTCAGTTGCCTTCTGATAGATCAACTGATGTTTGAAAAGAAGTCATTTGCTTAGATGGAAAAAAAAAATTCAGCTGGACATTGTATGCTAACTTAAAAGCTATAGCACTTTGATAAAATAGACTGTTGGAAGAATTCTTTTATCAGTGACTTAATCTTCTTAGAAATATAGCATGCTATACCACTTGAAAAGGCTACAAATAGATTGAGTGGCTGTGTTGATCTGCTAGAGGGTAGGGAAGACTTACAATGGGATCTGGACAGGTTAGACCAATGAGCCAAGCCTAATTGTATGAAGTTCAATAAGGTCAAGTGCCAGGTCTTCCACCCCATGGTAAGATACAGACTTGGGGGTATGTGGCTGGGGAGATACAGCTTGGAGAGGGATCTCATATTGGTTGGTAGTTGACTAAATACAAGTCAGCAGTGTGCTCGGGTGGTCAGGAAAGCCCAAGGCATCCTGTCTTGTGTTAGAAACACTGTGGCCAGCAGGAGCAGGGAGCCGATCATCCCCCTGTACTCAGCACTGGTAAGATCCACTTGCAACTGACTTGCATATTTGACCCCCTCCACACTCCTTATGAGGAAGAAGTTACTGAACTCACCATAAACTATGTGGAAGGGAGAGAGAGCAGAGAGACATAGTACATAGCTCACACTTTCAAAATGAATGAGCAAGGAGTGTGTGTTAGGAAGTAAAACAGCCTCTAAAAGGCCACAACTGTGTAACTGAATGTGACAGTTCAGACCATCACACTAAAACACTGAATCAGGAAAGATCAAGGTCCCTATCAATATTTCAGTGAACCCAACCAGACAAACAAAAACCAAACAAAATGAAAGCAACTTTCCTATAGCACCTGCTGCTATGATCTATTAAGGAAAACTTCCCTTCACTAATGGTACTTACCAGTCAGGCACCTGGGAAATGTGATCAGAATCACCGAATCACCGAATCACCAAGGTTGGAAGAGACCTCAAAGATCATCAAGTCCAACCTGTCACCACAGACCTCATGACCCTCCAGGGGATGTTTGAGTCCTCTGCAATCCTTCCTGCTGGGTGGTCTTAAGCAGCAGGGCTGTATATTTGTCTGCAATTCCAGCACACATCCAGTTACTGGGGTGGCTGGTTGGTGTGACAGGTGCAAATGAGTAGGAAAACAATTTTTCTTGTGCAGAGATTTAATGCCCTAGGCAAGCACATAGAACATTGGCCCAAGTCCTTACCTATAGTACAGGTAAACTGCTCCTTCCCACCTCTGAATTTCTGACAGTTCCTGGCAGTTGCCTGAGTTCTCAGAGCAGCTAACCCAGACCAGCCACAAAGCTGCTCTGGAGCAGTTTGGTTGCCCAGAAGACGCTTCTGCTGCACAGTCTGCAAAACAGCACGGTTCTGGCATCCTCATGCCATGCTTGGGAAGCAGATGCTGCAGATTTGGGTTTATGGGCTAACCACCGAGGACTGGATTTATGGTATCTGTACTCTGTGCAAACATGGCATGGACCAAAATGTGACTTAGAATTTATGTTTGAGTTTACCCAGCATTACAGCAAAGGAGTGTCTCCTCCCTGTTTTCTCATCTCTGGAGCCCACCAGTCTTCAGAAGATGGGTGCACAGGTGTACTGCCTAAAGATCCAAACATGGCCCTCTGTTTTTGTTGGTGTGAGGCAAAACAGAAGGAAAGCCAGGAAAATGGTTTGGGAACAGATTGCAAAACCATGTTTAATTTGATTTGCAAGAGAAATAATCGGTGCTAGCTAAAACCCTGCAAGTTGTAATTTCTGGTACATTACTGCTAATTAGGGAATGTATTACAGCCTAATTTGATCTCTTGGAGAAGGCACCTTTTAAGAAAAAGATCTTTTCTGTGGATCAAACAGGCAGGAGTTGTCAGGGTTACTTTTGTGTTTGTCTTTTTTTTTTTCTCCTTTTGCTGCTGAAGTGCAATGCTCTTGTTTTGTGTCTGTGGCACCCTTTACTGGCCTTTCCCCTGGCTCTTTCCATTTTCTTCTTCCTTTTGGGAAAAGTTGTTCTCTGCTTCTCATCTGTTGGTCCTATCACTCTGCAAACAGTGCATGCAGAAACTTAGTAATTCTATCCTATTGGGGTATGCAATGCACAATATACTGAGGAGAGCAGGAGTTTTCAGCTACACTGTAAGTGTTTATTCCCACTTTCATCATGCAGTAACAGTTATGAAGCTTCCCTCTCTCCTTTTTCATCACTATTGAGGCTGTGCCTGCCTGCTTGTTTTGGTCTCCTGGACCACATCAGTGTTCATTCTGTCTCAATCCCATACTAGTTTTCTCCTACAACTGCCTCAGCAGTCACCATCTATCCAAGATGTAGCTCTGTATACCTTAATGTACCTGCTCATTTCATGCTTCATGTACAATCCAGTGCTGCTAATGTAGTTTCTTTGAGTGACTTCTTGTCCTGGTTTAAGGAAGCCCTCTCTCACAAGTAAGCCCCACCCCCCAGTGATCAGGAGGGAAAGTAACACAAAAAGACCTTTGGCTTTGATAATGAGTTCAATGAAAATAATACAATGTACCTTAGATATTTCACAGGAAAGCGCAGCAAAAGAGAAGCAGCAGCAGAAGGCAGCAATATAAGGACCCTCCGCTCCCACCCAAGCCCACATGCAGCCCAGCAGTAAAGACCAACACTCCACAAATGGAAACCAGAAGCAGCAAATGGAAACAGGAAGCCCTTCATATTACAATCCAAACTTCAAGCCCATGATACTTTGCTGCAGCCAGCACTTTCCTTTTAAAGCTGGCATGCCATCAGCATGGTATTGAATACTCATGATCACATTCAGTTGGCTAAACCCATGACACTCCTATGTTTGAAAGCTTTTCAAGCCTCCTGTCTTGCTGAACTGTGTTGGCAAAAGGCTTCTAAGGGAGAAAGATTGCTTTGGTGTTTTCAAAATGATGTTTTGCTTTTGATCAGCCATTTAAGATGTTTCCAGAGGCTTCATTTTTTTGTGCTGCCTTTTGGTGGAGACAAACCCCTAACAATAAGTGGGTTTTATCTATTAAAATCATGGCTTTCCCTGTTCTGCTGTAAGTGAGTCTATCCGCACTTAAAGCACACTTATGCATGTGTGTGTGTGGACACAAATGGCCCCAAGAAAAGCAAGAATCAAGAACAATACAGAAATTTGCTGTCTATGTCACTAGGGATAGGTATTGGGTGACATTTTATTTGTGACTCTGTTTTATATATTTTTTAATTCCCTTGGATTACTCACAGATGTGAGGTTACTGATAGATGGAAGCTTTTGCAGGTTTGGAGCTCCAGATTTGCTTTACTTCAGGTTGTTTCCTGTGTTAAACACAGCTTAATTTTCAAAAGCATACAAATATCAGAAAAATTGCTCCTCTGAATTGAATAATTCTTATTTAGTGCTTGTCTGTCTCTGGTTTTTTAAGGTATTGATTTATCTTCTGAAAGACTTCTTCCCATTTTCAACAGAACTGAAGTCAAATCCCTCAGGCTTTAACTGTGAAGCTGGAGGAGCTTATTAAGATTTTTAGCATTCCAAGTTGTTTTCTGAACAGATTGCACCAGCTAGCTGATGAAACTTGAGCTAATTACTCTAATGGTGACAAATGCACTAGCACAAAAAACACAGTCACATAAAAAAAAAAAAGATTAAAAAAAAATAAAAAAAAAAAAAAGAAAGAGCCTTGATTTTTACAGCTGTAACTCAGTGTAACTTTAGCGTGGTAATTTAGTATCATAGTATCATAATATCAGTCAGGGTTGGAAGGGAACACAAGGATCATCTAGTTCCAACCCCCTCCCAGGGGCAGGGACACCCCACACTAGATCAGCCTGGCCAGAGCCTCATCCAGCCTGGGCTTAAACACCTCCAGGGACGGGGCCTCAACCACCTCCCTGGATAACCCATTCCAGGGCTTCACCACTCTCATGGGGAAGAACTTCCTCCTCACATCTAGCCTGAATCTCCCCACCTCCAGCTTCATTCCATTCCCCCTAGTCCTATCACTACCTGAGATCCTGAGAAGTCCCTCCCCAGCCTTCCTGGAGGGCCCCCTCAGATACCCGAAGGCCACAACAAGGTCACCTTGGAGCCTCCTCTTCTCCAGGCTGAACAGCCCCAACTCTTTCAGTCTGTCCTCATAGGAGAGGTGCTCCAGCCCTCTGATCATCCTCGTGGCCCTTCTCTGGACACCTTCCAGCACCTCCATATCCCTCTTGTAATAGGGGCTCCAGAACTGGACGCAGTACTCCAGATGGGGTCTCCCCAGAGCTGAGTAGAGGGGGAGAAGCACCTCCCTTGACCTGCTGGTCACACTTCTCCTGATGCAGCCCAGGATCTGATTGGCTTTCTGGGCTGCAAGCGCACATTGAGAGCTCCTGTTGAGCTTCTCATCCACCAGCACCCCCAAGTCTCTCTCCTCAGGGCTGCTCTCCAGCCAGTCCCTGCCCAGCCTGGATTTGTGCCTGGGATTGCCTCGACCCAGATGCAGGACCCTGCCCCTGGTCCTGTTGAAGCTCATGAAGTTTGCTTGTGCCCACCTCTCCAGCCTGTCAAGGTGCCTCTGGATGGCATCCCTTCCCTCCAGCGTGTCCGCTGCACCACACAGCTTGGTGTCATCAGCAAACTTGCTGAGGGTGCACTGATGTGCATAGATGTGCTGAGTACTGTGGGTGTAAATTATTGTTATTGTTAGTTTACAGGAACTATTTTTTCCTGAAGTGATCTGTGAGAACTTAACATTTTAATAAGCGTTACGATGGTAGTGTAGAGCTGGAGGAGCATGCTCACCTACAACTGAGATAACTGCAAGTCTGACTTCCACTGATGTCATTGGAATTGCTTGTTTTTAGGGATCACCAGGTCCCTGGAGTGAAAATCAAGTAGCTGGAGCAAGGAATGTCACTTCTGTGTCCTCTATTGTTCTGAGAAAACAATTCAGAGGTAAGAAGATGCTCTAATTATATAACTGAGAAAGCAAGTCTGACTTACCATCATTGATTTGGGTTTTTTGGTGACTGATGGAGACAAATGAAGCAAATTCTAAAGTCCGGCATTCTTCAGCTAAGATCTCCATTGTTTTGTTGGAAAATGCTCTCCATGACTACGTGAAGGGAGGTTGCAGCCAGGTGGGGGCTGGTCTCTACTCCCAGGCAACCAGCACCAGAACAAGAGGACACAGTCTCAAGCTGTGCCAGAGGAGGTTTAGGCTGGAGGTGCAGAGAAAGTTCTTCCCAGAAACAGTAATTGGCCATTAGAATGTGCTGCCCAGGGAGGTGGTGGAGTCACCATTCCTGGAGGTGTTTAGGATGTGGAACTTGGAGCCATGGTTTAGTTAGTCATGAGGTATTGGGTGACAGGTTGTACTTGATGATCTGTGAGGACTTTTCCAACCTTACTGATTCTAAGAAATGTTATGTAGATTCTGTAATTTGTGGGTGTAATGGAGATGGTTTGTGCAGAGTTTTCTTTAGGAAGAGAAGACAGAAAAGTGTAAATAAATGAATAAATAAACCCAAACAACTTAACTACTACTCAGAAAACAGAAAAAAATGTGTCATCACCGGTAATTTGAGAATCAAAGCTAACAAAAGATGCTTCAATTTTTCTAAGGTTGAAATCAATCAGCTTGGTAGATGGTAGGGGTGAGAATGCACCTTCACAAAGTGATCAGAGGGCTGGAGCACCTCTCCTGTGAGGACAGACTGAAAGAGTTGGGGCTGTTCAGTCTGGAGAAGAGAAAGCTCCAAGGTGACCTCATTGTGGCCTTCCAGTATCTGAAGGGGGCCTACAGGAAGGCTGGGGAGGGACTTCTCAGGACATCAGGTAGTGATAGGACTAGGGGGAATGGAATGAAGCTGGAGGTGGGGAGATTCAGGCTAGATGTGAGGAGGAAGTTCTTCCCCATGAGAGTGGTGAAGCCCTGGAATGGGTTGTCCAGGGAGGTGGTTGAGGCCCCATCCCTGGAGGTGTTTAAGCCCAGGCTGGATGAGGCTCTGGCCAGGCTGATCTAGTGTGGGATGTCCCTGCCCCTGGGAGGGGGTTGGAACTAGATGATCCTTGTGTTCCCTTCCAACCTATGATACTATGATCTTTCTACATTAGGAGGTACTGATAATTTCTACAGAGGCCCTTGGTCTCTAATATCATATCCAGAAGAATTAGGTCACTATCACCGAGCATAGCCACCAGATCCACAGAGTTCTGCTGTGTGCTTGCTGGGTTGGTTGGTACTGCATTGAGTTCCCTGAACATTTGTTACCACAAAGCTTACAAAGTAAAGAGAAGCTGTTGTCATTGAAAGGCTCTTCACACTTTAGCAGCACTTTAGATTTAGATAAAACTATCAGATTTAGATAAATCCAGCCTTGGAATAACTATATTAAAATCTAGAGCAATCTAACTCTGGAAATAATGACAAATTCAGGCTTGTACTCATCATCTTGATCCATCACCACTGATCCCAGGGATCAGTGCTGGGCCCCATCCCCTTCAATGTCTTCATTGATGATCTGGATGAGGGGATTGAGACAGTCATCAGCAAATTTGCAGATGACGCCAAGTTGGGAGCAGATGTTGTCAGTGAGAGAGTGGAAGGGCTGTGCAGAGGGACCTGACAGACTGGACAGATGGGTGGAGTACAGTGGGATGGCATTCAACAAGTCCAAGTTCCGGGTGCTGTACTTTGGCCACAACAACCCCCTGCAGAGCTACAGGCTGGGGTCAGAGTGGCTGGAGAGCTGCCAAACAGAGAGGGACCTGGGGGTGCTGATCGACAGCCACCTGAACATGAACCAGCAGTGTGCCCAGGTGGCCAAGAAGGCCAATGGCATCCTGGCCTGCATTAGGAATAGTGTGGCCAGCAGGAGCAGGGAGGTCATTATGCCCCTGTACTCTGCTTTGGTTAGGCCACACCTTGAGTCCTGTGTCCAGTTCTGGGCCCCTCAGTTTAAGAAGGACATCAAGACATTTGAACATGTCCAGAGAAGGGCAACGAGGCTGGGGAGAGGCCTTGAGCACAAGCCCTCTGAGATGAGGCTGAGGGAGCTGGGGTTGCTTAGCCTGGAGAAGAGGAGCCTCAGGGGCGACCTCATTGCTCTCTACAACTCCCTGAAATGTGGTTGTAGCCAGGAAGGGGTTGGTCTCTTCTCTCTAGCAACCAGCACCAGAACAAGGGGACACAGTCTCAGGCTGCGCCAGTGGAAGTTTAGACTCAAGGTGAGGAGAAAGTTCTTCACCGAGAGAGTCATTCGCCATTAGGATGTGCTGCCCAGGGAGGTGGTGCAGTCACCATCCCTGGAGGTGTTCAAGAGGGGATTGGACGTGGCACTTGGTGCCATTGTCTAGTCATGGGGTCTGTGGTGACAGGTTGGACTCGATGATCTTTGAGGTCTCTTCCAACCTCAGTGATACTGTGATACTGTGATCTTTTTATTTTTTATTTTAACTTTTATTTTCAATTTGCACTTGACAGTGTCGATGCATGCTCATAAATGAAGAGGGAGAAATTAGTCAGAATACCGTGCTATGATAGACATGAATATGCATTGGAGGTAACTCAAATGCCCTTAGCCCTGCCCAAATTCTTGTCAAAGACTAAAATTCTCTGACTGACTGATTGCTGATATTTCAGTTTATTACTCTTTAAGATCAAATGGAAACAGTGTGGCTATGGCATGAAGGTTTCCTGCCATTTAAACTTGCTATGCCTCAGAGAAATGTACCATCTTCTTTTCTTTTTTTTTTTCCTTTTTACTATTTACTTAATAGTTTTGACCTTTCAGCCAATTGTCCTTATCCATCATTACAGTGAATGATCAATCATTTCATGCCTTGTCATCTACAACGTGCCAGCAAGAAGGAAAAGTTTTATGTTCTATTGCTTTTCCCTAGATTATTTTTTAATCAGTGCATCTTCATGATCATTAGGATGGGGGGAGGGAAAGTGTTTACACTGGTTTAACCAACTTCAGAGATTTCATGTGTGCAAGTGGATGAGTTCATGGGAAGCTTATTGGTATATTTGTTAATTTTCACAGAATCACAGTATCACCAAGGTTGGAAGAGACCTCAAAGATCATCAAGTCCAACCTGTCACCACAGACCCCATGACTAGACCATGGCACCAAGTGCCACGTCCAATCCCCTCTTGAACACCTCCAGGGATGGTGACTGCACCACCTCCCTGGGCAGCACATTCCAATGGCTAACAACTCTCTCAATGAAGAACTTTCTCCTCACCTCCAGCCTAAACTTCCCCTGGCACAGATTGAGACTGTGTCCTCTTGTTCTGGTGCTGGTTGCTTGGGAGAAGAGACCAACTCCCTCCTGGCTACAACCATCCTTCAGGTAGTTGTAGAGAGCAATAAGGTCTCCCTGAGCCTCCCCTTCTCCAGGCTAAACAACCCCAGCTCCCTCAGCCTCTCTTCATAGCGTTTGTGCTCGAGGCCTCTCCCCAGCCTTGTTGCCCTTCTCTGGATACATTCAGGAGTCTCAATGTCCTTCTTAAACTAAGGGGCCCAGAACTGGACACAGGACTCAAGGTGTGGCCTAGCCAGTGCAGAGTACAGGGGCAGAATGTCTTCCCTGCTCCTGCTGGCCACACTACTCTTGATGCAGGCCAGGATGCCATTGACCTTCTTGGCCACCTGGGCACACTGCAGGCTCATGTTTAGGTGGCTGTCAATCAACACCCCCAGGTCCCTTTCTGTTTGGGAGCTCTCCAGCTACTCTGACCCCAGCCTGTAGCTCAGCTCTGTTAATGTTAATTAGTTTGTTAATGTTACTGTTAATGATCAGTACTTTAAAATGCACCAAACAAGTCATGTTGGTATGTTACTGATTTCTTTCTGAATTTTTGAGCAATAAACAGAGGAACAAGTAACCAGTAACACTATAACCTGTGCATAGATACATGTGTACACTTACGTATGAGCATAGAATCATAGAATCATACAATCATGGAATGGTTTGGGTTGGAAGGGACCTCCAAAGGTCATCTAGTCCAACATCCTCTGCAGTCAGCAGGGGAATC
Source organism: Picus viridis (assembly GCA_033816785.1). Taxonomy (NCBI): domain Eukaryota; kingdom Metazoa; phylum Chordata; class Aves; order Piciformes; family Picidae; genus Picus; species Picus viridis. The sequence goes on from CM066568.1 coordinate 6,270,950, forward strand.
CTCATCTAGATCAGCTTGCCCAGGGGCCTGTTGAGCCTCACTTTGAATATCTCTAGGCATGGGGCCTCAACTACCTCCCTGGGCATCCTGCTCCAGTGTTCCACCGCCCTCATAATAAAGAATCTGTTCCTAACATCCAATCTAAATCTGCTCTTGTCTAGTTTGAAGCCATTGCTCCTCATCCTATTACTAGAGGCCTTTGTAAACAGTCTCTCTCCATTCTTGTAGCCCCCTTCAGGTACTGGAAGGCTGCTCTTAGATCTCCCTGGAGCTTCCTCTTCTCCATGCTGAACAACCCCAGCTCCCTCAGCCTGTCCTTGTAGGTCTGATTGAGGACAGCCCTTCAGTCAGGACTAGGCTTAAGAATTCTGGAAAATCAAGTAACCTTCCTTACAATCATCTTGTGCAAAGGCAAAACTTTCAGGAACATTTGTGTTACAGGAGGCTACATGATATCACAGTATCACCAAGGTTGGAAGAGACCTCAAAGATCATCAAGTCCAACCTGTCACCACAGACCTCATGACTAGACCATGGCACCAAGTGCCACGTCCAATCCCCTCTTGAACACCTATTTACAAATTCAAAACACCACTTAAGAGGACTTGTCTGCAACAGGAAGCCAGAGTGGTGTAATGAACATAGAATCATAGAATTGTTAGGGTTGGAAGAGACCTCAGGGATCATCTAGTTCCAACCCCCGCCATGGGCAGGGACACCTCACACTACATTAAGTAGTACATCAGGTAGCCACATCCAGCCTGGCCTTAAAACCTCCAGCAGTGAGGCTTCCACCACCCTTATGGGGAAGAACTTCTTCCTAACACCCAATCTGAATCTACCCATTTCTGGTTTTGTTCCATTCCCCCTAGTCCTATCACTACCTGACACCCTAAGAAGTCCCTCCCCAGCTTTCCTGTAGGCCCGCTTAAGATACTAGAAAGCCACAATAAGGTCCCCTCATAGCCTTCTCTTCTCCAGACTGAACATCCCCATCTCCCTCCGTCTGTCTTCATAGGAGAGGAGCTCGAGGCCTCTAATCATCCTCGTGGCCCTTCTCTGGACACACTCCAGCATGTCCAGATCCTTCCTGAAATAGGGGCTCCAGAACTGGACCATAAGGAACACTGTAACACAACATGACACTCTGCAAAGGTTTCAAATGGAGGCCTGAAAACAGGAGAGGAGAGGAGCTCCCAAATTGCTTTGGGACAACCAATTTTATGGTAGATATCTTTCTAATGGAATGATTAATTATAATTATCTTTATTTTCCTTTTCACACCCAACAGTGATTTATTTACATTTTATTACTTTCATGCTCAAAAACTGTAACAAAATTTTAAAGGCATAGCCTAAAACTACCACAGGAACAGGTCGTCTTGAGTGCAATCACACAGCACTTACAGGATGGCCAAGGGATCAGGCCCAGCCAGCATGGATTTAGGAAGGGCAGGTCCTGCCTGACCAACCTGATCTCCTTCTATGATCAGGTGACTGCCTGGTGGATGTGGGGCAGGCTGTGGATGTAGTCTACCTGGACCTCAGCAAGGCCTTTGACACCATCCCCCACAGCAAACTCCTGGCCAAGCTGGCAGCCCATGGCTTGGACAGCAACACTCTGTGATGGGTTAGGAACTGCTGGAGGGCTGAGCCCAGAGAGTGGTGGTGAATGGTGCCACATCCAGCTGGTGGCCAGTCACTAGTGGTGTGCCCCAAGGATCAGTACTGGGCCCCATGCTCTTCAACATCTTTATTGATGATCTGGATGAGGGCATTGAGTCCATCATCAGTAAATTTGCGGATGACACCAAGCTGGGGGCAGCAGTTGATCTGCTGGAGAGCAGAGAGGCTTTGCAGAGGGACCTCGACAGGCTGGACAGATGGGCAGAATCCAAGGGCAGGAGATTGAACACATCCAAGTGCCGGGTTCTGCACATTGGCCACAGCAACCCCATGCAGTGCTACAGGTTGGGGTCAGAGTTCCTGGGGAGCAGCCAGGCAGAGAGGGACCTGGGGGTGCTGGTTGATGGTAGGCTGAACATGAGCCTGCAGTGTGCCCAGACAGCCAGGAGGGCCAATGGCATGCTGGCCTGCATCAGAAACAGTGTGGCCAGCAGGAGCAGGGAAGTGACTCTGCCCCTATACGCTGCACTGGTTAGGCCACACCTTGAGTCCTGCGTCTAGTTCTGGGCCCCTCAGTTTAGGAAGGATGTTGACTTGCTGGAGCACGTCCAGAGAAGGGCAATGAGGTTGGTGAGGGGTTTGGAACACAAGCCCTGTGAGGAGAGTCTGAGGGAGCTGGGGTTGCTTAGCCTGGAGAAGAGGAGGTTCAGGGCAGACCTTATTGCTCTCTACAACTACTTGAAGGGAGGTTGTAGACAGGCAGAGGCTGGTCTTTTCTCCCAGGCAACCAGCACCAGAACAAGAGGACACAGTCTCAGGCTGCACCAGGGGAGGTTTAGGCTGGAGGTTAGGAAGAAGTTTTACACAGAGAGAGTGATTGCCCATTGGAATGGGCTGCCTGGGAAGGTGGTGGAGTCACTGTCACTGGAGGTTTTCAGGAGGAGACTTGATAGGGTGCTTGGTTGCATGGTTTAGTTGATTAGGTGGTGTTGGATGATAGGTTGGACGCAATGATCTTGAAGGTCTCTTCCAACCTGGTCTCTTCTCCTCTTCTCTTTTCTTTTCTCTTCTCTTCTCTTCTCTTCTCTTTCTCTTCTCTTCTCTTCTCTTCTCTTCTCTTCTCTTCTCTTCTCTTCTCTTCTCTTTCTTCTTCTCTTCTCTTCTCTTCTCTTCTCTTCTCTTCTCTTCTCTTCTCTTCTCTTCTCTTTCTTCTTTCTCTTCTCTTCTCTTCTCTTCTCTTCTCCGGCATGTCCCATGGATTTTGCATACTTTATATGCTTTGTACTGTTATATGTTGTTACGATTAATATTTCCATTTAAACTTCTATTTCTTCCCAATCTGGGGTGGAGCATTATTCCTTACTCTGTTGGGAAGGGGTGAAGAGCATCTGTCTCACTCCTTGAACCAAAGACACATGTTCCAGTGAGCCTTATAGAAAAGGCTGCTGGCTTATCCATACTCTTCCTGGATCACAGAGCATTACTGCTTCTAACAAGGGTTAAGTGATTTAGAATCTGAAGTACTTTTAGAAACCATGCTTTTTGCTTCTCTTGTCTTCATTCTGATAATTATAAACCAGAGATAATAGTACTTCTTGACTCCCCATGGGGATATTCAGAAGATGAATACATGAAAGACTGAGTGAGCTGTAGCTGCTGCATGGTGACCCAGTAATGGGGGCACCTAAAGTACCTTTGGGTAAACAATTTCAGTGTAAACATCCACTGAAAAATGTCAAGCATATGTTTAAATACTTCTCAGATGGTCATATGCTGTTGATTTTTTTGCAGGGTGGGGAGTTCTTTTTGTGCTATTATTTCAGGGAGGCAGAGTCATCATGCAAGTCATTTGGAGAGAATAAGAGAACTTAGGGAATACACATCACAGAGAGAGAGAGAGAGAAGGAGCACAAGCATGTAACAATCTCCAGGCATGTATTATTTGTATGATTATTTGGCATTCCTTCTTGAGTGAAACAAGTTAGTTTCCCCAGTATCTGTGAGAAGTGAAGGCATAATTTGTTATTTGAACCTTCAAAGTGTCCTGGTTTTAGTTGGGCTAATAATTTTTGTGTGATCTTAACACAGAGCATGAAAAGAATAATACAGAGAAAGGTGAAGATACAAATAACACTACTAAGATTTGGAGCTTGTAAGGTACATTTTGCACAGATCTAGTTGTAATTCTTTAAAATATACATATGTCCCTTTGATGTTGCATGAAAGTAGAAGCCAGACATAATGCTAGCAACTTAGTCCACTGTTCACAGCTGAAGCCAATGAGGAGTACAGAAACAGAGGATTGTGCTTTGAAGTGCTTGGTATTACACAGAAAACATTCACTTCAGTGGGAATGTATCATGTGCGGGTGGCTGCTGTTGAAATGAGCTTTAAAGTCAAATGAAGGGCAGAAGCCAGAAAGTTCACCTTCAGGTTTCCATCTGAACCTTCTTGAAGTTTGTGGGGACATTGACATCTTCAGCCAGAGCAAATGATAGAAAGGAACGAAGTTGGAAGTTGAGGTCCAAATTAAAACTTTCATGGATGATAGATCTGTGTTTGCAGTTCTGGACTAGTTTTGATCTCTAACACCTTGCTCTTCGATGGCTTTTCAGCAGTGCAGCTCAAAGGAGATAGGACAACAGTATAATTAGCTTTATTTCCCAGAATAAGCTCCAAGGCAGAAAGCAATGTCCCAGAGAGGTGGCTTGTGCGTGTTCCTCAGCTGCATAGTGGGTCAGGTAGGCTTTCATCCCCCCTGTTCTACTCAGAATAGCAGAATATTGCTAAAGTAATTGTAACTTAATCTGGTTATTTCTTTCAGCTGGTAATACAACTTCTATTTAAGTGTAATGCATGTCCAGAGGATGGCAACAAAGCTGGTGAAGGGTTTGGAGCACAGCCCTGTGAGGAGAGGCTGAGGGAGCTGGGATTGCTTAGCCTGGAGAAGAGGAGACTCAGGGGAGACCTTATTGCTGTCTACAACTACCTGAAGGGAGGTTGTAGCCAGGTGGGGGTTGGTCTCTTCTCCCAGGCAAGCAGCACCAGAACAAGAGGACACAGTCTCAAGCTGTGCCAGGGGAAGTTTAGGCTGGATGTTAGGACAAAGCTCTTAATAGAAAGAGAGATTGGCCATTGGAATGTGCTGCCCAGGGAGGTGGTGGAGTCACCATCACTGGAGGTGTTTAGGAAGAGACTTGATGGGGTGCTTGGTGCCATGGTTTAGTTGATTGGATGGTGTTGGATGATGGGTTGGACACAATGATCTCGAAGGTCTCTTCCAACCTATTCTATTCTATTCTATTCTATTCTATTCTATTCTATTCTATTCTATTCTATTCTATTCTATTCTATTCTATTCATCATAGGTAATAACTGTCATGAATGCACAATGTCCATTGCTCACTGGTCAAAAGGATCAGACCCATTTTTTTAACTTTCCTGAATATTTGATTGTTCCTTCTTCAAGAGGGTCACCCTTCACATCATTGTTAAGTCTTTTACTAATATTTCTGAACTCTAGTGCCTGATTCTCCAACAGCACTGCAGCATGCTACCAAAGAACATCTTTCACCAGATGGAACAACAGGCATTTTGGGTGTTTTTCACATGGCATGTCTTAGCAGTTTGTGCAGTGGAAGGGCTGAAAAACTTGATGGTCTTCTGTCTGGGAGTGAGGGAGACCAACACTTCACAACCTCTGTGTTACTGAACAAAATATACTCTAGAAAACATTTTCTCTCTTGTTCTTTATCCCTCTCGCAGTCCCCAAGAATCATTATGGTCTCATAGTGTTTGGCAATTGGATGTAGTCCAACTGGTTTATTCCTGAGTTTTTCCACATATTGCGTAAGAATTCAAACTACCCAACTGTCTTTCACAGACAACAGCTGGCCCAGCTCTTTGATGTTATTACAGACTTTCTGGCCTTTGATATTTACTCCTGTTTGCATTAAGGCCAAATATTCCTGCTCTGTCTGTGAATAGTCACCAAAGAGTGAACTTTCTAATTGCAAAATTGAAACAATAAGGATTTTCTGATCAGCTGCTTAGAATCATAGAATCAGAATCAGTAAGGTTGGAAGAGACCTCAAAGATCATCAAGTCCAACCTGTCGCCCAATACCTCATGACTACTAAACCATAGCACCGAGTGCCGCATCCAATCCCTTCTTGAACAACTCCAGGGATGGTGACTCCACCACCTCCTTGGCCAGGACATTCCAATGGCTAACAACTCTCTGTGAAGAACTTTATCCTCACCTCCAGGCTAAACTTCCCCTGGCACAGATTGAGACTTTGTCCTCTTGTTCTGGTGGTGGTTGCCTGGGAGAAGAGACCAACTCCCACCTGGCTACAACCTCCCTTCAGGTAGTTGTAGACAGCAAGAAGGTCTCCTCTGAGCCTCCTCTTCTCCAGGCTAAGCAACCCCAGCTCCCTCAGTCTTTCCTCCTCATTGGGCTTGTGCTCCAAACCCCTCCCCAGCTTTGTTGCCCTTCTTTGGGCATGTTCCAGCAACTCAACATCTTTCCTAAACTGAGGGGCCCAGAACTGGACACAGGACTCAAGGTGTGGCCTAACCAGTGCTTAGTCCAGGGGCAGAATGACTTCCCTGCTCCTGCTGGCCACACTATTCTTGATGTATGCCAGAATGTTATTTGCCTTCTTGGCCACCTGGGCACACTGCAGGCTCATGTTCAGCCATCTGTCAATCAGTACCCCCAGGTCCCTTACTGTTTGGGAGCTCTCCAGCCACTCCAACCCCAGCTACTTCTTGTCCCTAGGAAACAAAATTCACATCACTAGTTAGAACAAATTGTTTACTTCCACTTCTTGTTATATTGTTTTGTTTTCATGCAACAGCAAAATTCTGTAACCTTTGGATTGCAAAAATCTTCCAAAGAAATGTGCCCCATTACAGATACCTTTGTTGAGAAAGAAAGAAAAAAACTAAACAAACAAGAAAGAGGAAAAATAATATATCTTGAATTTAAAAAAAATTCTTTGGGCACTGATATACCATTTTATTTGTTTATTTGTGTAAAAAAATACATGAAGATGATGGGAGAAATCTAAAAAGGTAATTAATAAACTAGGAAAGGACAGGGGAGTGGGGGTGTCAGTTTTGAAAGAAAAGGCAACCTTAACATTTGTATCTAATCAATATTGAAGCTGTAAGACAGCTCTGTCCCCAGCCAAATGACTGAGCATAAGTGTGTTTTTATATGGCTCTTTAATGTTAAGTGACAAGGAAAGGCAGACACTTAAAAGCATTTGACATTCATAAGCATCCAAAAGACTTTCTGTCATCTTCTATTTATTCATTCACTAGACTTGATAAAAGCTATAGTGCTTTGTTTTTTCCCTTTCTTTCAGGGTAGCACTCACTGCATATGTCAAACCTTAGCTCTACTCATCCAGGCTTCATGGTGTCTATATCCCTTGCTTCTCTTTCCTTTTCCTGTCACCAAACAGCTTTTGTGTGCCCATGAACAGAAGAGAGTGCCATATGTGGAATTTCCAATCCCATCTCTGAAAGGATTGAAAGGAGCCTGAGTGTGCTTCTGTCCCTCCTGAAGTCAGTAGCACAGCCTCTTTCAGCAGAAGCAAAATCAGACTGAGTTCCAATTGAAAAATTGTCTGGGAAAAAAGCAACAAACCAACACAAACTAATTTTGGGTGCCTTATTTTATGTGTTCAGTGTAGGAGTATTTTGTCTGCCTTTTTACTTTGAATTGGAAAGTATGGGTGGTGTTCTTTGACCCTTCAAGTTTTAGTTGGTGTACATTTGCTTTGTCTCCTCAGCTTTGTGTGTAAATTATATGCAGATTGCCTGTAACATTCAGAGTATAGGAATGAGGGGTTATATAATGAAGGAAACAATTGCACAGAATCATAGAAAATGTTAAGGGTTAGAAGAGAATTCAAATGATCATCTAGTCCAGCCCCACTTCCTGAGCAGGATCACCTAGGGCAGGTCACACAGGAACATGTCCGGGAAGGTTTTGAATGTCTCTAATGAAGGAGATTCTACAACCTCTCTGGGCAGCCTGTTCAGCACTCTTCCACCCTCACAGTGAAAAAGCTTTTTCCTTATGTTCTTGTGGAACCTCCTCTTCTCCAGTTTGTACCTGTCACCCCCTTGTCCTATCACTGGACATCACTGAGAAGAGCTTGGCTCCATCCCCCTGATGCTTGCCCTTCACATATATATATAAAAACATTAATGAGGTCATCCCTCAGTCTCCTCCAAGCTAGAGACCCAGCTCCCTCAGCATTTCTTCCACTCCCTGCATCATCTTTGTGGCTCTATGGTGGACTCTTTCAAGCAGTTGGACAGGAGCTTATGCTTTGAGAGAAAGAAGAGAAAAAACAAAGGAAGTTCTTCCATCTCACACAATAGAAGTGGGAAAATTTTCTAAGTATAATGATGCTTCCTTTGGACAAACTCCTGTTAGTGTTTCATCCTTGATGTTAGTATTACAAGTAACATACAGCCAGAGTCATGCTTTTACTAACTTCTGTCTTTCAGTGTGACACCCCTAGCTGGTAGCACACAAAGCATAATTTAACAACATGCAGAGGGTTAGTTAAGACCCAGATACCTAAACTGTATGAGTAGAGAGTTTGCTAAAATCACAAGCACTGTACATACTTGCAGTTCAGTTCTGCCATGTATATTTAATTCCAGCCTCAGTCTAAACATACTTTTGGGCCCAGAAAAAACAGGAGCTTAACAATGGCAGTGCTACTGGTGACACTGCTGCAGTTGCAAATGATGCCACTTTAGTGCTTAGCTGATATTCAGGAGCTTTGTGTCTTGGGTTGAAGAGATATGATTGAAAATCAGATACAGGCATATATGGAGAATTCCAGGTTCCCCAGTTTCCTTGAAGTTAAGTGGAGTGGGCACTTCATTATTATGAAGGCTAGAATTGGATTGAAGAATCATACTTAAAGGTGTAATAGAGCTCAGAAAGTGTCAGACCTTGGAAGTACCTAGCCCTTGATTGTAGCAGCTGGAAGTGATTTAACAAGTACTTGAGGTGACAGAATCAAATGCTTTATGTGATGAATGGGCTGTTTCAATATAGTAAATGATTCTGCTCTTTAAAAATCAGAATTAAACAGTTTGTTTTTTGTGAGAAGTGAGATCATGGAGCAATGAAGTATATGTGTGCACGTGCCCAGAGATACAGTATTTAATGTTAATTTTGTCTTCATACTAATAATATGCTCACTTATTTTTTAATTTGCTGCTATGCACTGGTCCTCCTCAGGCAGGGGGACAAGAAGACTAAGTGTATATTCCATGCCTGGTGGAGTCCTAAGGAGCTGAAATAGCCTAATCTAAGCAGAAGCAGTTCTTTTCCTTAGTGACTTACAAGATGAAAAATATATTTGCTTAATAATGTAAGCCAAATTCAAGAGGCAAATAACCTCAAATATCTGTAACATAACAATTTTGACAATTGAATGCCTGTGGAACTAGAAACAGAGTAGGGAGGAGATTCCTCAGCTTCATGCCAGAGGCTTTGGCTAAGTGCTTCCTACTTTAGATTATTCAGTCATATCATAGAATCATAGAATCAATAAGGTTGGAAAAGACCTCAAAGATCATCAAGTCCAACCTGTCACCACAGACCTCATGACTACTAGACCATGGCACCAAGTGCCACATCCAATCCCCTCTTGAACACCTCCAGGGATGGTGACTCCAACACCTCCCTGGGCAGCACATTCCAATGGCTAACGACTCTCTCTGTGAAGAACTTTCTCCTCACCTCGAGTCTAAACTTCCTCTGGCACAGCTTGAGACTGTGTCCCCTTGTTCTGGTGCTGGTTGCCTGGGAGAAGAGACCAACCTCTGCCTGGCTACAACCTCCCTTCAGGTAGTTGTAGACAGCAAGAAGGTCTCCTCTGAGCCTCCTCTTCTCCAGGCTAAACAATTCCAGCTCCCTCAGCCTCTCCTCACAGGGCTGTGCTCAAGGCCTCTCCCCAGCCTCGTTGCCCTTCTCTGGACACGTTCAAGTATCTTGATGTCCTTCTTAAACTGAGGGGCCCAGAACTGGACATAGTAGTCAAGGTGTGGCCTAACCAGTGCTGAATAGAGTGGCACAATGATCTCCCTGCTCCTGCTGGCCACACTATTCTTGATGCAGGCCAGGATGCCATTGGCCTTCTTGGCCACCTGGGCACACTGCTGGCTCATGCTCAGCTGGCTGTCAATCAGTACCCCCAGGTCTTTTTCTGTTTGGCTGCTCTCCAGCCACTCTGACCCCAGCCTGTAGCTCTGCATGGGGTTGTTGTGGCCAAAGTGCAGCACCCGGCACTTGGACTTGTTGAATGTCATCATGTTGGACTCTGCCCATCTGTCCAGCCTGTTGAGGTCCCTCTGTAGAGCCCTTAATATGACTCACATAAGACTATTACACCTATAATGCAGTCATCCTGACTTAAAAGGAGTTTCTGTTCACTTGACTGTCCCACAACATGGCAGGAAGGTTTGTGGCCAAAACTTCAGTTCCTATCTTTCCTATTACAGAAAAATTCCATATGCCCAAACTTTCCTTAAAAATGAACTTAAACTTGAGTTGATCTTCCAGCTTTTCAAGTAAGAAGGCCAGTTAATTGTAATGTTAGGCTTTCTTGCTTTTTTTATATAGGAAAGGAAAACTGCAGAAGGTGCTGGGGCAAGTACAGAGGAAGGCAATTAAACTGGTGAAGGGCCTGGAGAATAAATCTTATGAGGAGCGACTGAGGGGGCTGGGCCTGATTAATTCAGAGTAGAGGAGGCTAAGGGGAGACCAGCAGTGTGCCCAGGTGGCCAAGATTGCCAGTGGCATCCTGGCCTGCATTAGGAATAGTGTGGCCAGCAGGAGCAGGGAGGTCATTGTGCCCCTCTACTCTGCATTGGTTAGGCCACACCTTGAGTCCTGTGTCTAGTTCTGGGCCTCTCAGTTTAGGAAGGACATCGAGACACTTGAACATGTCCAGAGAAGGGCAACGAGGCTGGGGAGAGGCCTTGAGCACAAGCCCTATGAGGAGAGGCTGAGGGAGCTGGGGTTGTTTAGCCTGGAGAAGAGGAGGCTCAGAGGAGACCTTCTTGCTGTCTACAACTACCTGAAGGGAGGTTGTAGCCAGGCAGAGGTTGGTCTCTTCTCCCAGGCAACCAGCACCAGAACAAGGGGACACAGTCTCAAGCTGTGCCAGAGGAAGTTTAGACTCGAGGTGAGGAGAAAGTTCTTCACTGTGAGAGCTGTTAGCCATTGGAATGTGCTGCCCAGGGAGGTGGTGGAGTCACCATCCCTGGAGGTGTTCAAGAGGGGATTGGACGTGGCACTTGGTGCCATGGTCTAGTCATGAGGTCTGTGGTAACAGGTTGGACTCAATGATCTTCGAGGTCTCTTCCAACCTTAGTGATCCTGTGTGATACTGTGATACCTCATTGCTCTCTACAACTACCTGAGGTTGGTGCTGCTCTCTTCTCCCAGGTAATTAGTGATAGAACAAGAGGGAATGGCCTCAAGCTACAACTGGGTAGGTTTAGACTGGACATTAGGAAAAAAATATTCCCATCAAGAGTGGTCAGGCATTGGAATGTGCTGCCCAGGGCGGTGGTGGAGTCACCAACCCTGAATGTGTTTAAAGGTCGTTTGGATCTGGTCCTTGGGAATGAGGTTTAGGGGGGAACTTTGTAGAGTAGGGTTCCTGGTTGGACTTGGTGATCCTGAGGGTCTTTTCCAACCTGAATGCTTCTGTGATTCTGTGAAATGTGGGGGTTTATGGTGGTGGTGTTTTTTTTCAGTCTTTGAGCTAATCAGAATTACTTGGGTAGCTACTGCTCTGCTCTTCCTGAGGCTCAGCTTTGAATGTTCTAAGTAACAAACACAACCAGTCTCGAGGGAAAAACAGATGAGAAATTGCATTTTAGGATCAATGCTTTGACATCATAACTCCAGGAGCACCTTTGGATGTCAAGGATGACTTTGTATTGAAATGGAACCATGCACGCATGATTTATGCACTGCCCCTTGTGATTTGTGATCTGATGTGGGACCTGAAAGGGTTGCAGAGGGCTGGAGGTTCATGTAGGGTACATGACTGTGATTGTTTTGGGGATAACCAGTTAGCAACTAATTATTTTCATGCCTCCTTTTGCTTCCCTTAGTTAGCAATGAGACAAATGCTGATTTTTGAGCAGACTCTGAGCTCCAGCAATTAGATGGATCCAGCCTGGGTTTACAGGTGCTTGATGCTGTCCCTCTAGCTCACTTCCTATGGGTTGTGTATTGGCTGCTGATCTGATCATCACTGAGCACAGACAGTAAATCTCTCCAATTCAAGGTTTTTAGAGTTGGTACTGAAATGTCTCTGATTTGATTATTCCCCAAATAAGGCATATAGACAAAAAAATATTCTTCTTTAGATCATGTAAAACCTCCTGATCCTTGGTCTACCATGCTTAGAACTTCCAGGTGCTTGCTTCTCTCATACATAACAGCACCATATCCATGCAGAGAGAGGAAAGTCTGGCACATCAGGTTGTTTGGTAGGGCAGGGCCTTCAGTTCTACACCTGAGCATCCCTCCACACAGCATCTTCCTCATTTCCACGTAGCTGATATTTGAGAAAAGGCCATACATTTACAAGAGGAAAGCCTGTACAGTTCCCAGAACTTGAGGTTCAAACACATCACATGATCTCCTAAGCAATGAGAGAGAGAATCATTGAATTGTTTCATTTGGAAATGACCTTTAGGACCATTGAGTCCAACCATTCTCTAACCTTACCATGTCTGGTTCTATGTCATGTCCCTTAGCACCACATTTATGCATTGAATTGTTTCATTTGGAAAAGACCTTTAGGACCATTGAGTCCAACCATTCTCTAACCTTACCATATCTGGTTCTATGTCATGTCCCTTAGCACCACATCTGTGCACTGAATTGTTTCATTTGGAAAAGACCTTTATGACCATTGAGTCCAACCATTCTCTAACCTTACCATATCTGGTTCTATGTCATGTCCCTTAGCACCACATCTGTGCACTGAATTGTTTCATTTGGAAAAGACCTTTAGGACCATTGAGTCCAACCATTCTCTAACCTTACCATGTCTGGCTCTATGCCATGTCCCTTAGCACCATATCTGTGCACTGAATTGTTTCATTTGGAAAACACCTTTATGACCATTGAGTCCAACCATTCTCTAACCTTACAAAGTCTGGTTCTACGTCATGTCCCTTAGCACCACATCTATGCATCTTCTAAAACCCTCCATTTATGGTGATTCAACCACCTGCTTAAGGAGCCTATCTCAGTGTTCTATAACCGTTTCAGTGAAGAGATGAATCAAGAGTAGAAGGAATTTCACCAAGTCCCTCCTCAGCAAAGAGTGAACTTCAGTATCAGGTCAAAGTTAGATCAAGGTATAAAAAAAAAGTTTGTTTCAGGCTGATGTTAAGAAACTGCATAGTTTAAGTTAATGAAATTAGGCTACACCTTGAGTACTGTGTCCAGTTCTGAGCCCCTCAGTTTAAGAAGGACATTGAGACTCCTGAATGTGTCCAGAGAAGGGCAACAAGGCTGGAGAGAGGCCTTGAGCACAGCCCTATGAGGAGAGGCTGAGGGAGCTGGGGTTGTTTAGCCTGGAGAAGAGGAGGCTCAGGGGAGACCTTCTTGCTGTCTACAACTACCTGAAGGGTGGTTGTGCCCGGAGGCAGTTGGTCTCTTCTCCCAGGCAACCAGCACCAGAACAAGGGGACACAGTCTCAAGCTGTGCCAGGGGAAGTTTAGGCTCAAGGTGAGAAAAAGTTCTTCACAGAGAGAGTCTTTCACCATTGGAATGTGCTGTCCAGTGAGGATGGTGGAGTCACCATCCCTGGAGGTGTTCAAGAGGGGACTGGATGTGGCACTTGATGCCATGGTTTAGTCATGAGGTCTGTGGTGACAGGTTGGACTTGATGATCTTTGAGGTCTCTTCCAACCTTGGTGATTCTGTGATTCTGTGAAATGCCTTTAATAGGGCATGTTCATAGGTGCTACATTTAGATATCTGAAACACTTCCCTCAGTATCGTTATGCTTCCCCCAGGATTGAAAAACAGGTTTGAAATGCACAGGGATTTTTTAACTTATTTATTTTTTTTACTCTGAGATATTTGCATAATTGCACAGAGTGTGAGTGTTAATGAAGAGCTAGTAATAAAACTGAGTGAATTAGCATGACTGAGTGACTTAATGTTGATCATGGAGTTAGGGAGGCTTGTGTTTTGCCAGGCCTCTTCTTCTTCTTTTTTTTTTTTAAAGTAATTTCTTGCAGTTACACATTTGAATTTGAACTTTCATTAATTAGAGCTTTATTTCATGAACGTGAAACTTCATCGACTTAAGTGTTTACATCAGGAGAACGCCTATTCTAAAATATGTGTGCACCTGATAAAATTGTTAATGAACACCTCACCGCAGTATCATAGTATCATAATATCAGTCAGGGTTGGAAGGGACCACAAGGATCAGCTAGTTCCAACCCCCCTCCCATGGGCAGGGACACCCCACACTAGATCAGCCTGGCCACAGCCTCATCCAGCCTGGGCTTAAACACCTCCGGGGATGGGGCCTCAACCACCTCCCTGGACAACCCATTCCAGGGCTTCACCACTCTCATGGTGAACAACTTCCTCCTCATGTCCAGCCTGAATCTCCCCACCTCCAGCTTCATTCCATTCCCCCGAGTCCTAGCACTACCTGAGATCCTGAGAAGTCCCTCCCCAACCTTCTTGTAGGCCCCCTTCAGATACTAGTAGGCCACAATTAGGTGATCTCGGAACCTTCTCTTCTCCAGACTGAACAGCCCCAACTCCTTCAGTCTGTCCTCATAGGAGAGGTGCTCCGACCCTCTGATCATCCTCGTGGCCCTTCTCTGGACACCTTCCAGCACTTCCATATCCCTCTTGTAATAGGGGCTCTAGAACTGGATGCACTACTCCAGGTGGGGTCTCACCAGAGCTGAGTAGAGGGGGAGAATCCCCTCCCTTGACCTGCTGGCCACACTTCTCTTGATGCAGCCCAGGATCTGATTGGCTTTCTGGGCTGCAAGTGCACATTGAGAGCACCCCCAGCACAACTACACTTTGGAATGACTCCAAACTAAAGAAAGATATGTTTTCCTTTTAAAAATACTTAGTTCACTTCTTTGTATGTTTCTAACTTGAAGACTAAACTCTGTTTTGTTTCAAAATTAGAAACAGCAAAACATGCAATCTGGGGAAGAGGAAAGTTGCTGTAGAAAAAGGATAATTACAGAATTGTCAGGGTTGTAAGGGACCTCAAGTATCATCGAGTTCCAACCTCCCCTGCTATGGGCAGGGACACCTCACACTAAATCAAGTTGCTCAGAACCACATCCAGCCTGGCCTTAAGAACCTCCAGGGATGAGGCTTCTACCACCTCCCTGGGCAACCTGTTCCAGTGTCTCACCACCCAAATGGGGAAGAACTTCCTAACATCCAATCTGAATCTACCCATTTCTAATTTTTTCCATTCCCCCCGGTCTTGTCATTACCTAACACCTCAAAAAGTCCCTCCCCAGCTTTCTTGTAGGCCCCTTCAGATACTGGAAGGCCACAATAAGGTCTCCTTGGAGCCTTTTCTTCTCCACACTGAACAGCCCCCAACTCTCTCAGCCTCTCCTATGAAGACAGGCTGTGAGACTTGCGGTGGGAGGTGATTCTCCCCCTCTGCTCCACTCTGGTGGTACCCCACCTGGTGTCCAGTTCTGGAGCCTCTATTATAGGAAGGAGCTGGATGTGCTGGATGGTGTCCAGAGAAGGACTATGAGAATTACTAGAGGGCTGTAGCTCCTCTCCTATGAGGACAGACTGAGGCAGCTGGGGCTGCTCAGTCTAGAGAAGAGAAGGCTACAAGGAGACCTAGTTGTGGCCTACCAGCACCTTAAGGGGGCCAGAAAGCTGGGGAGAGACTTTTTAGGGTGCCAGGTAATGATAGGACTAGGCGGAATGGGAAAAAAAACCTAGAAATGGGATGATTCACACTGGATGTTAGGAAGAAGTTCTTCCTCATGAGAGTGGGGAGACACTGGAACAGGTTGCCCAGGAAGGTGGTGGAAGCCTCATCCCTAGAGATTTTTAAGGCCAGGCTGGATGTGGCTGTGAGCAACCTGATGTAGTGTGAGGTGTCCCTGCAGGGGGTGGAGCTAGATGATCCTTGAGGTCCCTTCCAACCCTGACTGATACTATGATTCCATGCTTCTAAATGAAGAATATTATATGATATATAGCAATGTATATATCTATTTAATGTAATGTCATGTCATGTGTGTGTGTATGTGTGTATATATATATTTTAATCATGTAGTAGAACAAAATACAGAGATTTTTGTAAACAATGTGGCCAGAATAGCATTTAATTAAAAAATATGGAAGATAAGCTCATAGCTCACGGACGATTTGAGGCAAAAACCTTCACAAGTTTATAGGAAGAAAATGGGAACTGGGCTCTGGTGTTCAGCAGCCAGAAATATGTATATCATGTTACATACAAGCTGTGAGATTAATACTGTCAGAAAGTCACATGCAAGGGTGAAGCCAGTTTGAAGAGAAGTTGAAATAAAGTTGGCAGGCCATACGTTGTTTTTGACAGCAAAATAAATAAAACATTTTCTATGGTTAATGCACTGTAAAATAGCCAAGTCCATACTGAATACCAAGAATTAAGACATTCCCTTCTGCCAACTCAAGTGTATCTCAGCACAAAAGAAGTGTTATTTATAGAAACACAAGAGCCAAGCTAGTTTAGGAAGATTCTGGTCTCTACAAAAACTGGTGAAGGGTATCCCAGTTCAGTGCAGGCCATCCTCATTTGCAGCTCTGCTAACCAACCACAAAGGCAGGATTCTGCCTCAAAGAAGACCTGGTGCTCTCTACATTACATTAAAAAACAGGACTTGCCCAGTATTTTCTTCTGTGGTTTTGAGCTAAAATGACATCTTTTCTCATCTGTTATAAATCTAGGTCAATAAAAAAACATAATACTGCAATTGCCACAATATTGCAATTACCATGATGTTGCCATTCTTAAAGATGTTTGTGTCTAACACAAACATGGAAAGAACACAGGAGAGAGACACAGACAATGGGGTTTAATTTAAGGTTAGGGATTTATCCAGGGAGGTTTTAACAATGGGAAAGCCTAGGATTCACTTCCTACTCTCAGTGAATCCATGTCTATCTTGAACTTACAGCTTAGTTTTCCCAAAATCATTTTGATTGCTAACACATAGAGGAGGGTCACAAATATGGTCAGAGGGCTGGAGCACTTCTCCTATGAAGACAGGCTGTGAGACTTGTGGTTGTTCAGCCTAGAGAAAAGAAGGGTCTGGGGAGACCTTACAGTCTACAGAAGCCTACAAGAAGGTTTAGAAGGGCTTGTAGCAATAGGACAAGGGGCAATAATCTTAAAATGGAACAGGGTAGATCGAGATTGGACATTAGGACAATGTTTTTTACAACGAAAGTAGTGAAGTGTGGGAACAGGTTCCCCAGAGAGGTGGTGGAGACCCCATTCCTGCAGGTATTTGAGCTCAAACTCTGTTGGGCCCTGAGCAACCTGATTTGTTTGGAGATGTTGCTGCTCACTGCAGGGAGGTTGGGCAAGATGACCTTCAGGGGTCCCTTCCAACTCGATGCATTCTATAATTCATATATAAATTTCTTCACAGTTTCATGAAATTCAGGCTGAGAGCTTTGGTTAAGGCACACCTATGGAGAATTGTTCACCTGAAAGTAACTCACTGCAGGACCCTCTAATTTCTTCTGTCTGTTAAAAGCTCCTTTGCTTACTTAAAGCATCTGCCTAAGAGCATTTCAGTCCCTTAACCTTTGAATCTAGTCTTTGCAGTTGTCTAAATTATAGCCCTACAGTTAATGACTAGCAGGGATGTTACTCACCAATCAGTTGTCCCTTGCAGGTGGTGAAGGAGTGGCATGGAGGGAAATGTGGGTATTCTAAAGCACAGTGCTCCCAGGATTGTTTGCAGAAATGGTTTAAAAGCAACTCCAGTTATCTGTGTTAAAATGGCATCCTATTTTGCCTCATGCCTGCTGCTTTGATCATGATTCTCAGTCTGCCAATAAAATACATGTGGCTAAGCTCCTCCACTGCTCTCTTCTCCTGCTGTGGTTCTTGGTATAGGCCTTAAACTAGTTGCATTTTGCTGAATAGGAAATGATCTGCTTCTAGTTAACTTATCCAGGGACAGCCATGTTTTAAGGCATCTTGACTTCTGCTTTTCCATTTGAGAATTCAGCAACCATCATATTTGGTTTTGCCTCTGAAACTCAACATTGATCTTGCAGATCATGCATGCTGCACTTTCAGACGAGATAGATAATGACTTGAACTGCAGCAAGTGGGACTATATGACATCACACTCTCGTGAGCAGACAAATCTGTAATCTTATTTAGTTTGACAGGTATAAAGGGCATTTCAAAAACTGATTATATCTGTTGTGATATGACTGGATATGACTGGAAAATCTTCATCCAGCCTATTCTCCAGGGAGCAAACTCTTCAAAAGAACAGTGCAATGCCACTTTTTGAGACATTAAAACACATGTATCTTTTTTATTTCTTTTTTTCCCACATTGTGGAAAATACATGGTATTTCCCCTATGAGGACTTCAAAGGTGATTGAGGTGCTAGACCTAAATCTCCATCATATCTGGGGAGTGGAATCTATAACCAAGCTTTTCAGATCCATGTGAAAGAAAATGTTGCGTACGAAAAACATCTGAACTGTTTAATAAGAGTATGGAACTGTGCTGATTTTGCATATCCATCCCTTATTGTGAAAGTCCCATCACCAGCTGGAGCTAAATTTCCTAAGCATTTTCAGAAATTTCCATTAATAGCCTTACTAAAACTAGCTGTGATAGATTTGTGGTGCAGTAGCAGGCAGTGCCAATATGTGTAACAGCACCGACCTGCAGGGCTCCTTCTTTGGGAGTGAGATGCACAGACCCCAGATGTGTCCTTGTTCTCACAAAGGAAGGTCTTTTTCTATGACTGAGATTCACCTGGCTGCCTGGTTGTACTGGAGAAAAGGCTGGTGAATGGAAATGCTGAAATCCAGGCTCATTTTTCCTGAAATTTGGATCTCTGAAGCCCAGAGTTAGGAGCTGTGGGGCAAGGATTCACAAATCCACTTCTACACTCAGATGTCAAAACAGGCTCTTTGTGTGCAGGTGGCACAATTTGTTTTCTGTTAAAGCACAGCTGGCATAGGTATATTTACACAGGAGACTTAGATAAATTGTGAAGGCAGAAGAGCTTTTGTTACAGAGAGGGCCAGGCCTACTCTTACCCTCATCCTGCAAAGGCCCTCGTTAGTTAGCCACAGGTACCTCTGCTTTTCCCACACAAATGCTGTTCCGCTGGGAAGGAGGTCAAAGCAAAGCAAAGAAAGAGTGGTCCTGGGATAAGGGACTCCTAAGGACTGTTCTGGAACACTCAGTGATTGATCTCAGAGCCTTGCTCTTTAAACCTGCTGCTGAGCCACCCAAGCATTCTTCTTTTTGCCCAGCCCAAAGATGTTAGGATGTGGTCCTTTGCTGGAAAGCAAAAAAAGTTTCATTTCTCATTCCAGCTGCATCACAACATAGTTATCAGAAGAGTAATACTGAGGCAATCTCTCAATAAATTAAGCATGGCTTGCTTGTTTCACCCTAGCCTTGTGAGAATTTTGTCATGGGAAGGTGAGCTACCCTGCAAGTTGTCTCTGATGCCAAAGGAGAATATTTCTGCATAGTCCAAAGAAGACATTAAAAATAGCTTTTAAATAAGTTGTAGTCCATTAGGAAGTGTGATCTGTCACACTGATAAATTTCTAGATGTGTTTCTGGCTGAAATTGCAATCCTTTGGTCTCTGGTTTCTAGTCTAATCTTTTGATTTACAATTCTCTGGTAAATATTTTTTGTTAATTCTTCCTCCTGGCTTTTGACATTAACTGTGTGCCTGGTTCTGCTCTCACTTAGATGAGTGGAAGTATTTTATTGGTTATCCCAATGAGGACAGAACTACATGGAGATCTGGCTTCTTGTGAAGCCTTGTTGGAACATAATGAGTTTGCTAATTGTCCCAAGTATGAATTCTGTGTAGAGTGAATATTAGAAAAGTGATAAACTTCCTGTAGAAGAGCTGCTCCTTGTCTATATAATACACCTGGAGGTACTCAAGCACTATGAAATTAGTCTTGGTTTCACAGAATTTTGAGTTCTTTCCCATAGGGTTCTTACTTCTATTTCTCTTTTTGCTTCATGTAGTAGGGAGATTCCTTAGGTGGGTCAGGCCCATATCCTGAAGGACACATTGCATTGAGGACCACCACCGTCACTCCTCATCTGCACAGCCTGGAAGCAAAGCAAAAGCAGAGCATGTGTCACCTCCCTGCTACAAAAGAACAGTCAGTGCAGCTGGAGTCTGAGTGCAATGTGTTGACAACAGAAGGATGTGATTCAGTCACTAACAGAAACAATCTTGACAAGTAAGCTCTTAAGCCTGCCTGCGTGTATGGCAGGGATTGAAATATCAGTCCTTGAAGAGAGGGACTTGTATTTTATAGGCCTGGTGTTGCTTTTACTGGTGGTGGTGGTGAAAACAATTGAAAATGAAACCACAGAATGCTATGGAGAAAAGAATATATATATATACACATATATATAATGTCTAAGAAACCTCAGCTTTGAAAAAATGTTCATTACTGAAACCTGTTCCCTGCTACTTCACTCTTATCTTCATTATTTTGCAAACCCTGAACATGGGTCAGCTCTGAATGCAAAACACCATACAGCCTTTACTATATAGTTTGAAGGAGTCTCAGTAATTCTTGTAATAGCAAAAGGAGAAACAAAGGATAGATTTGAAGTGACAAATCCCATTTCACCACAATTAGAGTATTTATTTATTTATTTATTTATTTATTTATTTTCTGTGACTGTGCTAATTTTGGATATGAGAAAGACAATAAACCTTCAAAAAAAAGACTCTTTTTTCCTGCCCTTTGAGAAAATATGACAGCCAATTCAGGGAAAACAAACAAGCAAAAAAAGACAGCCTTACCTATTATTACAAAAGGAATTCTATAAAGTGGATATTGAAAAATCAATCCCACAAAACACTCTTCAAACTGTACTGTGTCCCTTCTTCTAGGGGAAATAATCTATGGTGTTAATATTAGCGATGAATAATTATATTGACATCAATTTTAATGCACAAGTGCCAGGTTCTGCACATTGGCCACAACAACCCCATGCAGTGCTACAGGCTGGGGTCAGAGTGGCTAGAAAGTGGCCAGGCAGAGAGAGACCTAGGGGTGCTGGTCAATGGTAGGCTGAACATGAGCCTGCAGTGTGCCCAGGCAGCCAGTGGGGCTCATGGTGTCCTGGCCTGCATCAGGAACAGTGTGGCCAGGAGGAAGAGGGAGGTCATTCTGCCCCTGTACGCTGCACTGGTTAGGCCACACCTTGAGTCCTGTGTCCAGTTCTGGGCCCCTCAGTTTAGGAAGGATGTTGACTTGTTGGGGCGTGTCCAGAGAAGGGCAACGAAGTTGGTGAGGGGTTTGGAACACAAGCCCTATGGGGAGAGACTGAGGGAGCTGGGGTTGCTTAGCCTGGAGAAGAGGAGACTCAGGGGTGACCTTATTACTCTCTACAACTACCTGAAGGGAGGTTGTAGCCAGGTGGGGGTTGGTCTCTTCTCCCAGGCAACCAGCACCAGAACAAGAGGACACAGTCTCAGGCTGCACCAGTGGAGGTTTAGGCTGGAAGTTAGGAGGAAGTTTTACACAGAGAGAGTGATTGCCCATTGGAATGGGCTGCCTGGGGAGGTGGTGGAGTCACTGTCACTGGAGATGTTCAGGAGGAGACTTGATGGGGTGCTTGGTTGCATGGTTTAGTTGATTAGGTGGTGTTGGATGATAGGTTGCACACGATGATCTTGAAGGTCTCTTCCAACCTGGTCTATTCTATTCTATTCTATTCTATTCTATTCTATTCTATTCTATTCTATTCTATTCTGTTCTGGCAAAAGCCTCTTGATTCCAGTAACAATTTTTACTTGGAAGGCATTTTAAGCATAGTTTAAATTGTTTTACTTATTTGGTCTTGGCTGTCATAGATGGGGAGAGATAAACTTTTCTCACCCCTTGGTATGAATAAAACACAAGTGTTTTTAACATTTCTGTGCATTGCATTATTTCATATCTTGAAATAACGATGCTAACTAGTAAACCAGACAGAAAAAGGCCTTTAAGTTTGTCCTCAAATGCTATAGTAAGCTTTGTAAATAATTTCTTAATTTATTTTTTTTAATTAGAAGAGGTCTGAATAATTCATCTTCTTTATTTCTTTATTCCTTCACTAGTTTTATAACTATACTATTTCTAAGCAGATCTGATCTCCTACATGCAATTTCAAAGCCTCTGATTTTAACTCGGATATCCATTGCATTCATAACTAAAGGCCATGACCAATGGCTAAATCCTGATCAGCAGCCACATTAATAGTTGTTGTAACTTATTACTAACTTTTTGCTTATTATGGAGCAGGGCAGTCTTTGTGCTGTACAAGTACAGAACTGATAGGCTTCCAAAAGAAGCTTCTGAACTCTGTTTTGGTTTCTGCTTGGTTTCTTCTCTTGTTTGGACTTTTTTAAGACAAACCAACCCAACCGTTACAAAGAAGATGTCCATGCTTTAGGCCATCCCTCAGCCCAGCCTATTTTAACCCTTTACAAAATTAATTGCCTTTTCCAGGTTTATCCTATAAGTGACATTCTTCTGCCAAAGAATTACACACAGAATCACCAAGGTTGGAAGACACCTCAAAGACCATCAAGTCCAACGAATGCTAAATTCCATAGCAGTCTGATGAGTGAGACACTGTGACACCACTTTACGCTTCTGTGCTGTTTCTTTCCAAGTGTTCACAAAATACTCTCCACGAGAAAGTCTCAGTTAACAGGCTTACAATAAAAAGATTTGAGCATAAGTCTGTAGTCAAGCATGAATTTTTTAAGTATACAAATATTTTGTTCTAAAATAAGACAAACAGCTGCCCTACTTGCCTTTTTTTCTTCAGTGCTTCCTTGGTTCACAGAATATGAATTAATTACTCTTCAGGCTTACAAGTTGTTTTGCAAGTCGGCAGTTCCAGTAACTTCCTAACTCTGTATGAAATTGCCTGTGTCTTGTTCTAACAGAGAGAATAATACAGCAAAAATGTGTGGATCTGTGATACAGTGGATCTAAACACATTTTCCTCCAAAGCCATTTATGCAAAACCATGGCATGCTTCTAATTTGCATTTTCTGAATGACAGAAGCCCATTTGACAATGCTCCATCTTTAAGCAGAAAGTCACTGACGATACTACATGGCAGAGACCAACATGTGAGGGTCTGAGGAGAATTAATAATGGCCTTCCAGTATCTTAAAGAGGCCTACAAGAAAGCTGGGGAGGGACTTTTTAGAGTGTCAGGTAAAGATAGTACTAGGGGGAATGGAAAAAAACCTAGAAATAGGTAGGTTCAGATTGGATGTTAGGAAGAAGTTCTTCACCATGAGGGTGGTGAGACACTGGAACAGGTTGCCTAGGCAGCTGGTGGAGCCCTCATCCCTGGAGGTTTTTAGGCCAGGCTGGATGTGGCTCTGAGCAACCTGATGTAGTGTGAGGTGTCCCTTCCCATGGCAGGGGGTTGGAAATAGATGATCCTTGAGGTCCCTTCCAACCCTAACAATTCTATGATTCTATGTATGCTTGGTTTTGCACCATGCACAGTCATGGGGACATTTGCCTAAATATTCACAAGCATTGGGCCACAAATCAAAAGATTTTGCCCATTGGAATGGGCTGCCTGGGGAGGTGGTGGAGTCACCATCATTGGAGGTGTTTAGGAGGAGACTTGATAGGGTGCTTGGTGCCATGGTTTAGTTGATTAGATGGTGTTGGATGATAGGTTGGACACGATGATCCTGAAGGTCTCTTCCAACCTGTTCTGTTCTGTTCTGTTCTATTCTATTCTATTCTATTCTATTCTATTCTATTCTATTCTATTCTATTCTATTCTATTCTATTCTTAAAAGCAATGAAGGATGAGGAAACATGACAGAATGCCAGAGAAAGACAGGAACAAATAGATCTGAGTCAAACTCCTTAAATTTGGAGCCTGATACTCCTTACTTGGTTGAAAAGAAAGGAAAATAGTTCTGGCTTTCAGTGAGGGTAGTGAGGACAGTGAAAGTTACTTTGCAGAACACTTTCCAACGTGTCTCCTGCAAAAGTCTATTAAAGTCTCTTTGGAGCACCTGTCTGTTGTGAAAATAATTCATTTTGTCATGCCCAGTAACACACTCATAGTCGTTTTATGAAAGCTTATGTAGCAGTTTCACCTCTAGCTTTACCCTCTGTTATACTACATCACAAACTCATTTAAATAGTGATATTAATGTTTTTAGAGATCACTACAAATGGTTGGCAGCATCATTGCAGTTAATGTCTCATGGGAGCTATGCAAGGGAATTTTATCAGCTTGAGGCTGAGGTATTTGATGAAGTAATAACAAACTAGCTTTGAATTGTCTTTCATTACCCTTTATCTCTCCTAGAGAGAATATAATCTTATTCAAATTATAATGGCCACTGTTATCAATGTGGTTTACTATTTATTTACCTGCACATGGCCATGCAAATGCACATACATTCTCCTCTTTTTACCTCACCTGTAATGAAATTCCTTAGCTATCAGAATCACGCATGATCACAAATTACAAACTAGTTACTTGGAAGTGTAATTTCCTTAGCATTAAAAGCATTAAAAATAAAATTAAAATCCAACTTTTTTTTTAGGAAAAATAAAAGTACCTCGATAAGGAGTAAAATGCAATCATTAGACATTAAATATACCTTCATTTATCTTTAAAACAAACACAATATTCCACCCCAGAAATAGATAGGCCGCCTCATGTCTGGGCAGAGAAAGTGACAGCAAGAAATGTTTAAGTAGTGTTACAGGGGGAGGGAAGTATTGTGAGTGGAAGGAGAAAAGAGATGCAAAGGGCAGAGTTTTGGCTCTCCCTGACCAATTCATCTGAACTTTTCTGACGCCAAGCTTATATCAGCCACACAGATAGGAATGCAAAACATGCGCGACAAAATTCTAGGCTATTTTTATTAATTAGTTGGTGATTAACACTCAGTAGAGAAAAGGAATACATAAATGCATTTAGGGCATGACTGTGAAGACAGATAGAGGGGGAAAAATTTTGTTACATTACCAGGCAACAAAATAACTGGATGCATAGTGGTACACATCTGCTCCCTTTAGCTCACGTTGAAAAAACTACAACCTTGCTTCAGTAGCTGAAAATCAGACAGCAAATATCAGAATAGAATAGAATAGAATAGAATAGAATAGAATAGAATAGAATAGAATAGAATAGAATAGAATAGAATAGAATAGAATAGACCAGGTTGGAAGAGACCTTCAGGATGATCGTGTCCAACACATCATCCAACACCATCTAATCAACTAAACCATGGCACCAAGCACCCCATCAGGTCTCCTCCTAAACACCTCCAGTGATGGTGACTCCA
Source organism: Picus viridis (assembly GCA_033816785.1). Lineage (NCBI taxonomy): Eukaryota > Metazoa > Chordata > Aves > Piciformes > Picidae > Picus > Picus viridis. The sequence continues at coordinate 6,296,244 of CM066568.1, forward strand.
CCACCTCCCCAGGCAGCCCATTCCAATGGGCAATCACTCTCTCTATGAAGAATTTCTTCCTAACATCCAGTCTAAACCTCCCCTCGTGCAGCTTGAGACTGTGTACTCTCATTCTAGTGCTGGTTGTAGTTTGTTAGTCCTTCTTTTGAAAGGTTACTAAGGTAAAATTTAGCAGGTGAAGTGAATTGATAGGATTGCCTTTCACTCTATTATCAATTCATCTAACTCACCCTTTTTTGTTAGTATTACATGATGTAAATTCTTTCCTTCCAGACACAGGACGCACAACAGCCTGAAAAAAACAGCTCTTTGGGCTGATCTTGACTGATGCACTAGATTTTTCTTGGCCAGTTTGCCATCAGACCATCGATTCTGATTGATTTCTAGTCAGTATTTACTCAATGTCACTTTAATTAAAAGCAGGCAAGGGGAAGTGATTATTTAAGCCTGGCTTATCAGACCAGGGCTCAGAGTGAGGACAAACACATCTGCAAAAAACAGATATTTTTTACCGTGTCTTCTTCAGGCTTATGTCACAGACAAGTGTTAAATATGATTTCTATTCACTCTTTTCAGCAGAACTAGATAGAAACCAGGCATGTAACTATAAACAATATCCAATAATATTTATAGCTGTATCTATATTAAGCTTCCTTTGTAACAGGAATAATTTGTTGCTGCAATGTATCTAAAACAACCAGATATACATAAATACTGCGTATACAATAGGGATATTCAATCCTGAACAGATAAAAGGCTTACAGAGCAAAGTAGAACCAGAATTTTATAACAACTGTGATATGTTTAAGTAGATTTAAAAGAAGAAATGCAGTTCAAAGTTTGCTGAATGGCAGAGAAACAAAGATGCTCAGCAGAAAGTATAGAAAGATCAAATGTCTAATGGCTGTTCAAGCCAGACTTCACTTAAAATTCAGACTGGAAATAATCTCAATTGAGAGGTAGCTCATAATTTTTATTTATTGGGTTTTTTTTTTAAGAAGAAGTTTCTACATGAATAACAAAATAGACATGAAGAACAAAATAGTTTGAAATGGAAGCTAAGTTTAAACTGGCTACCAGTTTCAGTTGTGAAAGCAGATCAACGTGTCTGGCAACCAAGGATGTCTGTCTAAAGGGCTGAGTAAAAGGAAACACATATGGTGATTTCCCACAGTACACTAAAGGACAAGAGAGATGTCATGCAGTTCTTCATAATCTGGCATTTTCTCTCCACTGGTTTTGTAGGAAGGATATCCCCTCTGTCGTGGCTTAGGAGAGCAATCCTCCCACCACCGGCAAATATAACAGCTCAGACAAACGGATTGCAAAAAACGTGGTGGAGAGTTTAAATGGAAAGACAAATAATGCAGCAATGGAAGTCTGACAGAGAACTACAAGCACTGTGACAAAAGAGAGAGATCCCAGAACATACCCGAGAATGTCCCATCCCCACCTGGGGGTACACCCAACCACCCCCCAGGGCTCTTTCTCCCCCCCACCCCCAACCCAGCCTTGGGCCTGGGCAGGCCCAAGGGAGGGAGCTCACACCTAGGCAGCAACAGGGGACGAAAGAGGAAGTGAAGACCCCGCGTGGATGTTTTATAGGGGAGCAGGGCATTATGGGAATGGAATACCTGGTTTCCTGTGACCACCCCCCTGGGCTGGGCCCACCCCTTGGGACCTCCCAGGTGTGGTCTGTGCAGTGGCATCCGGGCCAGCACCCAGCCTAAACCACCACACCCTCATAGCAGTGATGGATACTGGCTGGTGCTTTTTGTAGAGGGAAGCAGATTCTAGAGGATGAGAACTTCCTTCAAAATGTCAGAGATGCTGGAGCACTGGACCAAATCATAGAATCATAGAATCAATAATGTTGGAAAACACCTCAGAGATCATCAAGTCCAACCTATCACGCAACACTTCATGACCGACTAAACCATGGCTTCAGGTGCCATGTCCAATCCTTTTTGAACACCTCCAGGGACGGGGAGTCCACCACCTCCCTGGGCAGCACATTCCAATGGCCAGGAAATCAATCTGTAAAGAACTTTCTCCTCACCTCCATCCTGAATTTCCCCTGGTACAGCTTGCGATGGCAATACAAAACCAGCTTGAGATGGCAATACAAAACCAGCTTGAGACTTGTGAGGGGCAGAATTTTAGAAATCAGGGTTAAACCCAGGCTTTTTAAAGAAAAAAAAAAACACACAAAAACAAACAAAAACACAACAAAAAACCTCAAAGTACTTTCTTTTTGCACATTATACAAAAACCTGAAATCTTGCCCTGTTGCTTTCTGTGGTGGTTTGACCCTTAACTGGGAGTTAAGAGCTCAGATGGGGGCAAGGCTGAGAATCTCTCCCCTACTCCTCCCTCCCAACAGAGAGGGGAGAAAAGGAAGGAGCAAATCCACCAAACAGTAATTTGGAGTTGGCTTGGAAGCAGAGAGGCAAAGAGTTGTCTTTAAGCTATATATATATATATATATATATGTATATAAATATATATATAACACAGGAAAGGTTCACAAAGGCAAGGAACAACGATGGATGGGAGTGGGACAAAAACAAGAGAATAATACAAAAACACTCTTTCTCTGAGGAGGAACACAGGCAGCAGGGAGAAGGATCAGCTGCAGTAGCTCTCATCCAGCAGAGGCAGGAGCCAAAAGGAGAGCTAATAGCTGCAGTGCCCTGCTTTATATACCCTAGCAGGGCAGGGAGGGGGAGTGGAACAGACTTAGCTTCCCCGGGTGGGGAAAACACCCTGGTGGGAGTACAAAGTACCTGCAAGCCCTCCACCCTGCTTTGTGTTTTGTTTTCAGAAAAGGGTGTTAACCCACCACACTTTCCTAACATAAAATTCTGTTAATAATTGCAGAACAAGGATTTTAGCCTTCCTGAAGCAATCCTCTACAATTCTGTTTAATCACTCCTGTACTCTCAGATCTGACATCATCATTTCTATGCTGTTCTAAATTTTTGGAAGTTGTTCCTTTTATGGTAGAATAGAATAGAATAGAATAGAATAGAATAGAATAGAATAGAATAGAATAGAATAGAATGGAATGGAATGGAATGGAATGGAATGGAATGGAATGGAATGGAATGGAATGGAATGGAATGGAATGGAATGGAATGGAATGGAATGGAATGGAATAGACCAGGTTGGAAGAGACCTTCAAGATCATTGCGTCCAACCTATCCATCAATCCAACCCACCTAATCAACTAAACCATGGCACCAAGCACCCCATCAAGTCTTCTCCTGAACACCTCCAATGATGGTGACTCCACCACCTCCCCAGGCAACCCATTCCAATGGGCAATCACTCTCTCTGTATAGAAATTCTTCCTAACATCCAGCCTAAACATCCAGCCATTCCTGCATGTGTTCAAGTAGTCTGAGTATTCTACTTGCTGGTGAAATGACCCTTCTTCCTAACATCCAGTCTAAACCTCCCTGGCGCAGCTTGAGACTGTGTCCTCTTGTTCTGGTGCTGGCTGCCTGGGAGAAGAGACCAACCTCCACTTGTCCACAACCTCCCTTCAGGTAGTTGTAGAGAGCAATAAGGTCTCCCCTGAAACTCCTCTTCTCCAGGCTAAGCAACCCCAGCTCCCTCAGCCTCTCCTCATAGGGCTTGTGTTCCAAACCCCTCACCAACCTCATTGCCCTTCTCTGGACACGTTCCAGCAAGTCAACATCCCTCCTAAACTGAGTGGCCCATAACTGGACACAAGACTCAAGGTGTGGCCTAACCAGTGCAGTGTACAGGGGCAGAATGACCTCCCTGCTCCTGCTGGCCACACTGTTCCTGATGCAGGCCAGGATGCCATTGGCCCTCGCAGCTGCCTGGGCACACTACTGGCTCAAGTTTAGCCAGCTGTCAAACAGCACCCCCAGGTCCCTCTCTGCCTGGCCGCTCTCCAGTCACTCTGACCCCAGCCTGTAGCACTGCCTGGGGTTGCTGTGGCCAATGTGCAGAACCCGGCACTTGGATGTGTTCAATCTCCTGCCCTTGGACTCTGCCCATCTGTCCAGCCTGTTGAGGTCCCTCTGCAAAGCCTCTCTGCCCTCCAGCAGATCAACTCCTGCCCCCAGCTTGGTGTCATCTGCAAATTTACTGATGATGGACTCAATGCCCTCATCCAGATCATCAATAAAGATGTTGAAGAGCATGGGGCCCAGCACTGATCCTTGGGGCACACCACTAGTGACAGGCCGCCAACTGGATGTGGCACCATTCACCACCACTCTCTGGGCTTGGCCCTCCAGCCAGTTCCTAACCCAACACAGTGTGCTCCTGTCCAAGCCATGGTCTGACAGCTTGGCCAGGAGTTTGCTGTGAGGGACAGTGTCAAAGGCCTTGCTGAAGTCCAGGTAGACCACATCCACAGGCCTCCCCACATCCACCAGGCAGTCACCTGATCATAGAAGGGGATCAGGCTGGTCAGGCAGGACCTGCCCTTCCTAAATCCATGCTGGCTGGGCCTGATCCCTTGGCCATCCTGTAAGTGCTGTGTGATTGCACTCAAGATGACCCTTGTAAGTCTTCTACAAAGACTATGAAACAGCTTGTTGAATGTATTAAATATTCTGTGTTGTCTACAACTCACCCTTTTGCTAATATCAAGTGACAATTTAACAAAAAAAATGATCCTCAAAGCATTGAGTGGAGTTGACAAGCTGAACTCATCTGATTGCTTACTTTGCTTGCTTAGCACAGTTTAGTTCTCACTCATTCTCTGTATTTAGACATGATACAAAGTGAGAAGAGTAATCTTGACAATCTACACATTGAGTAGCAAGAGAGGCTCAACTCACAACTTGAAATTACTTTGACCTCTCGAGTTTCTTGAAGTTTGGATGCTGAGCCGAACTTCTCTGGCTTGAGCCTTTCCTATAACGATTAACTGGTGCTGTCTTTGTATCACAGTATCACAGTATCACGGTATCACCAAGGTTGGAAGAGACCTCAAAGATCATCAAGTCCAACCTGTCACCACAGACCTCATGACTAGACCATGGCACCAAGTGCCACGTCCAATCCCTCTTCAACACCTCCAGGGATGATGACTCCACCACCTCCCTGGGCAGGCCATTCCAATGGCTAACAGCTCTCACAGTGAAGAACTTTCTCCTCACCTTGAGCCTAAACTTCCCCTGGTGCAGCTTGAGACTGTGTCCTCTTGTTCTGGTGCTGGTTGCTAGAGAGAAGAGACCAACGCCTCCCTTGTAGATATAAAGAACGTTAACTTTTACTTAAGAGAAACAATATTCCTGATTTGCTGTTCAGGTTTGTAGTTTCAGCATTGTTAAACAGCTGGCAGTGGGCAAGAGGCAGACTAACCTATCCCCTGTAACTTATATTCCCTTCAGGAAGAAAAAATCCAAGCCTGTTGACCTTTCAAGATTACCCAGAGGCTTACAAATATCCTCAGAACTTTTGATGGTTAAAGAATATAGGATTTTGTCTTTTAGCCTCTCTTGGCATTTGTGAATTCTGAATATTGTGTGAATGCTTCTACAAAATGTTTACCTTCTACACATTTAACAAGAAATGTCTCCCATAAATCAAAGGAGTAAGCAAATAACCTTCTAGGTAGCCATGACATTGAATGAATCCAAAGCTGTATGTCTCCAGACCAGTGTGCTTCAAAATTTATTTTTCTCCTAGCTTATCCTTCTTATAAAGCACCAAGGGCATTTCTGTATTTGTTTCTAAATGTTATGTTTTCCTCCAGACTTCCTGCTGTACCCAAAGCAGGTATAATCACTCTTAGGAAAAAGTTCTTTACCATGAGGGTAAGGGAGCACTGGAACAGCTTGCCCAGGGAGGTAGCTAAGGCCCCTTCCCTGGAGATATTCGAGGGGAGATTCAGCAAGACTCTGGGCAACCTGATCTAGCTGAGGATGCCCCTGCTTACTACAGAGGAGGTTGGACATTTGGAGGTCCCTTCCAACCCAGAGTATTCTATGATTCTAAATGTAAAGTGATGACCGTTTATCTCAGTTGATAGGTGAAGAACAAGGAGCATCACAAGTTCTGGTAGATAAACTAGTTCAAAGGTCAGTCTGAACCCCAGCAGTGGCCAACAGAGTGAGAGGAAGGCTTTTTCCCTAGCTCTAACAACAGGTTTAGAGGCAGTTTCACTACTTATCTCTAGTCCTTAACTGAATTGACTGCTCTCTCTCCTAGTGGGAGCAAACCCTGTTGACCCTACCATTACACCTACTGGCTCTGTTGGTTGGTCTTGTCCATGACAGGTATCTTAGAAATGTTCTTAATCATTCTGACAATGCTGTTGTTGTTGAGCAATGCAATGCAAAAATGTATCTGGCTATAGAATAAATGTAAACCTAATCAGTATAGGTCAGAAAGAGTTGATATGAAGCTGTCTGTTATGTGGAGGATGTATAAACAAGAAATTAGTTTGCCTTTTTATAGAGAGAACATCCAGTCAGGAAGTGCTGTTGTTCGTGAGGATAACCATTTCCCAGTTCTGTGACAGACAGCAAGAAAGGATTTTATCTGACATAAGTGAGCTTCCAGTGACATATTTGGAACTTCCTCCCCCTAAGTTAGAGGGGAGTAGTTTTGCTAGTTAGAGACCAACAATGATCCTTTGAATCGATAGGCTGAATTGATGATGTGAAAAAGAGAACATAATTGATCACTTTGAGGATTGACTAAAGTTTCTTCTAAGCATAACTGCGTCCCAACATTCTTTCTGGTAGATTTTAATCTATGAAATATATATATATTTTTTTAAAGATTTATTGCTATGTATCTAATGTGATCAGGGCACTCTTGCTCAAAGAGCACCCAGAGGCACTAGGATTTAGCACTGAAATCCACTCCAGGGTCTTAGCAAAAGGTGATTGGTAATTTGATATAGTTTCTTTTTTCTCTCTCTGCTCGAGTCCTGTGTCCAGTTCTGGGCCCCTCAGTTTAGGAAGGATGTTGACTTGCTGGAACGGGTCCAGAGAAGGGCAACGAAGTTGGTGAGGGGTCTGGAACACAAGCCCTATGAGGAAAGGCTGAGGGAGCTGGGGTTGCGTAGCCCGGAGAGGAGGAGACTCAGGGGTGACCTTATTGCTCTCTACAACTACCTGAAGGGAGGTTGTAGACAGGTGGAGGTTGGTCTCTTCTCCCAGGCAGCCAACACCAGAACAAGAGGACACAGTCTCAGGCTGTGCCAGGGCATGTTTAGGCTGGATCTTAGGAAGAAGTTCTGCACAGAGAGAGTGGTTGCCCATTGGAATGTGCTACCCGTGGAGGTGGTGGAGTCACCATCATTGGAGGTGTTCAGGAGGAGACTTGATGGGGTGCTTGGTGCCACGGTTTAGTTGTTTAGGTGGGTTGGATTGGTTGATGGGTTGGACGCGATGATCTTGAAGGTCTCTTTCAACCTGGTGTATTGTATTTTATTGGTCATCTGACAACACTGTACCTCCTCTATCTCCTCTGTTTCCCAGTTGTTAGGTCTCTGTGATACCTAGCCTGTGTTAACAATGTTATGCTTTGAATTAGCAGTTTAGTTCTAGCTCCTGAGACAAAGAATGCAAAGAAAATTGGTTTGGCCTCAGCTAATCTGGAATCTTCATGGCCAATGGGCATGCTCTGCTTCCCCTTCATGTGAATTTGGTTCCCTGTGCCCAGCTGCATTGGGTGAGGGTTACAGGAACCTAATTTTTCTTCCACATATTGGTGACCAAAATGTCTCCATAAATCCAAATGCATGCAAGGTTTGCAACCCTTCTTGCCAATTTATCTTCTCCATCACAATACCTTAGCTGAGATCTCTTGGAAGAGGAAATTACTCTTCTGGAGATGGCTACAGTCCTTATACTTCTTGGGGCACCATTAAAGTCCCCTACCTGATCAGTAGGTGCAAGGTTTGCGCTGAGTCTGCTGGACAATAACATATTGTAGTACCAGGTACTGTTTATAACAGATTGTCATATGAGACATTATAGAATTAAGCTATTTTAATTTGTTAGCATAAATAATTCTATTCCTACATATCCAAAGGCAGCAGCAAATTATTTGTCACAGCTGCATTCAGTGCAGTTGTTTCTGAATCCCAGCTGAGGATCTCTAAGGCAACTGGTGATTTCATATCAAGTGCCTCATTTTCTCTTACTGCACTGAAATGAAACCACAAAAAGATAAAGGTTGCTAGAGGACACAAGTGGAAGAGCTTCCAGCGGGTGTCACATCAAAGCTTGACTATTCTGACCCGTCCTGTACTCACCTCATTCCAGTAAAATCAATGCCATGGGGCACTCAGTAAGAAAGCTGCAACCTTTGTACAGCATCTGCAGGTGTAACTTGCAAAGCTTTCTGTGTTGACTGGGTGGTTAAACATGTAACCAAGTCAAGCATCAGATGCCTGCTCAGGCTTTGTTGCAGCTAAGAATAGGAATGCCTATTACTTTTAAACACTTCAAATGTCTGAGCTCAAGTCCTGCTGTGAGCTGGACTTCATTCTTGCTTTTGCTAAAATCCCAACGGCAATATAATTTGATAAATACTATATGACAACAAATTCAGTGCTCAGAGAGAGAGACCAAATAAGCGAGTGTTATTGAGTAATTTAGTGTGGAAACAAGTGTTCAAAGCCCCCCCAAATATCACTTTCCTCTACTCAGCAAGGAGAAAGGAGCAGACTCTGAAGCCTCCTGGGTGCCCAAGTCAACAGGATCTTCCATGTGATGCTGAATGGCACAAATCCCTTCTTGCCTTTGACCACCACAATTCATAAATTCCCTTCAATCCCTACTACCAGTGCAAACAGGTATTGGAAACACTGCTCTTCCCTGGAAAATCTGATATTATTTGTTTTTTAAGTAGGGGGAGACATTTCATAGAATCATAGAATCATAGAATCGGTAAAAGACCTCAGAGACCATCAAGTCACTCTCTGCCACACAACTTGAGGTGGAAAATGAAGGGATTGAGAGCCTGTGGGTTAAAATCAGGGGCAGACCAACAAATCTGATATCCTGGTTGGAGTCTGTTATAGACCACCCAACCAGGATGAGGAGGCAGGTGAAACATTCTATAAGCAACTGGAGGCTGTCTCAAGGTCATCAGATCTTGTCCTTGTGGGTGACTTTAACCTGCCAGATATCTGCTGGGAACTTAACTCAGCAGAGAGGAGGCAGTCAGAAGATTCCTGGAGCACATGGAGGACAACTTCTTGATGCAGCTGTTGAGTGAGCCTACCAGGGGTAAAGCTCTGCTTGACCTGCTGTTCTCCAATAGAGAAGGGCTGGTAGGAGAAGTGACCATGGGAGGCAGTGACCCATGAGATGGTGAATTTTTCAATTTACAGGGAGCTAGGGAGGAGCACCAACAGAATCTTCACCTTGGACTTCCAGAGGGCAAACTTTAGCCTGTTTAGGAAACTTATCTGCAAAGTTCCCTGGGTATCAGCCCTCAAGAACCAAGGGGTCCAGGGGCATTGGACCTATTTTAAACAGGAGCTCTTGAAGGCACAGGAACTGGCAGTTCCCATCTGCCGAAAGATGAGCCGGCGGGGAAGGCGACCGGCCTGGATGAGCAAGCAGCTCCTGGAGGAACTAAGGGAAAAAAAGAGGCTGTATCACCTTTGGAAGGAGGGGAAGGCTTCTCGAGGTATGTTTAAGGAAGTTGTTAGATTATGTAGGAAAAAAAAAATTAGAGAGGCAAAGGCCCAGTTGGAGTTGAGGCTGAACACCTCAGTGAAGGACAATAAAAAGCACTTTTACAAATACGTTAATGCCAAAAGAAGGGCAGGAAGAACCTGCACTGCCTGTTGGACCTGGAGGGGAACACAGTGACTGAAGACGAGGAAAAGGCTGAGGTCCTGAACACCTTCTTTGCCTCAGTTTTTAATAGTGAGGCAGGAGGAGTTCAGGACGAGTGGCCTCCTGAGCTGGGTGATGGGGTCAGGGAGCAGTGTAATGCCCTGGATATCCATGAGGAATTAGTTTGGGACCGGCTGAGCCACTTGGACACTCACAAGTCCATGGGGCCGGATGGGATCCATCCTAGGGTGCTGAGAGAGCTGGCAGGTGAGCTGGCCAAGCTGCTCTCTATCATTTTCCTCCAGTCCTGGCTGTCCAGTGAGGTCCCAGATGACTGGAAACTGGCCAATGTGGTCCCCATCCACAAGAAGGGATGGATGGAGGAACCCGGAAACTATAGGCCGGTCAGCCTGACCTCAGTGCCAGGGAAAATGATGGAGCAGATTATCCTGGCGGCAATAACTGCGCACCTGCAGGATGGCCAAGGGCTCTGGTCCAGCCAACATGGATTCAGGAAGGGCAGGTCCTGCCTCTCCAACCTGATCTCCTTCTATGATCAGGTGACCCACCTGGTGGATGTGGGGAGGCCTGTGGATGTGGTCTACCTGGACTTCAGCAAGGCCTTTGGCACCGTTCCCCACAGCAAACTGCTGGCCAAGCTGTCAGCTCGTGGCTTGGGCAGCAACACTCTGCGCTGGGTTAGGAACTGGCTGGAGGGCAGGGTCAGAGAGTGGTGGTCAATGGTGCCACATCCAGCTGGAGGCCAGTCACCAGTGGAGTCCCCCAGGGATCAGTGCTGGGCCCCATCCTCTTCAATGTCTTCATTGATGATCTGGATGAAGGGATTGAGACAGTCATCAGCAAGTTTGCAGATGACACCAAGTTAGGAGCAGATGTTGGTCAGTTAGAGGACAGAAGGGCTCTGCAGAGGGACCTCGATTGGCTGGACAGATGGGCAGAGTCCAATGGGATGGAATTCAACAAGTCCAAGTGCCGGGTGCTGCACTTTGGCCACAACAACCCCATGCAGAGCTACAGGCTTGGGAGGGTGTGGCTGGAGAGCAGCCAAACAGAGAGGGACCTGGGAGTGCTGATCAACAGCTGCCTGAACATGAGCCAGCAGTGTGCCCAGGTGGCCAAGAAGGCCAAGCGGCATCCTGGCCTCCATCAGGAATAGTGTGGCCAGCAGGAGCAGGGAGGTCATTGTGCCCCTGTACTCTGCTTTGGTTAGGCCACACCTTGAGTCCTGTGTCCAGTTCTGGGCCCCTCAGTTTAAGAAAGACATCGAGACACTTGAACGTGTCCAGAGAAGGGCAACAAGGCTGGTGAGAGGCCTTGAGCACAGCCCTGTGAGGAGACGCTGAGGGAGCTGGGGCTGTTTAGCCTGGAGAAGAGGAGGCTCAGGGGCGACTTCATTGCTCTCTCCAACTCACTGAAGGGTGGTTGTAGCCAGGGAGGGGTTGGTGTCTTCTCCCTAGCAACCAGCACCAGGGCAAGGGGACACAGTCTCAAGCTGCACCAGGGGAAGTTTAGGCTGGAGGTGAGGAGAAAGCTCTTCACGGAGAGAGTCATTTGCCATTGGAATGGGCTGCCCAGGGAGGTGGTTGAGTCGCTGTCCCTGGAGGCGTTCAAGAGGGGACTGGATGTGGCACTTGGTGCCATGGTCTAGTCGTGAGGTTTGTGGTTACAGGTTGGACTCAATGATCTTCGAGGTCTCTTCCAACCTTAGTAATACTGCGATACTGTGATACTGTGAAGTCCAACCTACCACCCAACACCTCATGAGTAACTAAACCATGGCTTCAAGTGCCACATCCAATCCTTTTTTGAACACCTCCAGGGACGCTGACTCCACCACCTCCCTGGGCAGCACATTCCAAAGGATAATTGCTCCTTCTGTGAAGAACTTTCTCCTCACCTCCAGCCTAAACTTCCCCTGGTGCAGCTTGAGACTGTGTCCTCCTGTTCTGGTGCTGGTTGCCTGGGAGAAGAGACCAACCCTTTCTTGGCTACAACCTCCCTTCACGTAGTTGTAGAGAGCAATAAGGTCTCCCTGAGCCTCCTCTTCTCCAGGCTAAACAACCCCAGCTCCCTCATCCTCTCCTCACAGGGCTTTTGCTCCAGACCTCTTCCCAGCCTCATTGCCCTTCTCTGGACACATTCAAGTGCCTCAATGTCCTTCTTAAATTGAGGGGCCCATAAGTGGACATTGAAGTCAAGGTGTGGCCTAACCAATGCAGAGTACAGGGGCACAATGACTTCCCTGCTCCTGCGGCCCACACTATTTCTGATGCAGGCCAGGATGCCATTGGCCTTCTTGGCCACCTGGGCACACTGCTGGCTCATGTTCAGCTGGCTGTCAATCACTACGTTGCTACTTTTGATACTTGCTTCAATACATTTTTCATTGAAATTTTTGGGCTTCCAATGCTCCTGGGTGGTACCAGTTTAGTACTGAACTCTTAAGGATCCGTAAGTCTTTAAAGCACAAACGTGTTTCCTCATCCAGGATCCCAGCAAAAAACACTAAACCAAGAATTCCCGTGTCCAGGCCTGTCTTCAGGCTTGAGGGATTTTGTTCATTAATCTTTTGAAAAGCACAGAAAAGACTTAGAAGACCAAGGTGGAATAGTGAAAGAATATTTTTGGTTGCTTGGTTTTGCTACTATTAGATAAAACAGAACCATCACAAGCTTTATTGATCACACCCCATCCTGTAGCAAGCTATCAGCCTGGCAATCGTATGATGGAGATGGCTTTGAATGCAAATGAAAGTCATCTAATGACACAGAGAAAAACAATGAGAACCATTATTTCCAGATAATTTATACAGCTATTGAAGCATTCTTTGCCTTTTTTTTATGAATTGAATTCACAGGAGATTTGTGAAAGTTGCCTGTCAGGTCAAAGGCTAGTGCTTTATCCACTTAATCATTCATCCTTGCTTGATTAATAGACTTTTTAAACAGAATCATATATTAATAATGTAGGCTTTAACTGGGCATCTTGATCAAAGAGCAGATTTTAGAAGTTGATTGGTTTGTATCCTCTAGGCTTGTGATAAATGTCTGGAGATTTCTTGTAGTCATTTTTTTCTTGTCATTTTTTCATTCTGATATTCATTTCTCTCTTCAACATTGTCACATGAATATTTTAAACAAGAAATATAATCACTTCAGTACTTCTTCTCCAGTGCCAGGATCATAAAGAGAATAACTGTCATTCAGTACAAAATCTCTTTATTACAACATTTAAGCACTGTCTGGTTTACCTTGCTTGTGGCAAAGGATTGAGCAGAAAACTTCATATGCATCAACAGGATTATGAATTGAAAGGTTTTCTTCAAAATTGGGGTTAAGTAGGATTAAGGAGAAAAAAAAACCTTCTCAAAGATAAAAAGACTATGGAGTTAGTAATTAGAAGTCAACATTTTTCATCAAAACAATTATTAATGAAAAATGCTGTCTCATCCACCGATGAGATGGAATTCTTTGCTGTGAATAGGTCAGTGGTTGGGAAATTTAGACATACTCAGTTAAATTAAATCAAACTGCAGCCTTTTGTGTTTCTTTTCAGATCTTCATTTTTTTATGCCCAAATCTTACTTCCTTCAGAAGTCAAAATCTGAGGTGAGATTGCTTCAACTGAAATAAAATACTGTAACCAAGCTAAATAAATTTGAAGACTTTTAATGAACAGTTTAATGTCATAGAATCATAGAATCAATCAGGTTGGAAATGACCTCAAAGATCATCAAGTCCAACCTGTCACCCAACACCTCATGACTAACTAAACCATGGCACCAAGTGCTACATCCAATCCTTTTTTGAACACCTCTAGGGACGGTGACTCCACCACCTCCCTGGGCAGCACATTCCAATGACTAACAACTCTCTCAGTGAAGAACTTTCTCCTCACCTCGAGCCTAAACTTCCCCTGGCACAGCTTGAGACTGTGTCCTCTTGTTCTGGTGCTGGTTGCCTGGGAGAAGAGAACAACCCCCACCTGGCTACAACCTCCCATCAGGTACTTGTAGAGAGCAATGAGGTCTCCCCTGAGCCTCCTCTTCTCCAGGCTAAACAAATCATCTCAGGATGTTCTCTGCATGCTCATATCCTTTAGACAAATCCTACATTGTTTTCTGGAAACACCCACAGTGTTGATGTTTTCACTTGAATGTTCATTTGCTTGTATTTCAGAGTAAAGATTCCAGTAGTCTTTAACTTTTGTTACAACTTGGAACATAATCAGTATTCTGAGTGAAAGATTCAATACAGTTCCAAGCTTACTGCAACTTCTGTTTTAGTGACAGTAATACACTTACTTAAGATGCAAAATTCCATCTCTTAACAAAGGCCTAAAGAAAAAGATCGTTTTCTTGATGCGCTGGTCTTCAAAGATCACTATGGAGTAAAGGAAGCTGGCTTACATGGTACTATTCACATGTGAACAATTGCTTCTCATTTCTAATTGATAGTGTAGTCTGTCCTGACAGTTCTCTACTTGCTGCATCTATAAAACTTCCAATGATTACAAAGCATTTGCAAATATTTTTTCCCCATATAAGGCATGGATCTGCAGAATTTGGCATGTCTTGCTTTGAACATCACTTTTTATGGTCCAGCCCTACCAGCCACATGCACTGGGTGCTGCTACTGGGCCATCTGTCCAGCTCCATCCTCAGTATGAGATCACAGACCAGAATGAAATGAAAGTTCCCTTCTGGCTGTACCACAGTGTATAAGATATGTGATAGAAAACGAATCACTGTCACACAGTTTCTGTCTCTATGCCATTCCTGGGAGGGCATTTAAACTAATTCAAAGCCCATTAATCAATAACAGTAAAAATGAAAATATTTGGCGGTGCCTTGATCTGGATTAGAAATGGGATGCTGTGCAATTGTGTGGGTGTGCTCTCTAGGAGCAATATTTCTCTTTACCATCTTTTATGCTGCTGAGAGCTTGGATATCCATGTATTCACTAGAGCAGAAGTCTTCTTGGATGACCATGTTACACTGCTACAAATTTGCAGAAAGCATTTATAACTTTACAGGTTAGGAGGTGATCTGCTAGTGAGCAGCCCTGTGGAGAAGGACCTGGGAGTCTTAGTGGACAATAAGTTATCCATGGGACAGTAATGTGCCTCAGTGGCCAAGAAGGCAAATGGTATCTTGGGGTGTACTAAGAGGAGCATATCCAGGAGATCAAGGGAGGTTCTCCTACCCCTCTACTCTGCCCAGTGAGGCCACACCTAGAATATTGCATCCAGTTCTGGGCTCCCCAGTTCAACAGGGACAGGGATCTGCTTGAGAGAGTCCAAGGGAGGGCAACAAGGATGATTAAGGGGCTTGAGCACTGCCTGATGAGGAAAGACCTGGGGCTGTTGAGTCTGGAGAGGAGAAGACTGAGAGGGGATCTAATGTATATAAATAGGTGAGACACTGGAACAGGTTGCCCAGGTAGGTGGTTTTTAAGGCCAGGCTGGATGTGGCTCTGAGCAACCTGATCTAGTGTAAGGGGTCCCTGCCCATGGCAGGGGGTTGGAGCTAGATGATCCTTGAGGTCCCTTCCAACCCTAGCAATTCTATGATTCTATGAGGTCTAGGTGTCAAAAAGGGACAGCCTCTTCTCACCTGTGCCCTCATTTGTGGTAGGACAAGTGGCAGTGGATGTGAACTACAGCACAGGAAGTTCCACCTCAACATGAGGAAGAACTTCTTTACAGTAAGGGTCACAGAGCACTGAAACAGGCTCCCCAGAGAGGTTGTGGAGTTTCCTTCTGTGGAGACTTTCAAGACCCATCTGGTTGCATTCTTGTGCAATGTACACTGGATTATATGGTCCTACTCTGGCAGGGGAGTTGGACTCAAAGATCTCCAGAGGTCCCTTCTGACCCCTAACATCCTGTGATCCTGATAATGCTTGAATCTAGTCTAATGAAACTGGGAGGTTATGATGCAGTTACTTTTTAATGTTGCAGATATCCTAACATCAATGATTTCAGTAGGAGATAAATGTTGCCATTACCCTGCAAAGTTGCCTTTCTTCCTTCTCTCTCTGCAAATCCCTATGAAAGGCCATGGTATCTGAGACTGCTGGTGTACAGAAAGACATTAGGCTCTAAACCTTTTAGACAAGTACTGCATAGGTGAGAAGCAAGAAATACCCTCTTCGAAATGCTGTGCAAGATGAGAGCTCTTCCAAGTATGCCTCGACCATGACACAGAAGGGCATACATTACTCCAGACTGAAATGGTATCATAGAGTACATCCTAGAGGTGCTAAATGTTTCATCTAAGTATCATCACAGTCACTTTATTCCTGCAATATGGTGCTTCTCCCCTGTGCAGAAATGGCAGAAGGAGAATAGTCATAGATCACAGAAAGGTTTGGATTGGAAGGGACCTTAAAGATCACCTAGTTCCAGCTCCCTTACAATGGGCAGGGACATCTGCTAGAACAGGTCCTTTTCTTCAAAGTACTCATGTGGTGATGGAAACTGGAGGTTGCTTGATAACTGATTCTAATAGACCCTGTGGAGGAACTGTGCCATTTGAATTGTTCCAGACTTGTCATAATGGCTTCTGCTGTTCATGTGCTGACCAAAAGCTGACCCTCAGGGTCATTGACTCAAGTGGGTGAGTGTGAGACCTGTGTGATTTGTTGGTTTAAAAAGCCTCTTCAGAAGTTAGAAACGCTCAGTGTGGGTAGACAAAATCAACATTTAGTAATGCTGAGATTCACAGCCATCCAGGGACCACAGACCCAAGTTTACTGTGGCTAAATCAGTTCCTGTGTATATATACACTAATAATAATGGCAGGTTACTTATATTTTCACTCCTTGAGTTTGAGTTGACTACATTGCTCCCTGGCTTCGTTTTTCATTTGAATTCATCAAAAACAATGTTGCAGGGATGCAGTTATCTCACTTGATAACTGCAGCTTGTAAACATCTCTATGTTCACAAAGCTATCCATTCCTTTTCTATGTCCATCACAAATTTCTGGTATGGGTAGAGCTCAGTTTGTTTAATCATTTCTGAAGTTTTGGCTATTTTAATGAGTTGCTTGGTGTTTGATGAAAAGGAAATCTGTGGGATGAAAAAGCAGCTAACCTTCTATGCTTTTCCTTATGTAACAGTCATAGTGGTATCAACAAGGTAATATATTTTCCAATGATTCCATCATTTTGTGAAGAATGTATTTCAAATACAGGAATAATTTATAATTGTCTTCCCAGTATTCTTTTCTCTTCTGCTGCTCTTCCCTTTCATTTGGCTGTTTCTCTTCTCAAAAAAAAAATAAAAAAATAATTCACTTCTCACACAAATAACCTTTTTTTGTTGTTGTTTTCTCCTTCAGTGAATGTTTCCTCTGGTCTTATGCCACACCAAGGACTGACCTTTCTCTCCCATGCTGGCTTCTTTTCTGATAACATCTTGGGGAGCACGGTCTGTCTGTTCCATGAGATCTTTTTGTCCCATTAAATTAATCTTCCTCCCCCTAAGCTAGCTGCTTGGCAGCTGTGCTGCAAGAAATACAGAAGCCATTAAGATGGATGGTATTGACATCTTCTACTTTCTTAGGGATTTCAGCAAGCCTAGCTTTCAATGATACATAGTTAGCTTCAGTTTCTCTACTAATGCAGTCCTGTGTGACTCCGGGTGCCACGGGCAGATACTGTGGAGAGATGAGTTTTGAAAGCCAAGGGGGCCAAACCAAACCTTTTCCCTGATACAGTACATGCTTCTGCCAGAGGGAAAACTGAGCAAAATATTAAGTAAAGTCACATGAGTCCTATCAAGTCTACAAAGTCTGCAGTAATAGCGAGAAGGGAGCCTGGGGCAAGATGTGAGAGAGAACACACAAAACACTGGCTACTGACCATTTGGGCTTCTTGGCTACTACTAGTGCTGCTGAAGTGGCTGCTAACCTGGCAGCACTCCAATTTGTTTCAGATACTGCTGGAAGCAATAGAGTTGACATGTAAACTTGCTTAGTGCAACAGCACTGGCTGACAAACAACACTTTCTGCTGAAACAGTGGATGGCAGCTGACCCACTGTGTTTAGCATTTTGACGAGAGATACCCAAGGTGCTATCACAGCTAGATTCGTCTTTTTAGTTTCAGGTTCTGCTACATATGAAAAAGAATATATACTTAGAAACAAACAAACAACAAAGGCATGTGTGTGCTAGTGCATGCAAATTTGTGTGAGACACAGATGTGGTTTCTGATTTGCTTCTGGTTTGACTGTATTGCTCTCTACAACTACCTGAAGGGAGGATGTAGACAGGCAGAGGTTGGCCTCTTCTCCCAGGCAGCCAGCACCAGAACAAGAAGACACAGTCTCAGGCTGTGCCAGGGCAGGTTTAGGCTGGATGTTAGGAAGAAGAGAGAGAGTGATTGCCCATTGGAATCAGCTACCCGTGGAGGTGGTGGAGTCACTTTCAATGGAGATGTTCAGGAAGAGACTTGATGGGGTGCTTGGTGCCATGGTTCAGTTGTTTAGGTGGGTTGGATTGGTTGATGGGTTGGACACAATGATCTTGAAGGTCTCTTTCAACCTGGTGTATTGTATTGTATTGTATAGTAACACAAAGGAAAACAACCTTTATGTGGTTCTATCAAGCCATTGGGAAGTACCAGTGCACCAAAAGCTGACTTTTGGAAGACAGAATGGAGAGAGCTCTCCTTTCAGAGAGATATTTGTAGTCAGTAATGACTACAGTGTCAGGACAGCGTCTTCCAGATGCTAGAACTGAGCATAAAGCTAAATTGTAAGTCCATGTCAACACCCATAAGCCTTTCTTTCCTTCATTGTAAAATATATTTTAAAAACCAAAATAAATCCTATTGATCTAAAGAAATAAATTTAAAATCCCCCTTCTATTTTTTTTAAATTATTATTATTATTATGTTTAAAATCCCAAGGGCCTTTTGGTGATACTACCTTTTTTGGTTTGTTTTTTTCCCTTATGATGTAATGGCAGGAGCATGAGCACATGATGTGGGTGCCAGAAAAGGTTCCACCTTCTTGTCTTAGTTCTAGGAGAGGAGGAGGCTCAGGGGAGACCTTATTGCTCTCTACAACTACCTGAGGGGAGGTTGTAGCCAGGAGGGGGTTGGTCTCTTCTCCCAGGCAACCAGCACCAGAACAAGAACAAGAGGACACAGCCTCAATCTGCACCAGGGGAAGTTTAGGCTCAAGGTGAGGAGAAAGTTCTTCACAGAGAGAGTTGTTAGCCATTGGAATGTGCTACCCAGGGAGGTGGTTGAGGCACCGTCCCTGGAGGTGTTCAAGAGGGGATTGGATAGAATAGAATAGAATAGAATAGAATAGAATAGAATAGAATAGAATAGAATAGAATAGAATAGAATAGAACAGGTTGGAAGAGACCTTCAGGATCATCACGTCCAACCTATCATCCAATACCACCTAATCAACTAAACCAGGCAACCAAGCACCCTATCAAGTCTCCTCCTGAACAGCTCCAATGATGGCAACTGCACCACCTCCCCAGGAAGCCCATTCCAATGGGCAATCAGCCTCTCTGTGTAAAACTTCCTCCTAACTTCCAGCCCTGGTGCCATGGTTTAGTAGTCATAAGGTGTTGGGCGACAGGTTGGACTTGATGATCTTTGACGTCTCTTCCAACCTTACTGATTCTATGATTCTATGATTCTATGTGGAGCAGAGGACAGCAAAACTACAGTTGTCCTGGACCTTAAAGTAAAACTCACTAAAAAAAAACCCAGCTGTGTACAGTTCCTGGAGACCTTTTGTTGTATGAAGCAAATGCTTGTCATGCCTGAGATTTATTTTTTTGTTCCTGTAAAAAGGAAAACAAAACAAACACTAGGATTCAAAAAGTAGTATTTCAGCTAGCATGCCTTTATTAAAGAGCACCTTGGCCTCACAAAAGATTGCAGGAGTGTCTCTCAATGCAGTGGAAAGCAAAGTTCCGCTTGCTCTCACTTGTACCTCAAAAATTGAATCAGCTTTGCAGACAACTGACATGCTTCACAATTTAGAGCATAAACCAGCAGATATAGTTAATGTAAGAACTTTCAAGTTTCTTTCATAACCAGATCCACACTACAGCCCCCATTAATAAGCCTTGTGACCAAAGACAGAGGATGGATGGCCTGAAGGGGGAGTTAAAAATAGTAGCTTTGTCTTCACTTTTCCTTTAGATCTGTCTGCTCCCTTTCCTTCCACTTCCAGACCAGATGTCCAAGAAGGCTGTGTTATCTTCTTTTTTCATTATTATTGTAATATGTCCTGAACCAGAGCAAAGCTTGATGGTCTATTCATTCAAGGGTAAGAAACTTAGCTGGGTTTATCTGAAATGTTTCTAAACCTTTGCTGTATTTCTTATGAGTATAGTAGCTTTGCATTTATTTGAGCATTGGGCTGTATACACCTTGCCAGCTTGGTCTGTAACTTTAAAGAAAAATGAATTTACAGGGAAAGCTGCCTAGTTGCATAAACAACTTCTTTAAAAGTCAGATGGCTAAAGATTCAGTTTGAATGACTTTGAAGCTTGTCAAAGCTCCTTACTGGAAGTCGGTGCTATTTAGATGGAAAGGTATAATATGATCTTAGCTATTAGGCATATTCCAAGGCTTTTGGAGTAGAAAGCAAAAGCTGTAATGAGAAAGTTGTCAGAGATGAAGCTGCTGCTAATAGAACATTCCCTGCAATAAGACAGGCTGGACAGATGGACAGAGTCCAACGGGATGGCATTCCACAAGTCCAGGTGCCAGGTGCTGCACTTTGGCCACAGCAACCCCATGCAGAGCTACAGGCTGGGGTCAGAGTGGCTGGAGAGGTCCCAAACAGAGAGGGGCCTGGGGGTGCTGGTTGACAGCCACATAAACATGAGCCAGCAGTGCACCCAGGTGGCCAAGAAGGCCAACCGCATCCTGGCCTGCATTAGGAATAGTGTGGCCAGCAGGAGTAGGGAAGTCATTGCACCCCTGGCCTCTGGGCCCCTCAGTAGCTGATCTCTGAGGTGCCTTACTGGATGGGAAGCTTGGTGCCATGGTTGAGTTGATTAGATAGGTTTGGATGATAGGTTGGACTTGATGATCTCAAAGGTCTTTTCCAACCTGGTTATTTCTATTCTATTCTATTCTATTCTATTCTATTCTATTCTATTCTATTCTATTCTATTCTATTCTATTCTATTCATTCCATTCCAATTCCAATACAATACAATACAATACAATACAATACAATACAATACACCAGGTTGGAAGAGACCTTCAAGATCATCGCGTCCAACCCATCAACCAATCCAACCCACCCAACCACTAAACCATTCCATTCTATGCCTTTCTATAATTATGTTTGGAGAAATGCGAATAAGCTCAGAACCATGTCTTATATGAGTGAGAACTGATCAGATACATAATGGTTAGAAGCTTTCACTTAAATAAGGGAGAGCTTTTGAGTAACTTGAGCAGCAGTAGAAAACATTCTAATAATTTTTTATAAGCACATTAGTAGTTTTCCAGCACCACTCAAATAATGGGATGTGATCAGGAGACTATTTCGGATGGGCAGCAAAATTTCTCCTTAGAACAGCTCATCAGAAGTGAGACAGAGGAGCAGCTATGCAAAACTCTGGAACCTGGGGAAATTGTGACACATTGTAGGGAGTTTTCACAGAATCACCAAGGTTGGAAGAGACCTCAAAGATCATCAAGTCCAACCTGTCTCCACAGCCCCCATGACTAAACCATGGCACCAAGTGCCACGTCCAGTCTCCTCACTGAAATGAGAGAAGAGGAGGGGTGGGTGTGTTTTTTAGTGTACAAAGGGCCTGAAAGTTCTCTTCGGGATGAAATTTACAAGAAATAGAATCCTATAAACTAAAAATGCCTGCAACAAAAATAAACCTTACCGAATACCATGAGCAAGGGAGTTACCTCACCAGCATTCTGCTTAATTTGAAAATTAATATACATTAAGTTGCATGAGAAGCTATTGTGATGTATTGGAGAGATTACAGGCAGTTAAGATGAAATGGACCTTGGGAAATAGCATCTTTTAAAACGACCTTGGTTCATATTGTGAGAAGAGAGCATTTTTGGGGAGGGGAAGACTTAATGAAAGATTGGTAAAATTTCAATATATTTCCATTATATTTCTGCCTTGTTTTTTTTTCTTTAAGGTGTATGTGGTGCATTTCTAGGCTTTCTTAAAGTTGTGGTTTGATTTCTCCATCTCCACTGATATTTCTGTGCTTGAAAAAAAGTATGAAAAAGAAAGGCACAAAGAAAACAAAACTCTAAAGCAAAGACAAGGGTCTTCCATGGCCAGACATCAACATATTTGATTGGATTTTTTTTTTTGTCTTTCTTAAAGCTTGACTCATGTGATTACTGGCAAATGGAGATAAAACCTTCATTAAGCATTAAATAAAACCCAAACAAATGCGCACAAAAAAATGCACCCCACAACGGCAACAACAAAAAACCCCCAACTCGATGCCTCTCAGGCTCAAGTACTTATCTAACTCCTGAATATTGAATACTTGGCAAATAACGTAAGGTGCTACTGTTTGGCACTGGGAACAAAAGGAAGAGATTAAATCTCCTACAGTGGCATTTTGTTTGATTGTTTGTTTACCTCTGGAAATTCCGTAGCTAGGGATAAATAGATGGTTGTTGTCTTTGCCATGACCTTCAAATACTGAGATGCTCAAAACTAAATGGCATAGGCAGCTTACGGTGCTTCCACTGCAACTAGTGACAGTACAAGAGGGCACAGTATGAAGCTGTGCCAGGGGAATTTCAGGTTGGATGTTAGGCACTTCCTCACAGAAAGGAGAATTAGGCACTGGAATGGACTGCCCAGGGGGTGGTGGAGTTGCCATCACTGGAGGTTTTTAAGAAAAGATTGGATGTGGCACTTGGTGGCATGGTTTAGCTGATGTCGTGGTGTTAGTCATAGGCTGGACTTGGTGATCTCAGAGGTCTTTTTCCAGCCTCAAAAATTCAGTGAATAGGTAAATGACTGGACAGGCATTCCAGCCCTGGAGAGGAAAGCCAAGGCTGATCCGAAGCCACCTCCATAGTGAAATGAACTGAGTTGCCTTAAAGCAAATGGAATCCACCCAGTTTACTCCATCTTCATATCTAATGCCATGTGGAACAATTTAGCTTCCAATTTTTCTGAAGTCCTTGCATGAAGTTGAAATCTTAGCTTATTTTGTTCCGAGTTCAGGGCCCTTGGACAGTTGATCGATGGGGCAGGCGCGCAAGTGGTGTTCTGCTCAGTTCCCTCAGTGGCAGGGGAGTACACTGAGAGGAACGGGAGAACCCACACCATCAACAAGTGGCTCAGGGAATGGTGCCAGCGGAGGAACTTTGGTTTCTTTGATCATGGGGCAACTTTTACGGCACCTGACCTGCTGGGTCCTGATGGGGTACATTTATCTAGAAGGGGCAAGAGAGTCCTAGCACTAGAGTTGGCAGGGCTCATTAGGAGGGCTTTAAACTAGGTCTGAAGGGGGTGGGTGAAGACATCAGTCCCTCTGCAGAGGTAAGAGTAGGACACAAGGTAGGGTCAACTGAGAGGTCAGGAGCCCAGCTGCAGTGCATGTACACCAATGCACGCAGCCTGGGCAATAAGCAAGAGGAGCTGGAGGTCCTAATCCACCAGGGCAACTATGATATAGTTGCCATCTCAGAAACATGGTGGGACAACAGGCACGATTGGAGTGCTACACTGGGGGGTTACAGGCTCTTTAGGAGGGATAGGCGAGGGAGAAGAGGAGGAGGGGTGGCTTTGTATATTAGGGAGACACTTTCTGCCTCTGAACTTGAGGTGGAAGATGAGGGAATTGAGAGCCTGTGGGTTAAAATCAGAGGGCAGCCCAACAAATCTGACATCCTGGTTGGAGTCTGTTATAGACCACCCAACCAGGATGAGGAGGTTGAATTATTCTACAAACAACTGGAGGATGTTTCAAGATCATCAGATCTTGTCCTCGTGGGTGACTTCAACCTGCCAGATATCTGCTGGGAACTTAATTCAGCAGAGAGAAGGCAGTCCAGAAGATTCCTGGAGCGAATAGAGGACTGCTTCCTGACGCAGCTGTTAAGCGAGCCTACCAGGGGACAGGCTCTGCTTGACCTGCTGCTCTCCAATAGGGAAGGGCTGGTGGGAGATGTGACCGTGGGAGGCTGCCTAGGGTACAGTGACCACGAGATAGTGAAGTTTTCAATATGCAGGGAGATAGGGAGGAGTACCAACAGAACCTTCAGCTTGGACTTCCAGAGGGCAAACTTCAGCCTCTTTAAGAAACTTATTTGTAAAGTTCCCTGGGTACCAACCCTCATGAACCGAGGGGTCCAGGAGGGTTGGACCTACTTCAAAAGGAGCTCTTGAAGGCACAGGAACTGGCGGTTCCCATCTGCCGAAAGATGAGCCGGCGGGGAAGGCGACCGGCCTGGATGAGCAAGCAGCTCCTGGAGGAATTAAGGGAAAAAAGAGGCTGTATCACCTTTGGAAGGAGGGGAAGGCTTCTCGAGGTATGTTCACAGAAGTGGTTAGATTATGTAGGAATAAAATTAGAGAAGCAAAGGCCCAGTTGGAGCTGAGGCTGGCCACCTCTGTGAAAGAAAATAAAAAGCAATTTTACAAATATATCAATGCTAAAAAGAAGGGCAAGAAGAATCTCCACTCCTTACTGGACCTGGAGGGGAACACGGTGACTGAAGATGAGGAAAAGGCTGAGGTCCTGAACACCTTCTTTGCCTTGATGTTTAACAGCAAGGTAGGAGTCCAGGATGAATGGCCTCCTGAGATGGGTAGTAGGGTTGGGGAGCAGTGTAATGCCCCAGAAATCCATGAGGAATTAGTTCAGGACGTGCTGAGCCACTTGGACACCCACAAGTCCATGGGACCGGATGGGATCCATCCTAGGGTGCTGAGAGAGCTGGCAGATGAGCTGGCCAAGCCGCTCTCCATCATTTTCCTCCAGTCCTGGCTCACTGGAGAGGTCCCAGATGACTGGAAACTGGCCAATGTGGTCCCCATCCACAAGTAGGGACGGATGGAGGAACCCGGAAACTACAGGCCAGTCAGCCTGACCTCAGTGCCAGGGAAAGTGATGGAACAGATTATCCTGGAGGCAATAACTGCACACCTGAAGGATGGCCAAGGGCTCTGGTCCAGCCAACATGGATTTAGGAAGGGCAGGTCCTGCCTCTCCAGCCTGATCTCCTTCTATGATCAGGTGACCCGTCTGGTGGACGTGGGGAGGCCTGTGGATGTGGTCTACCTGGACTTCAGCAAGGCCTTTGACACCGTCCCCCACAGTAAACTGCTGGCTAAGTTGTCAGCTCGTGGTTTGGACAGCAACACTCTGTGCTGGGTTAGGAACTGGCTGGAGGGCCGGGCCCAGAGAGTGGTGATGAATGGTGTCACATCCAGCTGGTGGCCAGTCACCAGTGGTGTCCCCCAGGGAACAATGCTGGGGCCCATCCTCTTTAACATCTTCACTGATGATATGGATGAGGGAATTGAGTCAGTCATCAGCAAGTTTGCAGATGACACCAAGTTGGGAACAGATGTTAGTCAGTTAGAGGGTAGAACGGCTCTGCAGAGGGACCTCGACCAGCTGGACAGATGGGCACAGTCTAATGGGATGGCATTTAACAAGTCCAAGTGCCGGGTGCTGCACTTTGGCCACAGCAACCCCATGCAGAGCTACAGGCTGGGGTCAGAGTGGCTGGAGAGCTGCCAAACAGAGAGGGACCTGGGGGTGCTGGTTGACAGCTGCCTAAACATGAGCCAGCAGTGTGCCCAGATGGCCAAGAGGGCCAATGGCATCCTGGCTTGTATTAGGAATAGTGTGGCCAGCAGGAGCAGGGAGGTCATTGTTCCCATGTACTCTGCTTTGGTTAGGCCACACCTTGAGTCCTGTGTCCAGTTCTGGGCCCCTCAGTTTAAGAAGGACATCGAGACACTTGAACGTGTCCAGAGAAGGGCAACAAGGCTGGGGAGAGGCCTTGAGCACAGCCCTGTGAGGAGAGACTGAGGGAGCTGGGATTGTTTAGCCTGGAGAAGAGAAGGATCAGGGGTGACCTCATTGCCCTCTACAACTACCTGAAAGGTGGTTGTAGACAGGAAGGGGTTGGTCTCTTCTCCCAGGCAACCAGCACCAGAACAAGGGGACACAGTCTCAAGCTGTGCCAGGGGAGGTTTAGACTCGAGGTGAGGAAAAAGTTCTTCACTGAGCGAGTCATTTGTCATTGGAATGGGCTGCCCGGGGAGGTGGTGGAGTCGCCGTCCCTGGAGGTGTTCAAGGGGAGATTGGACATGGCACTTGGTGCCATGGTCTAGTTGTGAGGTCTGTTGGGACAGGTTGGACTTGCTGATCCTTGGGGTCTCTTCCAACCTTGGTTATACTGTGATACTGTGATACTGTGAGACACCAAAGCATAACCACTGTTTCTACTACAATATAGATGCTTTCATTAAGGAAAGTAAATTATACTTCTGAATGTTGGGGGCTTAAGCACAGTAATAAAACTGCCAAGTAGGTATTTACTAAGCATTTGTAAGATTTTAATTCACAGAGGACAGGGTTTGTTTTTACTGTAAACCCCAGAAAGTGGGAATCAGTATTGAGCTATGACAGGAGCGTTAAGGTTTTGAACAAAAGACTTTGTAAGAGATGTCAAATATGATTAGGATATTCTTCTACTGTTTGAAGTTTTGATTCATACAACATGGGATAAAACTTTTGAACAGCAGCATCAAAGGGAATTCCTGGAAGAGAAGCTACCATAAAAAGAAAAGGAAGCTCACCTTAGAAAGTCATTGCATTCAGACAGATAAATAAATAAATAACTCCACGTTCTCTGTGACATTCAAACACTGTTTCCATTTCATATGCCAGAACAAGAAGCAGAGATGACTGATAATTTCTATAATCATTCTTAATAATTCCAAAAGGCAGAAGAGCAGATAATATGTATTCTTGTGCTAAGCTGCTCTTCCTCCCTTGCTTTTTAGATTTGGCCATTGTGCTCTGTCTATTGCAGATAATCTGTCAGGTCAACAGTATCAATAGGTTTTATTACAGGAAGCAGATGCTATCAGCACCCTATCTGTCCATTTAATTAGAAATGTGGCACTGCTGTTAAGCTGAAGAACAATTTGAGGAAGGAAAAAGAAAAACAATACATTTCAGAGATCTTAGAGAGAAAGGAGATCTTAGGAGAAAGGTGACGATTTTGTGGGATGCCATACACAAGCTAGGCATATGGCACATGGCAAACTATAATAATGGCTTAATGCTTATTACCTTCTAGCATGAGATGACTGCAAATTGGTGCAGCTGAATTTACTTCAGAAGGAGTACAGGCATTTTCAGGGATGGAAATTTGTCTCTTACGGGCCTCCTATAATGGTTTCTCCTGACAGATGGGGTTGACAGGGTGTTACAAAGGGTGGGAAACACGAGACATGGAGCTGCAGAACAGATTTCAGCTGGGTGGGGGTCAAAAACCCCAACTCTCTCAGCAAAGTAGTTTGGTGATAGTATGATCAGACAGAGTTATTTATTTATTTATTTAGTAATAAGAGGAAATAGTCTCATTGATCTAGAGAATCACTCCAAATCTTGTCTTTTGAGGCATTAGTGCTTTTTTTGTTTGAATTTTGTTGAATCCTTCCTCCTCCTAGCAGTATCACTCAGCTGCAGGCAGGAAGACTTCCAGTAGTTTGTTTGATAGGTTGAAAAAAAACCCACTGCTGTTACAACACTGTTAGCTGTTCTAGAAGAACAGCTGGCAACGTGTGAAGCTGCTGCATTTGAGTGTGTTTCAAATACTGGTGAAGTAACTTGAAAGCATCCAGATGTCTAGAACATATCATAAATTTTTTCACCAGCTCAGGAACAGAAAGTACCAAAGTAGGTTTTTGCCTGGTTTTGTACTTAAGACTATGAGGTAGGTGAAAGGAAGGCTTTTGGGTATGTTGGTTTGGTCTTCACGGTGCTGGGTTTGGCAATGTCTGCAGGCTCAAATGTGAGCTGGAAGGAAACTAATCTATCCAAAGAGGACTTCTCACTAAAGCACTTTTGAGCCAGTGTTATTTATGTCATCTTTGTAGCTGGATGTGTTTGCAGTGAAATGGCAGTTTACACTGTAGTGTATGACACCACTGCTGCTACTCCTCCAAGATAAATTTTCTCCTTATGTGAGCAAATACTGAGTATGGGGGAAATGCAGATGAAATCCTGGACCTCCTGAAGTTTATGGATGCTTGGCTTTGACCTTCAGAGAGATTAGGATATTTTTCTTTATTGTTGTGTAAGATACCCTTTGGTTTAGGTACGTGTGGCTCTGTGGGGTGACAGCTTTGAAAAAGAGGCAAGCTGAACAACCTGGTGGGTTTTCCTCTTTTGCCTTGGTTTCTGACTGGAATCAGTTTCTGAGACACAGCTCTTCCTCTGCCTGGCATCAGTGTTGTGCTAGGGCTACAAACAGGAGGAATTTCACTCTCTGGTATGTGGTGACTTCAGGTCCTGAGTACCAAATGTGGTCACCCAGGGTGTGTACTACGGATTTCTCCAGCAGAGGGAGGGGACGCAGCCAGAAGGGTGGGTACCACTGTTTAGAGAGACAAAAGCAGAGTGTGTGGCATTGCATGCACATAGACATGCTTCCAGAACCATTATATTAACACATTTAGAAAAAGCCATAATATAGCACTACAATAAACTGGTTAAACCATTTCTAACTCTCGGCAAGCTGACAGGTACAGTTATTCCCCCCAGGCCCTCATCATTAGTTTGTCTCTTAAAGGCAAGAATTTCCTTTGGTTTATGACCCCAGGGAGGGATTCAGCCAGTTTTATAGGGAAGTCTAAGGGGAGAAAGAGTGAAATGATGGCTTTCGTATTTCTCCATGAATAATCTGTGTGGAACCCTGAAGAGGTGTTTAAGTAGAACTCAAGGATGCTACTAGGTGATTGCAGTCTACATTAAAGAAATAATCTCTTTCCTATACCATACTTACCCAACTATTTCCGTTCTGAAAATCTCACCACCCCATCATGGCTTTTTATAGCATAGATTCACAAGTACACTGTTCATTATGTAGCTGTTGCCAACATCAAATGCTTCAAAGGTGTCAGAAGGAATTCTGCATTGTCTAGCAAAAATAACCCCAGGAGGCAGTACTTTTATAATTTCTTCTTTAAAAAGGGAAACAAAAAAAATTGGAAGCAAGAAGTAAAAAAACATCATCTGTGGAAAACTGCTTGTTGCTTAAAAAGAAAATTCAAAAACTATAAAAGTCTCAAATGTTTCTTAAAGAAAGTTAATGTATTTCCCTCCATTATCTCCCTTTAAAAACAAACAAAAAACCATCCCAAAAGCTTCAGCAATGTGCTTATGACTGAATAGGGAGCTCTTCTCCCATAGATATGCTCTGTTGTGGGACATATTTGTTTCCCCAGCTTTTAGTAATTAAAATCATATGTCTAGGGATGACCCAGAGGCTCTCCAGAGGGACCTTGCCAGGCTGGACAGATGGGCAGAGTCCAACAAGATGGCATTTAACAAGTCCAAGTGCTGGGTGCTGCGCTTTGGCCACAACAATCCCATGCAGAGCTACAGGCTGGTGTCAGAGTGGCTGGAGAGCAGCCAGGCAGAAAGGACCCTTTGGGTACTGATTGACAGCTGGCTGAACATGAGCCTGCAGTGTGCCCAGGCAGCCAGGAGGGCCAATGGCATCCTGGCCTGCATCAGGAACAGTGTGGCCAGCAGGAGCAGGGAGGTCATTCTGCCCTGTACTCAGCACTGGTTAGGCCACACCTTGAGTCCTGTGTCCAGTTCCAGGCCCCTCAGTTTAAGAAGGACATTGAGACTCTTGAACGTGTCCAGAGAAGGGCAACAAGGCTGGGGAGAGGCCTTGAGCACAGCCCTGTGAGGAGAGGCTGAGGGAGCTGGGATTGTTTAGCCTGGAGAAGAGGAGGCTCAGGGCCGACCTTATTGCTCTCTCCAACTCACTGAAGGGAGGTTGTAGCCAAGAGGGGGTTGGTCTCTTCTCCCAGGTAACCAGCACCAGAACAAGAAGACACAGTCCCAAGCTGTGCCAGGGGAGGTTTAGACTCGAGGTGAGGAGAAAGTTCTTCACTGAGCGAGTCATTTGTCATTGGAATGGGCTGCCCAGGGAGGTGGTGGAGTCGCCGTCCCTGGAGGTATACAAAAAGGGATTGGACGTGGCACTTGGTGCCATGGTTTTAGTAGTCATGAGGTGTTGGGTGACAGGTTGGACTTGATGATCCTTGAGATCTTTTCCAGCCTTATTTATTCTATGATTCTATGGCCCAAACTATACCTTTGCTGTGACTACAGTAGCTGTTCTTCTTGCAAACCGCATTAACACAGTGCTCTTTTAAGAGTCTGTCTAAAGACTGGGGAGGGAAACAAAAAAAAATCAAAGGAGATTCAGTTGCTGTAAAATTGTCACTCTATCCATAAATTGTTTTTTTACACTGAGGTATGGGCAGAGTTCTCAGAATAGTGTGTGATCCTGCATGCCATCTGCACTGTGCAATAGCCAAGCACGACGGGTGGCTTTTACGGCTGAGGAGGAGAAGAACTGCAAAAGCAAAGCAGGCTGTCACTTTCTGTGTTTGCCTTGGGTAATATTTAAAAAGATGGTGTTACAGAAACCAAGTGATTCATTTCTTGACATTACCATGGACATACAATGTTGCTCTGGTGTGTGTTTGTAGTCTTGTGTATCTGTGGCTGCCTGCTGGAAAGAGAAAGCTGAAGACCATCAGCCTTTCATTTGGGCACCTTGGGATTAACATACTTTTTAAGTGATCACAGTCCTTCGAAATGCAGCTTGATCAAAATACTGCTATTAATTTACAGTCTCAAAACAGAGCCTGAACTCATCTGGCTTGTCTTTGAAGGAGGCAAACTGGGGGGGGGGGGAAACAACAAAACAAAATAGTGGTTTTGGTGCTAACAGCAGAAATGGGACTAATTAGTGAAGTAATGACGCTGGCTCTGTTGTTCTAGCAAAATCTACTTTATATTTAATATCACAGGACAAAAGTAGAAAAATCCCAAACAATCTGCACATCTCAGGCACACTCTATTTAGGGACTTGATAATAAATACTTATTCTTATCTTTTCATTTAAGTATCCTCTCATCTTCAATGTCTTCTGGATTAAAATACTATGTTCTGTCTGATATTTACCAGAATAAATTCCAGTGACAAAGTGTAGGTCTTCAAGGGCAGCCAAGGAATGCTTGACACTGCTTGTGCAGAGGCACAGATGTGATGAGAGTGGCAGCTTTCAGTCCCCATTTTGGATTTTACCATCACTCTCCACCACACATGGAAGCAGACTGCAGGCTGCTGAGGATTACCTCAGCAACTAGTGAGCATTGGGGGGACCTTTCTGGTAGCAAGATGTGGTAGTTTTAGGCTGTGCCTTTAAAAAATATTCTATTCTATTCTATTCTATTCTATTCTATTCTATTCTATTCTATTCTATTCTATTCTATTCTATTCTATTCCATTCCATTCCAATCCATTCCATTCCATTCCATTCCATTCTTCTGGCTTCCGTTAAATACATCACAATTTTGATGGCTGAATATAACTTCCTAGCTTTTTCAGCATTAGAAGAGAGGTTGTTACCTAAATACCAAATAAAAGAGATTTTGGGTTAGACTCACACAGTGTGGCCATTGGGAGTAGGGAATTGATCATGCCCCTGCACTTGGCACTGGTGAAGCAGCACCTTGAACACTGTGTTCTGTCTTGGGCCCCTCACTACAAAGACATTGACTTGCTGGAGTGTGTCCAGAGAAGGGCGATGAAGCTGGAGGGAGCTGTGATGGTTTAGTCTGGAGAAGAAGAGGCTGAAGGTAGACCTTCATTCTCTCCCCAACTCCCTGAAAGGAGGTGGTAGTGTGGTAGGAGTTGATCTGTACTCTCTAGTATCAAGTGACAGGGCAAGAGGAAATGGTCTCAAATTGTGCCAGGGGAGGTTTCAATTGAGTATAAGGAAAAATTGGAACCTGAGAGGTGGTGAAGTCACCATCCCTGGATGTGTCCAAAAGATGTATAGACATGGAATTTTGGGATATGGTTTCATGACCATGGTGGTCTTATGTTGATGGCTGGACTCACTGATCTTAGAGTTCTTTTCCAAACAATTCTCTGAATTCTTAGAAAGTCTTAGAAAATAAGAGATGTAAAGCAATCTTTTGTGCATGAGGTATAGACTGGGAAAAGGGAAGGCAGTATTAGTGTCCAGACAGGGAGCCTTTATGATTCTGGAATCAGAGTCTAAACAAAACACAAAGATGACCACTAGTATGAGATGGAGGGGGACCTTGGGAGCACAGCACTGGGTGAGTTGACCTGTGTGTTGATATAGTGGGTTGAAGGAGAGTCCACAAGACCTCATTCATGTTGGTTTCTTTATTACCACATTTTGTAGATACACAGGCACTCCGCCAACCTAGTAGTTGGACTACCCAAGGTACTCTCAGGGATGAAAAGGGAAAGTCCTTGTATCAGACTGGAGTATGGATTTCTGTCCCAATTCATTCTCCTCATGCAAAATTCAGTTGCTTTAGCTTCATGCAGTTTAAATTAATTTTCTTCCATCAGTATAAATAATGTCAGGAAGATATTACACTATACATCTATGTCTTTGCAGCCTGAGGATATTGCAGGGTGGCAGTTCTGGGAACATCTGAAAGTGTTCTGCAAAGAGACTTTTTAATACAGTGATCCTAAATTGTCCTTCAAGGCACCTCCAGGATCAATTTGGCTGAACCAGAACGGGGATGAATAATCAGTGTGGGAGAATGGAAAGGAGAAGAGAGAGAAGAAGGAAATGTTGGTAGAAATCTGCCAAAGCACCCAATATACCCTGTAACCAAGGAATTGTAAAAGCTTGTAGAACTCCTCCAGGCCAAACAATAGCATTAGTTCACACCAAAAGCTGCTACAACATCTCTTTGAGAGGCACTGAGTTAGTAAGGGTAGTCATCTCGAGGTAAGTCATGTTACAAGTCATAAAAGAATTTACTGGCAGAATTATTTATTTTTTTAAATGGATTTCCTATTCTGAAGTCTGACCCTCCAATTTGCCATCCATGGATAAAATTTCAGGAATTCCTGTCCTTTGGGTTAGTCCCATCAACAACCAATGACCTCAACATGGATCCACAGATTGCATCCGGTTGGAAGGGACCCTTAAAGGCCATCTTGTTCAAACCCCCTGCAGTCATCAGGGACACCTCCAACTAGATCAGGCTGCCCAGGGCCGTATCAAGTCTCATCTTGAGTGTCTCCACAGGTGAGACTTCAACCACACCCCCAGGCAATCTGTATTTTACCACTCTCATTGTAAAGAACTCTTAATGTCTGACCTAACTCTGCCTTGGTGCAGTTTCAAGCCATTGCCCCTCACCCTATCACTACAAGCCCTTCTAAACAGTCTTTCCCCAGCCTTCCTGTAGGTCCCCTTCAGATACTGAAATGTAACAATAAGGTCTGAACAGCCCCCATTCTTTCATCCTGTCTTTATAGGAGATAGTATTTAATCGCCATTAATACAGATGTATTAGATTTAGATTAATCTTACTACTCTTGGTATTTGTGAAGAAAGTCTTCTGAATGTGTCCTGAGAATGACCAATATAGCCTTGTCAACCTGAGTCTTCTCACATGAAAGTGAAAATCATTTTAATGCAGTGCTAACTTTAAGACCAAGAAATACAAGCAGAGTTCCTGCTGCTAGTGCTTTCACCTGTGGTGACAGGAGGATCACAGCCTGGCCCTTTGCTTTCTATCAAAGATGGAGCAGGAACGTAACATAGCAGAAGACACCTATATAATTACATGCCTTGAGCTTTTAATTGCTTCAATCCACTTCCTGATGAAACATAGATGTCTCTCAAAAAGTTGATAACAGAGTTGGAGAGAGGTGAATTTGCTCTGAAACATGTACAAGAAATGCTTGTGTACTGACTACTACAGTGTGAATCTATATCAGACGTGCCCTGACTATAGAGAAGGCAGTGCACAGCCCTACCCAATGAGATGCTGAAGATGCAAAGCTTTTCTCTATGTTACCTTTCAGGGCCCTAGCTACTGTAGCCACAGGATATTTGTCATAAATTAGAATACCAATTACATTCATGTACTCTTCATATCTGAGGAAATAGATTAGTTTCAATGTATTTATTATTCTATATGTGCTATATTAGGGCATAACAATTCTCTGCAACACTTTGCTCAGTACTTTTTGTGCAATGCACATTGAGGTGTAGAGGTTATTAAAAACATTGTTGAAATATAAATCAGACAAGAGCAGAGAGATTTGCAATGGCCTTGGGACAAAAAGTTTAGAGGAGAAATGACGTTTTCATAGGTGTGACCCTTTCATGTTCTCTGCATTACAGATGAAACACTTGGACTTTGTTCTTAGATTTGATTTCTCAATCCAAGTTTTTTCCAGGTGAATATGCACAATTTTCTCCTCTAGAGCAGATATGTAAAATCAGGATAAAGCCAATTTGGATTGAGGATGCAGAAGAAAGATGATGGTTGAGTTTGAAGTGATTCCTTAGTCACAAAGTAGTTAGCAATTTCTGTGCATCTTCTTTCTAGAGCGAATTATTTGATGGAAGCATGACTGAAAGACATCAAAGAAAATGTTGGGAATTCCATGTCTGTTGCATATCAGTGCACATTACACCTTAATGTGGCAGCAGATTAAAGTTTCAATATCCTCTTAGGTGAATGGAAAAGGGAAATGAATTCATGTATTCCCTTAGATCATATTGCTGTATGTATCCATTAAGTTTATCTAGACAGCTTTTAAAAGGCATGCATTGGTTACCTCTTCAGTTGTTCACCGATAGTTATGGTCAGATCATAGTATCATAGTATCAGTCAGGGTTGGAAGGGACCACAAGGATCATCTAGTTCCAACCCCCCTGCCATGGGCAGGGACACCTCACACTAGATCAGGCTGGCCAGAGCCTCATCCAGCCTGGGCTTAAACACCTCCAGGGACGGGGCCTCAACCACTTCCTTGGACAACCCATTCCAGGGCTTCACCACTCTCATGGGGAAGAGCTTCCTCCTCATGTCCAGCCTGAATCTCCCCACCTCCAGCTTCATTCCATTCCCCCTAGTCCTATCACTACCCGATAGCCTGAGAAGTCCCTCCCCAGCCTTCCTGTAGGCCCCCTTCAGATACTGGAAGGCCACAATGAGTTCACCTCGGAGCCTTCTCTTCTCCAGACTGAACAGCCCCAACTCCTTCAGTCTGTCCTCATAGGAGAGGTGCTCCAGCCCTCTGCTCATCCTTGTGGCCCTTCTCTGGACACGTTCCAGATCAATTAATTTTAAGAGCTTCCACTGTGGCATACCAAGCTTTTACTTTTCCTAAACCAAGTTTCAGTTGAGTAAAACAACTAAAGACAATGAAATATAAATCTCCATGTCTCATGACACAGAAGTAAGGCATGTTTTAAAATTTCCAAAAGCAGGCAGGTGGCAAAGGATCTTAGAGTATGTTTACACAGCCCAATAGATATATGTTAGCAATTCCAAGCTAATTCTGAATGGGCTGGTCTGTGTCCATTGCTGTGCTCAGCAATGTGCTCTTGTGGCCAAGAAGGCCAATGCCATTCTGGGGTGGATTAGAAGGGCTGTGGTTAGTAGGTCCAGAGAGGTTCTTCTACCCCTCTAGTGTGCCCTGGTGAGGAAGCACCTGGAATATTGTGTCCAGTTCTGGGCCTCTCAGTTCAAGAAGGACTTCAAGGAACTGCTTGAGAGAGTTCAGCACAGAGCCACAAAAATGATGAAGGGAGTGGAACATCTTCCTTACAAGGAGAGATGGAGGGAGCTGGGGCTCCTTAGCTTGGAGAAGAGGAGACTGAGGGGTGACCTCATTCATGTTGATAAAGATGCGCAGGGTGAGAGCCAAGAGGATGGAACCAGGCTCTGCTCAGCGATGCTCAATGACAGAACCAGGGGAAAAGGGTGGAAGCTGAAGCATGGGAAGCTCCATGTAAACATGAGGAAAATTTTTTTCCCTGTGAAGGTGACAGAACACTGGAACAGGCTGCCCAGGGGGCTGTAGAGTCTCCCTCTTTGGAGATATTCAAAACCCACCTGGATGTGTTCCTGTGTGATCTGCTCTAGGTGATCCTGCTCTGGCAGGGGGTTGGAGTAGGTGATCTTTCAAGGTCCCTTCCAACCCCTGATACTCTGTGATTCTGTGATCTATACAATACAATAAATAAACCAGGTTGGAAGAGACCTTCAAGATCATCGCATCCAACCCATCAACCAATCCAACCCACCTAAACAATTAAACCATGGCACCAAGCACCCCATCAAGTCTCCTCCTGAACACCTCCAATGATGGTGACTCCACCACCTCCCTGGGCAGCCCATTCCAATGGGCAAGCACTCTCAAGACTGTGTCCTCTTTTTCTGGTACTGGCTGCCCGGGAGCAGAGACCAACCTCTGCCTGTCTACAGCCTCCCTTCAGGTAGTTGCAGAGAGCAATAAGGTCACCCCTGGGTCTCCTCCTCTCCAGGCTAAGCAACCCCAGCTCCCTCAGCCTCTCCTCATAGGGCTTGTGTTCCAAGCCCCTCACCAACTTCTGTTTCAGAAAATAACATTACTGTCCAAGGATATTAATTAAGGTCTTGAAATTAGTATCAAGAATAAATTTACAAGGGGAAAAATTAAGAGAGTTTTGCTTTCCTTGACCTCTTAACACTGTCTGGTAGTATGCTCATTGCTCTTCACACAGTACAGTAGCAGTTGTGTAACTGTGCACAACCAGAAACCAATTCCATCAGTGTCTAGTTCTGCTGGTATGCAGGTTAACAGGAAATTGTGCTCAGACCAATTAACCCTGTCTCACAGCAAAACAAAATAGAAGGCTGCTGTCCCAGTTGCAGCTGCCAGTTCCACAGCTTCTTAGTTCAAAGCTCTCTCTGTTTCTGCATGACACCACTACCCCCACTGCATGCCATGGGGACACATGGATATGGCCTCTTCAGTCACTGTACAGCTCTTAAAAAATATATGCAAGACAACTAAATCTGTATCAAACACTAGGATTGATTTTATAATTGTTACTACCTCTAACTGTTGATCATCGAATCAAAATGTTGGGGTTTTGTTGGGGTTTTTGCTGCTGTTTTTTCACAAAAGGTCTCTCACAACCCTATGCAGATCTTGATAAATTCATAATTAGCTTAGGTTTACTTTAAAGCTAAGCATGTGCATGGTAGTTCCTTGAACAGAATCTCCAGGGATCTGACCTTCCTTCACTTTCTCTCTCTTGTGTAAGTTTCCATATTTATGCTGCTCTGAACAGAGCAGAGCTATGTAAGGAGCAAGTTTTTTCCTGTGTACTTTTGGAGTGATGAATTGAGATTCCTGATAATTTAAAAAGCACTGCATTGGTCTAACAAACATTTACAAACTTGGGCAAGTCACAGGAAACTACAAATAGTTGTCCTTTAGCACCTGACCAATTTGGGTGTAGCATAGGTAGAATCCTATCTACTAGTTCCTGTGAATGCCAGAGAAGGATCACAGGATCACAGAATCACCAAGGTTGGAAGAGATCTCAAAGATCATCGCGTCCAACCTGTCACCACAGACCTCATGACTAGACCATGGCACCAAGTGCCACGTCCAGTCCCCTCTTGAACACCTCCAGGGATGGTGACTCAACCACCTCCCTGGGCAGCACATTCCAATGGCTAATGACTCTCTCTATGAAGAACTTTCTCCCCACCTCCAGCCTAAACTTCCCCTGTCACAGCTTGAGACTGTGTCCTCTTGTTCTGGTGCTGGTTGCTTGGGAGAAGAGACCAACCCCCTCCTGGCTACAACTTCCCATCAGGTAGTTGTAGAGAGCAATGAGGTCTCTCCTGAGCCTCCTCTTCTCCAGGCTAAACAACCCCATCTCCCTCAGCCTCTCCTCATAGGGCTCGTGCTCATGGCCTCTCCCCAGCCTTGTTGCCCTTCTCTGGACACGTTCAAGAGTCTCAAGGTTCTTCTTAAACTGAGGGGCCCAGAACTGGACACAGGACTCAAGGTGTGACCTAACCAGTGCTGAGTACATGGGAACAATGACCTCCCTGCTCCTGCTGGCCACACTATTCTTGATGTATGCCAGAATGTTATTTGCCTTCTTGGCCACCTGGGCACACTGCAGGCTCATGTTCAGCTGGCTGTTAGGCCAGAGCTAACGAAGTAAATCTGTTTGATTTCAAAATCCCAAAATGACTCACTCTCAGAGAAGAAGGGGGAAAAAAAGGAAACTAGAAAAAGCATCTCCAAAATACCTTTTATTTTTTTAACCTGTGTTGAAAAATGTAGGCAATATTTAAAATACCAGGCTCCGAGGTGACCTCATTGTGGCCTTCCAGTATCTGAAGGGGGCCTACAGGAAGGCTGGGGAGGGACTTCTCAGGATCTCAGGTAGTGATAGGACTAGGGGGAATGGAATGAAGCTGGAGGTGGGGAGATTCAGGCTAGATGTGAGGAAGAAATTCTTCACCACGAGAGTGGTGAAGCCCTGGAATGGGTTATCCAGGGAGGTGGTTGAGGCCCCGTCCCTGGAGGTGTTTAAGCCCAGGCTGGATGAGGCTCTGGCCAGCCTGATCTAGTGTGGGGTGTCCCTGCCCATGGCAGGGGGGTTGGAACTAGATGATCCTTGTGTTTCCTTCCAACCCTGACTGATTCTATGATTCTATGATTCTATGATTCTATTATTTTATAGCCAGTTTTACTTTGAATTCATCAGTATAATTCTATTTCCATTTGTACAGTTTCTTCTTTCATTCTGTCATCCCCAATTGCAACATTTAGGCAAAATCAGCAACAGGCAGAAAGACAAGTTTGAGTTCACCTTGGTTTCAGCATTTTAAAAGCTCTGAATTGTCCAGCTTTTCTCAGTCTTAGTGACAGCCCCAATCAGTTCTTCATATCTTGATGTATTTGGAATGTGGGGAAGTCCAGATTCGTGTATAGTAACTTGTGTTGAGGTATTGAAGGCTTGCATAAGGCTGCTGCTTCCATCTGTTACATTGGTCGTATAAACCACATGATTTTTTCAAACCCCTTTTCCACTGAACCCTGGTTTTGATTTATTCTGCAAATTCATGAGGGAGAGTTGGGTGAGATCTCTTGGAATGTCCGAGAAGAATAGTCACCCAAAAATACAAGCAATTAGATGTTATTTTGTATGTCATTAATTAATTACTCTGAAAACCAGATCTGAAATAAAATGGTATTGCTCACAGAAATGTTGTCTTGTTGCCAGCCTTCTTTGTGATTTCTTGGCAGCCATATGAATCATATGTCAAAACCTGAGGGCTGAAGTAGTCATTGTAACTTCAAAAGCACACAAATTCACAGTGTACTAAAACTTTCACCAAATTCAGTTATTTGCAGGCAGAAAGGAGTGCTCTGAGTGGGTCCAAATGAGAGCCATGATTATTAGCAGTCCTAGCATACCACCATGGAAAAGATCAGGCAAAGCTCAGTGAGTGAGCCTCTATCCTTTTGGATGAGAAATAGTCTCTTAATCTGCAAAGATCCCCTGGTGCATTCTACACAAGCAAGCTAATGTGTCTTGGGTCTCATCCCAATTCCTGCTTCTGCGTCAGTCATTGTACTCTAGCACCTGAAAGCCAGGAAGTTTACACAGGGTGTGTTATTCATCCCCTCTCCCATGCTACTATTTCATTAAATGACTGTGATTTCAAAGGCTGTTTTATCCTGCTTCACTTACCCAGTTGAAATTATTCCAGTTTTGCAATTGGGTTTCCAAAGTTTTTGAAATGTAGTAGGTCCATGGGATAAAAGATGATTCATTACTGTAGCAATAAAGATTAACACAGAAATATTGTTAAGATGGCTGTCCAGGTTAATTATTTTAGAAGCTATACTGACTAGGAATTAAGCTGAGATGTCTCACACTTCTCCATGCACATCAGCCCCTAGGAACAGAGTCTTGTAGCATTTATTTTCAGCCTCTGCATGGTGGTTAACCGAAGTGCCAAGTTCTGCAGGTCTCTGATAGTAGCAGCTAATGAAGCTGCTCTATTTTAAAGAGCTTCTTAATCTATGTTAATACAGTGAAGATTATTATAGAAGCAATAATAATCATAGATAAATTGATAATGACTAGAAATCAATGTCTGGCTTGTTAATTATGAAGCTTTTACTATAAAAAGAAATCATTTAGCAACTGCAATTAACCAGTTATGAAGAATTTTTATTAGAAACTCCATTTAGTGAGTCTTGATGTTTTTAATGTACTGGCTGAACCACTGCCACTTTTACTCCAAATCTTGTCCCTGTTTTGATGGTCAGGGTGCAAAACCATGGGCAGGTTGAAACTTCCACCTCTTTGTCTTAACAGAACAAAATGTCTTTACCTTCTTACACAGCTGGTCCCCAAGACACATGGGTTGCACCCTCTCTTCTTACAAGGACATACGCATGGAGCTCACATACCACAGACAGGTTTTTCCTTTCTGCGGAGATAGGGTCTAGTGCCACTGAAAGCGCAACAGAAGGGGCTTGAGAGCCAGCCAGTCTCTCCAACCTCCCCAAAACTGATTCAATAAAGGAAATGGGGCAGTTTATGTAAAGGTGTTTAAACAAACATCTGAGGCATTTTCCTCCTTTTTTTGATGAAGCAAGAATAAGTTGGTTTTATGCTTCAGTTCCAAAGAAGGGCCGAGTGCCCAAAACTTCATCACGTTGTTCCAGCTATGCTTTGTGGTCTAATAAATTATGTTCTCTGTCTTTGTTTTCTCTTTAAAAAGATGTCTGGTTTTGCTATAAACACAAAGGGCTGGTCAGATTCACTTGATTTCTTTAGCTGTGTATATTGTTTTAATCACATCTAAGTTTTTTTTTTTCTGAATTTGAGTTTGTGTTTTTATTGCTTGCCCTGGAAACTTTCAGCTCTGACATGGCATTTAGGTAAAATTACAAGGAAACACAGAACTGTTGCTTTTGGTTTGATTCTTTCAGGTTTATTATGCTCTCTGATCTTCAAAACTTGACTGGTAGTAGCCTTGTTGGGTTGAAAATGTCTAAGTGGGTCACATGAAAGTTCATCTGGTATAACACTGCTTGCACCAGTTTGATTTATTGCTGTGCTTTCTCTCCCAACCACACATCCTGGGTTAAGAGCTGGATCAAAACTTGCTTAAAGTTTTAGTTTATTCCAGAACAATCTGTAATGGAAAGTAGAAGTACACTTGAAATTCCTGACATCCAAGGCTTGTAAGCCCAGTGTAAATACAAAACAGTGTCCCTGAACAGAGGCTCAGTATCCTTGGTCAAAGGTGATCCTGTGATCCTGTGGTCAATGGTGCTGAACTGGATACTATACTTGATAGTTAGCCTAGAAACATCCAGTTGCTATCATAGCTGAAAAGTTTCAGACTTCAAAGGGTTGATTTGAACTTCTGAGTGCATTTCACAGTGGCAGTAAAGGATGCTTCTGCTTTGTTCCTACACTGTTGTGATAGGGTACAACCCCTGTGTTCTACCCAGAGCTTTTCATGCAACTCTATTATCTCTGTAACATAAAGTTTAAAGATCTGATTGCACACCTTTGGGTTGTCTGTGGGTTCTGCTTGCAAATCTACTGAATTTTGAAGCCTAATTCCCTATGTGACCCCAAGATAGAAATGCTCTGGGTGTGCTTACATCATGCCAGCAAATCCTGTACTTCTATTGTGTGCTTTCAGGGCTCCCTGCCTAATAGTCTAAGAGACACATTGCATCACCTGAGAATAAAGACAATCTGCAAAATGGAGCAAAGCTCTATTCATAAAAGCCCCTGAAAATTTTGTCTAAAGTTTCCAGGTACTGTATGACTCACTAATTACTTTCCCCCCTAGGAAAAGCTGGTCTCTTATGATTACCCTAAGGGTTCCTGCTTTGGCAGGGGGTTGGACCCGATGATTTTGTGGCCAGCAGGAGCAGGGAGGTCATTCTGCCCCTGTACTCTGCATTGGTTACGCCACACCTCAAGTACTGTGTCCAGTTCTGGGCCTCTCAGTTTAAGAAGGACATCGAGACACTTGAATGTGTCCAGAGAAGGGCAACAAGGCTGGGGAGAGGTCTTGAGCACAAGCCCTGTGAGGAGAGGCTGAGGGAGCTGGGGCTGTTTAGCCTGGAGAAGAGGAGGCTCAGGAGTGACCTCATTGCCCTCTACAACTACCTGAAGGGAGGTTGTAGCCAGGAAGGGGTTGGTCTCTTCTCCCAGGCAACCAGCACCAGAACAAGGGGACACAGTCTCAAGCTGCACCAGGGGAAGTTTAGGCTGGAGGTGAGGAGAAAGTTCTTCACCGAGAGAGTCAATCGCCATTGGAATGTGCTGCCTGAGGAGGTGGTGGAGTCACCATCCCTGGAGGTGTTCAAGAGGGAATTGGACGTGGCACTTGGTGCCATGGTCTAGTCATGGGATCTGTGGTGACAGGTTGGACTCGATCTTCGAGGTCTCTTCCAACCTTAGTGATACTGTGGTACTGTGATACTGTGATCTCTTGAGACCTCTTCCTACCTCTAATACACTGTGATACTGTGATTTACCTAGAGAATGAATGCAAGTGATTGGTGCAAGTATCAAAACTTAGTTTTCTGATAGAAAAGTGGGTGAGAGAATCCATGAGATTCCTGCAGAAAAAGAAATTGCATTATGTATATTGAAGTCTGATTAAGAAATCTAATGCTAAAGGGGTTCTTGCTTATCTACTGAAGATAAGAGAAATGTTGCTAATAAACCAGGTTGGAAGAGACCTTCAAGATCATCACGTCCAACCTATCAACCAATCCAGCCCACCTAAACAACTAAACCATGGCACCAAGCACCCCATCAAGTCTTCTCCTGAACACCTCCAATGAAGGTGACTCCACCACCTCCCCAGGCAGCCCATTCCAATGGGCAATCACTCTCTCTGTATAGAACTTCTTCCTAACATCCAGTCTAAACCTCCCCTGGCACAGCTTGAGACTGTGTCCTCTTGTTCTGGTGCTGGTTGTCTGGGAGAAGAGACCAACCTCCACCTGTCCACAACCTCCCTTCAGGTAGTTGTAGAAAGCAATAAGGTCACCCCTGAGTCTCCTCTTCTCCAGGCTAAGCAACCCCAGCTCCCTCAGCCTCTCCTCATAGGGCTTGTGTTCCAAACCCCTCACCAACTTCACTGCCCTTCTCTGGACACATTCCAGCAAGTCAACATCCTTCCCAAACTGAGGGGCCCAGAACTGGACACAGGACTCAAGGTGTGGCCTAACCAGTGCAGTGTACAGGGGCAGAATATTGTTTCGAGCTCTTGTGGCAGTTTTAGGTTGTGCCTTTAAGAAAGGGACAGCTGCAAAATTCTCTAGCTGAAATGTTTAGGTGTAGAAAACTAAAACAAAGATAATTCTAAATGAATTTCATTGGCAGATCAGTAGAATGTGACTTTAAGAACTTAGTCTGT
This sequence comes from Picus viridis, assembly GCA_033816785.1. Classification (NCBI taxonomy): domain Eukaryota; kingdom Metazoa; phylum Chordata; class Aves; order Piciformes; family Picidae; genus Picus; species Picus viridis. The sequence continues at coordinate 6,339,613 of CM066568.1, forward strand.
GTTCAGGCTCTTCTGCTTTGCTTTTCTCTTCTGTTCTTGGCCGGGGTGCATGCCACTAAGCTTGCACTGATGAGATAAGAAAACTAACTTCTCTAACAACTGCTTTGAAATAACAATTTTCCCCCTTAATATCCATTCCTCTTTTTAATCCTTTTTCACCCAGCTAATTACTAGGGGAGGAAGGGAGAAAAGGGGTTTTGGGGGAACCCAGGGTGGGGATTCTCCTTGGAAGGTATTTCTGTGTCCAGCCCCTGCCTGTCTGCAACCTCCCTTCAGGTGGTTGTAGAGAGCAATAAGGTCTCCCCTGAGCCTCCTCTTCTCCAGACTAAGCAACCCCAGCTCCCTCAGCCTCTCCTTACAGGGCTTGTGCTCCAAACCGCTCCCCAGCTTTGATGCCCTTCTCTGGACACATTCCAGCAACTCAACATCTTTGCTAAACTGAGGGGCCCAGAACTGGACACAGGACTCAAAGTGTGGCCTAACCAGTGCAGAATGACCTCCCTGATCCTGCTGGCCACACTTTTCCTGATACAAGCCAGGATGCCATTGGCCTTCTTGGCTGCCTGGGCACACTGCTGGCTCATGTTCAGTATACTGTCAATCAGTACCCCCAGGTCCCTTTTCGCCTGGCCGCTCTCCAGCTGCTCTGTCCCCAGCCTGTAGCACTGCATGGGGTTGCTGTGGCCAATGTGTAGAGCCCAGCACTTGGATGTGTTAAATTTGTACCAGTTTTCAGGAAGGTGCTGCTACAAAATACAGAGGCAAAAGCAAAAAAAGTGCTAGGAAACAACTTATTTAATCTGGGTTGGAAGTGAGCAAGAATATGAGGTTAGCAGGACTAGACAGATCTTCATCCCAAAATTGTACAGGAAATAGTGCATGACAAAGTAGGTCCAGTAGAGAACAGTTTTAATAAACTATTTGAGCCAACAGTGGTACCATCTGACTGAAAAACTGCAAATGCAATATTCATACTGGGAATGATTATGAAGGGATAATGCCAGCATTATTAGCTTTGAAGATTTTCCCTATCTCTGCCCAATCTATAAATCTGGTTTGGATCACAGTAGGAAGAAGTCTGCCAACAGAGAACTGTAGGCCCTAATGGGACTAAAGGGACCATCATTTAAAAGAGCAGGAATTGTCTGAGGAAACTGAAAAAAAAACAGGGTCATCAGGATATGATAATGCTTTGGAAACTGGGTATTTTGGAAAATTGGGTTTGTTTCTAAGTAAATTTATCACTATTACTTTTGGGTTTTTTTCCCCAAAAAGCCAGATTAAAATAATCCCTAATCCCAACTCTTTTGGTTTTTGGATGTCTCCTTCACCATTGTTTATATAGGTATTAAAACTCCCCAGTAGAAGAACTACATGTGTCCAGACTTACAACTAGGCGGAGTGCAGTAGCCCAAGCCTGCTTCTTCACAGAGAAGAATGGTGAGCACTGCTGCCCCAGGCACATGCAGAGATAGGAAAGGAAGCAGTGGTGAAAGGATTCCTGCTAACTCAACAGGACTGAGACATGCCAGCTTTCTACTGTGCTGTGGCAGGTATGAATAAAAGAAAATCCTGTGATACTGGGTTCAGGGATTGTATGATATACAACAGGAAGGATAGCTCAGGAGTCAGGCACTGAAAAAGTGACAGGGCCGGTCAGGGGGAGGTTCTTCTCTATTCCCTTGGAAAACTGTGGATGTTATTGAAGGTAGTGACTGCACTGAGGAATTTGCTAAAATACTTGCTGATATAATCCTCTCTGTGGGTATCCTTATGCTGCTGTGGCAGTCTCCACCTGGAAATTTACCTGCTGATATAACTCCTAGACAAGACTATAGTCTGTAATGTGCCCCAGTTACCCATCTATGAAATGAAAATTATGGCACCTCCTTCACTCACAGAGATGTCATTAGCATTAAATGCATTATATGCTGTGAGGTACTCAGGAATTGTAATGTAGTCCTAGAAGGATGATAAGAAAAAAGGAGATGGGGGGAGGGGAAAGGAAGAAGAAAAGTGCACCTCCTTAAAGCATAGCTCTAGCAGTGGCACGTAATCATGGGATGTAATCAGTTAAACCCAGATCAAGTGTTGGTCCTGTTTGTGTTAGATCTATTTGTGAGACTTTTTCCAGCTTTGAATCCTTCTCCAGAGCTTGGAGGGTGAGAGAGTGGGGCAGAAATAACTTGATTTTCACTCTTAAAAAGGCTAATGGAGAAAGTAGAATAATTCCCAGGTGGGTAGCCAGATGAACTGTAAAGGACTGTAAAAACAGTGACCAAAAGGAAGGATTTTCTAAAAATGTTAGTGACTGAAAGGGTTCCCAGTGCTTTGGATGCTGTAGTGAAAAGTTCACACAGGAATTCCACTAATTCGAGACATCTAAATTTAGAACAGATATGGCAGATCACAGAGATAGCAGTGTGTATCCCTGGGGGCCCTGTCTGAGCAGACCACAAACAGATCCAAGAGATAGGGAACACCACCATTCTGATAGTAACACTGAAAGAAAGGGAAAAGATACTGCCATCATTTGATCAGGTGAGACAGCAGCTCAGGCCCAAAGAATGAAGGAAGTAGGGAGAAATCCAACTGCAGAATAGACAAAGGAGGTCAGATCACAGTATCACAGTATATTAGAGGTTGGAAGGGACCTCAAAAGATTGAGTCCAACCCCCCTGCCAAAGCAGCATCACTTAGGGTAGTCTGCATAGGAATGCATCCAGGTGGGTTTTGAAAGTCTCCGGAGAAGGAGACTCCCCAACCAATCTGGGCAGCCTGTTCCAGGGCTCTGTCACCCTCACTGTAAAGAAGTTTCTCCTCATGTTGAGGTGAAGTCTTCTATGTTCAAGCCTGAACCTCGGGTTTCTTGTCTTATTAGCATGCGCCACCAAAAAGAGATTGACCCCTTCCACTTGACATCCACCCCTCAGATATTTATGCACATTGAAGATCTTGAACTTGATGATCTTGGAGGTCTCTTCCAACCTGGTTGATTCTGTGAAGGCACCACCCTGACCCTTTGCAGTGAAAGTGGCCATAGCAGGCATCCTCTCTTACCACTCCTAGGCTTGTGTGGAAGCATGAACTGATGCTTCAAGCAGTCTGCTTGGCACATCAGAACTGGTTTTATTTCAGCCTGTTGTGAGAACATGTCAACATTTCAACATATCATTACATTGATACTCTTCAGTTAAAAGTTATGTATTTTTCTGTGCTTGTTGTTAACACTAGTAACAGGCTGTTCAGAAAGATGTCTACACACATGTGTATGTGCTATGTTTCTGTGACTGGATGCTACTGTGCGTAGTGAAAATAGAAATATATTAAAACTGAAGATACTTTAGACTCTGTAGATTTGCTGCAACAATGCTAAGTTTGCTTTATGGGCTACATTTATGAGAACGCTGAAAAATTAACTTTTAAGATGCTAAAATACACTCTCTGTAACTCTAAATTAGAAAAAGAGGCAGATTAATGAGGTGAAATATTAACTCTGGAGTGTCAAAGTTGCTACCCACGTTTGTTCGTTTAAAAACAGTATTCTTGTTCTGTCAGCAGCAAAGAAACTTTTTGCCCTTATTGTAAGACAAAGGATGGGAGAGTTCATTAGAATTAAGCACTGCAAGGTTTTAAGAGATGGTGTCAAGTAGGGGCAAAGGCTGCTTTGAGACCACCGACGAAGTTTTCCAATTGCCGTGTGAACTCAAGGGAAAGAAAACGAAAAAGAGAAAGAGAGGGGAGAATATCAGGTATTTATAGCGGGTATTTTGGCCCTTGATAAAATTTCACTGCTTTTTCGTTGTGATCTGTTTAAAAGCTCCCGTGAGCTGATGCACGCCAGAGCAGGGAGGGAAGATCAGCTTCCACCAGCGGGGCGGAGCGGACTGACCCTCCCCGGGGCATCGGGACTGGAGGGGTGGGAAGCCCAAGGACCCTCCTCTTCTGTTCCCTGAAATGATGGATCAGAGTTAATCCTCCCTGGCGGAGGACTGTGGGTGGTCCTACGGCAGGTGCGGGAAAGCGGCAGCCGAAGCATTACGGGAAAGGGAAATGAGACCCGAGAGGGGTGAGCGCTGCCGGCTAGGGCCCGGCTCTGCCGCACGTCCCTTTCGTGCTGCGGGCGGCAGCCCCTGCGCCAGCGGCCGTGAGGGCCAGCGGGGTCCTGGAGTCGCCTTACCCTGCTACCAAATTTTCTGTTCCCGTGGCACCTCCTCGGCTGCAGCCTATGGAGAGCTGCTGGGTTATTTTTTCTCAGGTTTTGCTGTCCAGTCCAAAATGTACCCCTGAAAAAATAACTTTCCCAGCTGCATGGCCCACTTCACATTGGTGTTTTTGTACAAAAACTAGTTTGTGTTAAATTTTAGTTTCTAGGGGTTCTTGCTTTTGAGTTTGTACTTAAATCAGACATCCTACCCCCTGAAGTCAAGAAACATTTGTATCCCCCAGCAGCCCAGTCTTTTAGGTTAGACCTATGCAGCATGATACACCCATTAATCAGATCTGACTCGACTCAGGAAGGCAGGGGAGATGATGTGAGTTTGTCCTCCTAAGTAACCAGCAGCAGTATGAGAGGAAATGGTCCCAAGTTCCACCAGAGGAGGTTTATCAGAGAAAGGGTTGTAAATCACTGGAAAATTCAGTACAGTAATTTAAAACAAAACCAACCAACCAAACAAAAAAACCCTAAATACTAAGAAAAATATCTAAATAGAAAATATTTATCCTGATATTTGGATCAATGTTCTGAGAAACTGACAGCCCCCATGAACTGCAGCAAGAATGCAAGTTGTATCACTGGCATATTCCAACCTCCAAATGCCTTTCATGTCAATATGAGAGATTCCATCAGGCACTCTGAAAGCACCAACCTGTTTATAAAGACACCATAAAACAAGTTGCCTGGTGCATCTCACTTATGAATTAATTATCTGGACTTCACCAATGACATATCTATTCTAAATTTTGGAGCCATATGTTTAAAGCAACACACTACACAGTAGGCTATTCAGCATCCCAGCAGGGTTCTTCTCTTCATGTATAGGCTTATATAAAGGAGGGAGAAAAATACCTAAAGTGTAGGGCCTGTTTCCCAGAAACAGTTGAAGGGGGAAAAACAATTTGTGGATAACTGGAGGTAAAAAGGAAAAGATCAATTAGGAGTAGCATGTATGGGATTGGTGCTGACAGCAGACAGTGAATACAATTTCTCTGAAAACTGTTGAAGATGGTCAGTCAGATATGTACTTATAAAAAATTTTGTCTTAAGTGTTTGATTGCCTTAACAGAGGGGCATTATTTGTAGCACAGGATTTAAGGTCTTGTGGGAAAGCATGAACAGTACTGCTTGCACACTGAAGTGAATAATTCTGCCTATATATCTGTGGGCAGTAAGGCCCAACAAACAATTTACAAAGGCAACCATCCAAACTGTTTTATCTCACCTCTTTTCAGTTCAGGTACCTCAATTTCTTTGGTCCCAAATCCTCTTTCTGTTTCTAGATGCATTTGTAAATTCACTGCCTTTATTTTTGTGGGTTTATGCTGCACTGGAGATCTGTTACTGCTTTGAAAAAGCTGTTTTGAAAAGCTAGATAAAGGACATTCGTGAAACTCTGTATGTGCAGGACCTTGTGCCAGTTGTTATTTCTTGGGCTGTCCCTACAGGCAGAGGCTCCAAGCTACAGCCGTGGAAACAGCTAAGCACCTTGGTCCTGGGCTCTCTGAAAAATAACAGGCAAGACAGCTGAGGTTGGAGGTATAAAGTGGCATGGATTGCTGAAGCAACTTATCCAAGGTCACTCTCTGTGTGCTTCTGTTTGTTTACTTCTCTGAGGAGATTATGATGTTGAGCTGTTGGACTGAGTATTAGCATTTTCCCAGTTCTCATGGGAAGTCTAAGTTGTTACACACCGGCAACTAGAAGTGACAAAGCTGACAAAATGTAGCAGCCCAGAGGAATCTACTCATCTTCCTTCCTGTAAGTCATATCTGCACCTAATCAGTCAGAAAGATATCCTGCCGTGTTACATGACACAATTGGTGTTCTTCACTTGCGAGTAGAATAACTCAGAAGAAAATAGTGGGGCTGTGTGGGTAGCTGGCAAGTGAACTTATGGAAACATGACAAGTTTTAGATTGGAATTTCATATATGAAACTGAGCTGTATTTTTCTGAGGTTACTGGAGATAATCACTATGCAGTTAGAGACAGATCTTCAGAGGACAGGTGTGTTGAGTGAAGCGGAGGAGGGGGGTAAATTTAGTAAGAGATTAATCCCCTTCCATTCTAGCTGAGTCCTCAGAGATTAGAGGGCCTAGGTGCAACTGAACTCTGTGTCTTCATAGGGATGCCATTTAGGTTGGGTTGCTATAGGTTTGACACCAGACACACTACAGCCTCGTTTTGCTGTAAGTCCAGCTCCTTTCAAAGGGAGCAGTTGGATGCACAAATAACTGCACAATTTTTCCATGATTACAGGTCCAACACCAGAAGCACAAAGAGCCCAGTTTGTTGTAGGTGTGGTTGCATTTAAGCAGTCAGAAGCACAAATGACAGAGTTTCTTTACACCTGCAGCATATATATAGATTCTTTAAAATTGGCAGTGATGGGAACTTAGCTGCAGAAATCACTCTAGAGCTTTATGCAAACACAATGGGGTCAGGGCAATCCCAAGCACCAATGTAGGCTGGGCAGCGACTAGCTTGAGAGCAGGCCTGAAGGAAAGGACATGGGGGTGCTGGTGGATTAAAAGCTCAACAGGAGCCAGCAATGTGCACTTGCAGCCCAGAAAGCCAACCACACCCTGGGCTGCATCAAGAGAAGCACAGCCAGCAGGTCCCTGGATGTGTTCAAGAGGGGATTGGATGTGGCACTTGGTGCCATGGTTTAGTCATGAGGTCTGTGGTGACAGGTAGGACTTGATGATCTTAGAGGTCTCTTCCAACCTTGGTGATTCTGTGATTCTCCCCCTCTGCTTCACTCTGGTGAGACCCCACCTGGAGTACTGTGTGCAGTTGTGGAGCCTTTATTACAGGAAGGATCTGGACATGCTGGAGCATGTCCAGAGAAGGACTACAAGAATTATTAGAGGGCTGGAGCTCCTCTGCTATGATGACAGACTGAGGGAGTTGAGGTTGTTCAGTCTGGAGAAGAAAAGGCTCAGAGGGGACCTTGTTGTGGTTTTCCAGTATCTTAAGGGGGCCAGGAAACCTGGTAGAGGGTCTTTTTAGGTTGTCAGGTAATTACAGGATTAGGGGGAATGGGAAATAAATAGAAATGGGTAGATTCAGACTGGATGTTAGGAAGAAGTTCTTCCCCATGAGGGTGGTGAGACACTGGAACAGGTTGCCCAAGGAGGTGGTGGAAGCCTCATCCCTGGAGGTTTTTAAGGCCAGGCTGGATGTGGCTCTGAGCAACTTGATGTAGTGTGAGGTGTTCCTGCCCATGGCAGGGGTTGGAACTGGATGATCCTTGAGGTCCCTTCCAAACTTAACAATTCTATGATTCTATGGTACACATAACAGTGTGAGGTGTCCCTGCCCAAGGCAGGGGGGTTGGAACTGGATAATCCTTGAGGTCCCTTCCAAACTTAACAATTCTATGATTCTATGGCACACATGACTATCCAGGACAAAACACATTCCGTAGCGCCAAGGACACAGCTTACCTAAAGGGTATCTCTGCCAAGGAGGGCAAGGAGGACAAAGCTGTCAGTGTGTGCCTAGGAGTTTGCTTTCAAATTCTCATGCACAAATGGGGTTCCAAAAGGGTTGATACTGAACCTCAGTTTTCTCTCATGTAAAGTGTGTGTGTGGGACTGTAGCCATATCGCTGAGTGGGCTTGTCGGCTGCACAAATATTTCTTGATGGCACTTTCAGACTTGATGTCTTCTGCCAGGAATAATCATCTTCTGTCAGGAAAAATCAACTTCTGCCAGTAAAAGTTAACTGCAATAATAAGCAAGACTAAAGGAATGCCAGGGGCCATACCTGGCCCCAACTAGCATTCCTGTTTTGATCCCATCACAGACATGGATGGCTGGGCCTTCACCCACTCGCAATGTCCATTTTAGACCTGGGTGCTTATCAGCAAGTTATGCTTTCCTATTTCCAGTACTTGTGCTTCCAATATGGGCATTTGGTACTCTGGCAAATCACATCTGCTGAAAGGTGTAACAAAGTGTATCAGTCTGCTCCCCCTCCTTCTGCTCTCCCTCCTAAAGAAGCCAAACACCTGGAGGTTTTTTCACCATCTTTCTGAAGATCTAAGTTACAACTAGATAGAGCTGGTGATTTTATGCATCTTTTTATGGTTGGTAACTGTATTTGGGGTGGGGGAGGAAAAAATACCTGAAAAAAAACACCTGTAAATCTCAATTTCTGATTACTGCAGATTACAACATGGATATGGGCTCAAACTTGTAGACATGAACACACTGATAATTTGAGATGGTTGATATTTGGGTGTGGATTGGAAGATGTGACTTGGGAAAACTTTCTTTGTAGATATGCTGCTTAGGGACATAGTTTAGTGGTGACCTAGCAGTGTTTGGTTAACAGTTGGACTCGATGATCTTAAAAGGTCTCTTCCAATCAAAATGATTCTATGATTCTCATTAACAAAGTGATGTCAGTTTCCTGGAAGCTGTATTTATTTGATACTGCTGATTATATTGTCCCTAACCCCAGAAAACAGTCTAAAAAGCAAAATACCACAGGATCCTATCCATATCACCTAGTCATGGCTTTTGTTTCAATCATGGCTTTTGTTTGTGTGGCCAGCAGGAGCAGGGAAGTCATTCTGCCCCTGGACTAAGCACTGGTTAGGCCACACCTTGAGTCCTGTGTCCAGTTCTGGGCCCCTCAATTTAGGAAAGATGTTGAGTTGCTGGAACATGCCCAGAGAAGGGCAACAAAGCTGGGGAGGGGTTTGGAGCACAAGCCCAATGAGGAGGAAAGACTGAGGAAGCTGGGGTTGCTTAGCCTGGAGAAGAGGAGGCTCAGGGGAGACCTTATTGCTGTCTACATCTACCTGAAGGGAGGTTGTAGCCAGGTGGGGGTTGGTCTCTTCTCCCAGGCAACCTGTGACAGAACAAGAGGACACAGTCTCAAGCTGTGCCAGGGGAGGTTTAGGCTGGATGTGAGGAAGAAGTTCTTCATAGAAAGAGTGATTTGCCTTAGGAATGGGCTGCCTGGGGAGGTGGTGGAGTCACCATCACTGGAGGTGTTTAGGAAGAGACTTAATGAGGTGCTTGTGCCGTGATTTAGTTGATTAGATAGTGCTGGATGATAGGTTGGACTTGGTGATCTCAAAGGTCTCTTCTAACCTGGTTAATTCTATTCTATTCTATTCTATTCTATTCTATTCTATTCTATTCTATTCTATTCTATTCTATTCTATTCTATTCTATTCTATTCTATTCTATTCTACTCACATATTACTTTCTACAGGCAGGAACTTTACTCTAAATTATCTCATTTAGTGTCCTTATCAGCACATGGAATTCATCATTTATGCTGAAGTGAAATTCTTCCCTGTGGATGGAGATTGTCCACTACACAATCCACAGAAATTGTGACTATTAAGTAAACTCCCCAAAGAAATTTGAAATGGTCTTCTGATCATGTTTTGAGCCTTTCTACATGGAGTTAATTCTAACATTTATTAATAACTTGGAACATGCAAATGGTATCCTGTTGCATGAGACAGATTAGGTGCCTTTCTTCTGCAAATTGCTCTGTACTCAAGCTCCATCCAAAGTCAGTAGGAAGCTGCAAGGGCTTTAGAGCACCTCTGCATTCTGGCCATTTAAGCATTAATGGATTTAAGGAATTAAACAGCATCAAGCACAGCAAATATTGACCTCTCCTCAGAAAATATTTACCATCTCATTTATTGTTGTATGTCCCCTGCACTAAGATGATATGTTGACATTAGCAGCTATGATTTGCTAGGTGCAGTAATGTTCTAAATTGACAAACTCAGCTATTTGCTTAAAGGCCCTTTGGATGGATTTCTCTGTCAAGGCATCTGTTCCGTGTTGAAAATGTCACTTTGGGTTTAGGTATTTCTGGCTTCATAACACAATTTTGAGCCTCATTTATTTTATATTAACAACTTGCCAATTTTGTGAGTAATAACATGGCAAACATTCATATACATAAGGCATGTTGTAAGCTGAACACTTCCAAGTCTTGTGTAAAGACACACAGATTTTGCAAACCAGGACACTGAGGCATATAGCTGTAAGGGATTCTCTGTAGTAGTTTTCCACAACAGCTCATCCCTCTTTTCATGGAAGTCTTAAGGCCTTAGTCCCTTGAAAAGTGGGGTTTTAGTCTTCCATGTAGTCAGTTAAGCTCAGACTACAAAATACAAGAACCAGTCAGGATGTGTTTCATAAAATGATCTATGCTTTGCTTCAGAAATATTGCCTGAAAATGAAAAATACATAAATCAAGGCTTCTCACAGGTATGGGTGATGAAGAAAATATCCAGACTTCTCTTCCTGTCCCAAAGCCCTGAGCAGAAAAATGGTCCTTTCCTTGAATCTCTGCCCAGCTGCCTGGAAAAACACCTGTTTTCTTCTGTAAAGAAGAGCTTTGCAGAGAGTGTTGAATTGATTCATGGAGAGAGAATCAAGCACAAGTTGGTACACAGTGTAATTATGGAGAGCACATGTTTTAATGGTGATAGTCTATTAAGTTTTATAATGTGAAATCAGTGACATTTGCAATAATGATTATTAATAGCCTGGTTTCTTACTAGTCATATTTAAATGGAGCTTTATGGCTTTACTAACTAAAGTAATCAGCTTCCGATAGTGTATTGTATTATATTATCCTAAATCATAGAACAGTTGGGTTTTAAGATGTGCATTCAGTAGCTCTCTCCTAACTACTTATTATGCTGTAAATAAGGTAAAAATAACTCTCAACACTCTTTACCCTAAATTACCCAAAGGTCACTAATGGAAAGCCCCACTGAGACCCACACACAGTTTTCCATAAAGTAGAAGGAAAAGCTGTGGCTTTTTGTGACTTCTCTTTGAACCTGAGATTATGCAAACCAATATGCAGCACCTTGGTTCCAGTGGATTTCCAGAGATCCCAGCAATTTGGGATTAAATCTTTCACTACCTAAACTTTGTATAACACATTCTCTAGATGCTGTGCCACCACCAATTCCTTTAGTGCTGACATCTTTGCAGGGAAGACAGCTGCTAGTCATCTGAGAGAAAAGAAATGAGACGCAGAGCAACAAGAATAGTGCAGGCAAATGGAGGCTTATGAACAATGAGCACAGCAAAGGACAATCTGGAAGTCTCCTCTCAGAAATGAGTCATGGGCAAAAGTGCCTGTCTGCATCCTAGTCACACTTGCTAAGGGCTTGAGAACTGTGTACTTTAAAATTGTCTGAAGATCCTACAAAAGCTCTTTTGATACAGCAAGGGCTGATAGATCTTGGAGAGCCACTAAGAACAGTTTTTTCTGAAGAGAAAGGTGACACTTTTGGAGCCCTTTTATTTCTTTTTAAACTGTAATTGTGCCTTTATCAAAGGCTTTCCTTAGAAAGTGCTTTGTTTCTTAATACCCACACAGACAGCATTATATGGTCTTTTAGAAGCAGTTTAAATGTTAAATTCAAAGTAAAAGGTTTTCTGTCCTTTTCAGGGGTTTGTTGTTGATGTTTGGGGTTTTTTAAGGACATACATCATCCAGAACACTTTTCCTAAAGCCATTCTGGATTTGATGTTAAGTAGAGAATACTCATTCAAAGAGATAGACCAGAACAGTAGGCGAAATAATTCTTAAGAAGTAAGAAACTAATTGACTTTTCAAAGCTACTTTTCTCAAATGTGTTAACATCCACAGGATGCATGAAAACAACTCATTTTTCCCCTCTCACCTTTACTAACCTGGCATCTCTTTATTTTTTAACCTGCCTGTGTGGTTTTCAGCTATTTTAAGTGAATTAAGTATAAGCAATTCACAGCAGTAATGCATTTTCTGTCAGGCCATTGCCACTTGTTTTCTTGTTCTGCAGATCCATCTAAAGAATGGACCCTGTCACTGCAAAAATAATTCCATTGGTGTGCCAGGTGGTCAGTATTTACCAACAACAGATAGTTAGCTCTGTAGTAGATGCAGAGTGTAAAGGAGGTACTCAAAATATGTTTCTGTTGATATGTATTCGGATCTGTTAAACACTGCTTTGTGTTATAGGTAGTTGGTGAATGTCAAGATTTGAATCCATTCTATATATCAGATGCTGCAATGCCTGTTAGCAGCTGTGTACCTGGCACACCTGTCAATTTTGTGTCTTGACCTTTGGTTCTGCTACAAAAAAACCTTGCTGTATACCAAATGGAGCAAGATTGTATTCGGAAGACAAATGTCAGAGCTGAAGCAAAGGGAGTTATCCTATCACAAGGAGATCTGAGTATAGTGTAATAATTGGTATTCCAGCTACTCTTATTTTTGTACTTGTTAAGACAGACTTGCTTAAATCATTTTCACCTGGACATCTTACCTTTCAGTAAGAGCACCCTGAAATTCTTTATAAATATCTTTGCAATATCCTATTGTAAGGAAGAGGAAGACATTTGTGGCTGTGATATGACTAAACATATCTCCATGACTTTTCTTAAGGACTTCCCAGTGATTGTCAGTATTGCCCAACCCTGTAGCACACAGAAAGTATCCTTCTAGCTCACTGGCTTTCCTTTAGACAGGCACAAATTTCCACCAGTAACAATGCTATCTCCACTGCAGCTCTAAGATATGAGCAAAGGATGTATGTTGAGGATACATGCTTGGACAGGATAGATGAATCTCATTTGCTCAGATCAAATCTAACTTCAGAGTTAGATCAAGTTGCACAGAGCATTTTACAGTCAAGTTTTGAACATCTCCAAGGACAGAGGTGCCACAACCTTTCTGGGAAATTGGTTTCAGTACTTTACTCCCTTACTGTTATTTACGAATACAGAATTAACCAGATTGGAAAAGACCTTTGAGATCATCAAGTCCAACCTATCACCCAACACTATCTAATCAACTAAACCATGGAACTAAGTGCCTCATCCAGTCTCATTTTAAACACTTCCAGTGTATCTGTTGACCCATGTCCTTTTGCTGTGTACCTCTGAGAAGAGGCCAGTTTGTTCTTCTCTACAAACCCCCAATAGGTAGCTGAAGTTGGTAATTAAATTCCACCTTAACCTTATCTTCTCCAGGCTAAATAACCCCATTTCCCTCAGCCTCTGCTCTCACATGATGGGCTTTAACCCCTCAACAATCTTCATAATCCTACACTGAACTAACTCCAGCCTGTTCCTTTTTCACAAGAGGGACAGAAACTGAAGTCTTGTAGAAGCAGCCACAGAAGCTCTAAGTAGACAGCAATCTGATCTCTCCTTAACCTGATGACTGTGCTCTTACTAGCATGGTGCAGAATGCAGTTGGCCTTCACAGCAACAACAGCACACTGCTGATTCACGTCCAAATTGTCCAATAGGACCACCACCTCCCTTTTCTGCAATTGCCCTCTTACCTTCTCAGTCCCTAGCCCATACTGTTATACAGAGCTATTGAATTTTAGATGTAGGACTCCACATTAGTTTTGCTGAACTTCAGGAGGCTACTTGTTTGCCCAGTCCCCTAGATTGTTTCTCTCTTTCCAGGGATCTCTCTGAACAGCAGCTGTGCAGTGCCTCAGCTCTTGCCCCCTGTTTGTTGTCATTCACAAACTCACTGACCATGGGTTCTCTCCTGTTGTCAATGAAGATGCTGCAGTGTCAGTTCCAGTATCAGCTCCTGACAAAGGCCTGTAGAAACTAGCCCCAGTTAGACTTTGAACCACTGAGCACTGTCCTTTGAGCCTGAGCAGCCAGCCAAATTTTCACAATCCTCCTGTCTAGTCCATATCTCCAGTGTGCTTTTGACGGTTTCAAAACCCTTGTGAAATTCAAGTTCAATTACATCCATTGCTCTATCTGCATCTACATAAACATCAGTCTCATCATAGAAAAGGATCACTTCCCTGTTGGTCAGGAACAATTTTTTTCCTTGCTAAATATGTTCTGACTGTTTCTAGTCATGCTCTTTTTCCTTTGTTTTTTAACCTTGTCTGGAAATGGTTTACAGGGAGCCTTGCTACATAATCTTCATAGGGACTGAGGTGAGAGTGCTGTCTACAAGTACCTGAAAGGAGGTTGTAGCCAGGTGGGGGTTGGTCTTTTCTCTCAGGCAACCTGTGACAGAACAAGAGGACACAGTCTCAAGCTGTGCCAGGGGAGGTTTAAGCTGGATGTTAGGAAGAAGATCTTCATAGAAAGAGTGATTTGCCATTGGAATGGGCTGCCCAGGGAGGTGGTGGAGTCACCACCACTGGAGGTGTTTAGGAAGAGACTGGATGGGGTGCTTGGTGCCATGGTTTAGTTGTTTAGATGGTGTTGGATGATAGGTTGGACTGGATGATCTCAAAGGTCTTTTCCAACCTGGTTAATTCTATTCTATTCTATTCTATTCTATTCTATTCTATTCTATTCTATTCTATTCTATTCTATTCTATTCTATTCTATCAGTGGCCACTTGGTGTACAGCTCTTACTAAGGAGAGCTGAGAACTAGAGTAAGGAGGGTTGGGATCTTAAAAGAGAATCTTACAACATCAAAGGCTCGACCATAGTGCCAGAAATACGGAAACACAATTAGCTAAGCTGGATTCAAGTCGGCAGTTTCCTCATCAGTGAAGGAAATAGTTGAGATATACCCTAGGTATGAAGTCAACCTTGGATAATTATTTTGAACTGAAAAAAGAAATAGTTTTCAGGTTTGCAGGCCATTTGATTTCTTTGATCACCTCCTTTCAGGTATCTAGCATGAAAATGGAAAATTCTGGGCATCAAAATGTGCAGGTTCAATAACTAGCTTGGCTTTCCCTGCTTATGAAATGAAGATAACTTTTTGAGGGTGATATGATGGAAAGCTGAAGATTTTAATATTGGATAGGTAGAAAAATTGCCATCAACAACTGGTTATTTCAGCAGAACACTTTTTTTTTTTTTTTCCATTGCTAAAAGTGTTATTGATTTCTGCTGCATTTTTTTTCTCTCTCTCTCTTTGGAAAGTACAAAGCCCTTAAATAATTTGAATTTTTCCCCTCTTCCTTAGAATTGTGGCATATGACTGATAACTGCCTTTAGAACATTTAATAGCTAAATTACAATTATTATGCAAAGACCTACAATAGACAGTTATATGGATTGTTAAATGACTTTGCCTTTTTTTTTTTTGCAAACCATAATCATTTTCCTTTATTAGCTGAAGGATTTCATAATTTAAGGAAGATGAGAACCTATAAGTCACACTTTCAAATAAGAAACATGGATATTGCAAACATTAAATTCTCCCATAAAAATGTTAAGGCATCATTAAACTAGGATCAGATTAATACAATTCAGTCAACTCTAGATAGATATCTCCTGTAATAGGCTGAAACAATATCTACTCGTATAGGATGTATAAGATTTTACTACCATCAATTTATAAACCTATAAAACATACAGGTATCACTCAAAGCCATCATTAATTTTGCATGTCTTGTACTAAATCAAGTGAGTTTGGTAAGGAAATATTCCTCTCCCTTACTCTACATCCCTTTCTATTGTTAGCTGCTATCGTAGCATCTTACTTCTACCATAAGTCAGATGAGAGATTCCTTCTGGTAGAGGTTGACCTGAGAATCTGTGCTTGATTTATCCATCTGTTTAGGTGTCTGAAAGATTTTAAATCAATTTTCAGGGCATAGTTTAGTTCTCACTTGTACCACTGTAAATCTGAAGTCATTCTGGGTTCGTGCCAGATAACAGCAAGCAGGATTTGACCCTGAGGTCAGACAAATTAAAAACAAAAGGCTTTCATCTCTTCCACTCAGCTGGCCAAAGGAAGGGACATAGCTGGGCAAAAAGGTTTGGGCTGAAGGCTCTGTGTGTGTTCCTTCCAAAGGTTATAGGTAGCTCTGTGGATCTGGAGAAACAGCAATTTCAGAAAAGCAGGGCAAAAGCAATGAGACAAGTGCTTTACTTATCAGTGCACCTTCCCAATCCTTTAAGTGCATCCCTGCTGTGAAGAACATACCTGAGACTGGACTGCTTCTAATTCCTAACCTGCTCATTCAAATTCAAATTACATCAGTTTTCACAGGATCATCAACAGGGCCTGTGTGGAATATGTCTATTACTTGGACAGTAGTTCTGGCTCAAAGCATTACCTATTAAGCAATCAGTGACCAAACAGATTTTGTGCAAACCCAATCCTTTAATTTAGGGCAACAGAAAAAATAATTACTGGTTAATAGCAGGGGAGAGTTTTGCTGGCTATAATTTCCTCTGGTACACAGTCTTCAGAACTTTTCTTAGACCAGGATCTCTCTCTCCTGTGAATACAGACTGGACCATTCAGGACAAACAAACTTGTATGTATTGGCTTTTCCTTTCTTCTTTTTTTTTAACATAGGCTAAACTACATGCAGTTAATTAATTTTGCATGTCTTGTGTGAAATCAAGGGAGGTTTAGGCTGGATGTTAGGAAGAAATTCTTCATAGAAAGAGTGATTGGCCATTGGAATGGGCTGCCCAGGGAGGCAGTGGAGTCACCATTACTGGAAGTGTTTAAAAAGAGACTGGATGAGGCACTCGGTGCCATGGTTTAGTTGATTAGATGGTGTTGGGTGATAGGTTGGACTTGAAAAGGTCTTTTCCAACCTGGTTAATTCTGTATTCTGTATTCTGCATGCATGTGTATGTACTCTGTGGCCAAAGTGGAAATGCAGGAGTTCTAACACAGTTTATGTTATCTATCCAACCTGTGACTTGTGCTGGGCAAGTGTTAGGATACACATTTAGAGGGCTGTAAATATTGCCCTACTTTGACCTCTATTCAGGTAAACCTGTATTTTAACATCTTAACATGGATTTCCAAAAGCAGGAGAATTGTCACATGTACTTTTGTGTGTGCATAGGGAAAGAGAAGAGGGAGAAAAATTATTTTCTCCCAGGGCCCCTGCTCCCTCTGACACCTGTCAGTGCATGATGTTAAATAGAATAGAATAGAATAGAATAGAATAGAATAGAATAGAATAGAATGCAATAGAATTCAATAGAATGCAATAGAATAGAATAGAATAGAATAGAATAGAATAGAATAGAATAGAATAGAATAGAATAGAATAGAATAGAATAGAATAGAATAGAATAGAATAGAATAGTATTACCAGGTTGGGAAAGACCTTTGAGATCATCAAGTCCAACCTATCATCCAACACTATCTATTCAACTAAACCATGGCACCAAGAGCCCCATCCAGTCTCTTCCTAAACACCTGCAGTGATGGTGACTCCGCCACCTCCCTGGGCAGCACATTCCAATGGCCAATTAATCTTTCTATGAAGAACTTCTTCCTAACATCCAGCCTAAACCTCCTCTGTCACAGCTTGAGACTGTGTCCTCTTGTTCTGTCACAGGTTGCCTGGGAGAAGAGACCAACCCCCACCTGGCTACAACCTCCCTTCAGGTAGTTGTAGAGAGCAATAAGGTCTACCCTAAGCCTCCTCTTCTCCAGGCTAAGCAAACCCAGCTCCCTCAGTCTTTCCTCATTGGGCTTGTGCTCCAAACCCCTCCCCAGCTTTGTTGCCCTTCTCTGGACATGCTCCAGCGACTCAACATCTTTCCTAAACTGAGGGGCCCAGAAGTGGACACAGTACTCAAGGTGTGGCCTAACCAGTGCTGAGTCCAGGGCCAGAGTGACCTCCCTGCTTCTGCTGGCCACACTGTTCCTGATGTAGACCAGGATACCATAATATAAAAGAAGATATGATAATACACTGTACTATATGTGTTTTATGTATTAGTAATCAGTGTACATACCCTTCTGCCACTAAACTCATCAGAATAAAATCCAGAGGTTGAGGCTGGACTGGGAGGGAAATAACAGAAAGGAGATAAGCTGAGTGCAGCTGGTGAGGCTCCTAGGAGACTTATTGCAGCAGTACAGACAAAATCACTTCAGCAGCACTGTTTAATGGCTAGGGGAGAAAGAAATTGTTTGAGTAGTTGTGTGAATAGAGGTGGGACCATTCAGGACAAACAAACTTGTATATATTGGCTTTTTCTTATTTTTTTAACATGACTAAACTGTGTGCACCCTATATGCATCTACATGCACAAATACTATTTGTAAATCTGTATTAATGGAAGCAAACAGAAGGAGATTTCAAACACTGTAAAAGATTAGTATAGATTAATTCCTTTAGTTCCTTTGTCAAACTCTTCCATTTGCATCTAAGTTAAGTTCTGTGATATTTGCAGTATTCCCTAAGGTCTGCATAGGACAGATCCCAGATTACCTCAGCCATTTATTGAATCATCTAATGAAATTGATTTCTGAGTGGCAGCCAAAATTATATGTAGTTAGTAAAATATGTTGTTGTATTTAATCATGTAATTGTGCATCCATTTAGATCAGCCCAGCAGTCACAAGAACCCTCATACACAAGTAGCTCTACCTATGTGACTCATTATTAATAAGTAGGAAAGCTCACTCAGAGGGCATTCTCATGCAAAGAATATGAAGTGTGAGGCCTAGTTATATGCCAGCAATTCATATTCCTAATAATCCATTATTGTAGATGAGGATTGTGTTTAAATGTTTTTAGCATACAACCACCTTGTTGCAAGCTAAAAGGTGCTACCCTAATGATACCTCATGCAGAAGAATCCATGAAGCAATTTGTTAGATTTTACCAATTTAACTGTACAAATGGGTGTGGGTGTGTGGGTGTGGGTGTGTGTAAAACAGTATTCCAGCCTAGATTTCAGCTCACATACTAACTGCGCCTTTCCTGAACTGCCCTGTGAGCACATTCTCTTGTTAACAATGTCTGAACCTGTTAGTAAGTATCAGCCAAATTTGAAAGAGGATGTAAAGTTTCAAAATGAATTCTTTCCCCCTAAGATTCATGAAAAAGATCAGAATATAATGCAGAAGCCCAGCTTAGTGCTTTCAGTGGCTGAAAGGCATTTACAGTGCAGCTGTATAGTAGCAGCCATCTGGTCCAGCAACATGCATATTTCTGGGCTTCTCATACCGCTGTTTGGATACTGTAGTGCTGTAATAGCTGGAGATGTGATGAGAAACTGCTGTGTGTGGCCTTCTATCAGTGGTCTAAAGGAAATAGCTCACCAAACAACTTTGTTGCTTAGTTAAACTTCCTGTTTAATGAAATATTTTAAGATCAGAGCCATTTGGTTCAAAATCCTCTAGCTGCAAAGAGGAGGACGTTCAGTGGCAAATTAAGGCATAAGTGATGCAGAGATTTTATGTTGTCCATTTGCAACTAATGAGCTTGGTTTATTCCATATGGCTGGTAATTACTATCAGAATAAGTCACAAAGTGAGGTAATATCTTTTGCTCACACAAAAATTGTTGCAACATATTTTCAGAGTCAGAAAACAACTGATTAGTTGAATCGCTATCTTGGGAGACAGCAGACCTGATTTAACTTTCTGCTACACCTTAGGCTTTTGGAGTTACCAGAGGCAAGCATTTAAAATATGGCTTTGCTGCAGACTGCAGTGAAGCATCAAGGTCTGCTAGTTAGCTTTTAATGAGCTAGCTTGGAAGCAATCTGTGGTGGTACTCAGTTAACGTACCCTCAGCTTCATTTCCAGTTCATCCATTAATCTAGCATGTGACAGTTGGATTTCAGGGTGTTTCATGGAGTTCAGCAGGGATCAAATATAATCCAGCACCCTGATCAATCATATGAAATAAATTTAGCATTAAATGACCCAGTGCTCATCTCAAGTTAGATGTTAATTGTCTAACCATAGGGACTCAATTGACTTTGTAAAATAGGACAGATGGGCTCTATGTAGTGCTGAAGATGAAGGGCAAAATACCTAGCAAAGAGCCCCAAGAGGCCACATTTGGAACATGATTCATCTCACCTAACTTTAGAGATCCTCAGCTCTAATTAGTGGAGAGTTGGTGGAGAGTTTTAATACCTTTTGGAGAGTGATTAATCTGTGCTATCTGAGGCATCAATGAGGTAAATTGTTTGGTAGAAAGGCATCTAGCTGAGATGGGAATCTAGAAGCAGACTTCTGTTTTGGGCCAGGTGATTCCAATCCTGGAGTCTTTCCAGCAAGTGACCTTGTTATTTAAAGATTGAAGCAGTGTGTCTATACTACAGCTTACAGATAAGAAACACTTTTGCCTCACTCTGGCTTAGCTTCCTGCCACATTTCTCTCTCATGTTCTGATGATGATACCTCCAGGAAGCTGTAGAAAGACAAGGTGCAGGTCAGACCTCTTATCAGACCAACAGGTGTAGTTGAGAAAGTGACAGAAGCTTTCAAGCCCCTCTGAGGATATTAACATGAATGGATGGTATGTCATGGTTTTAGGTCATAGGCCGGACTTGATGATCTCAGAGTTCTTTTCCAGCCTCAATAATTCTGTGCGTCTGTAATGGGAAACCTTTCATCATCATAAATGAAAGCTAAACTTTATTTCAATGACACAGCTGAGCTCAGAATTGTCAGTTGTGAGAAAAACCTTATCAATATTTGCTGGTTTATTAGTTAAGGGCTGTCAAGTTCAGCCTTAACACGTCACACTGGTAAGCTCAGCATAATCGATAGCAGGACTTTATAGTATTGGAAGGCAGGAGGGTTTTTACCGGTACTTTGTGATCAGCTTTCTTGGATTCATTAACACTGATGTTTCAATCTGAGAAGCTAAAGAGCTTCATTGCGCAGCGAGGAGGCTGAAGTGTGAGCAAAACGCCACGAGAGGGAGCTGCTGGAAGCTTTACAGATGAAGCTTTACAGATGTCCAATTCCCAGTAACGCAGAGAGTTACTTTTAAAAGACACTCACGAAAAGACTGTTAATTTCAGAGACTCACAACATCTTTAAAATATAGATTCTTCTGGAAGGGAACACGTCTGTAAATTAATTGCTTTTGAAAGACAAAACAAAGCACAACCACCACCACCAAATCACAACCAAAAAATTGTGTGAAGCCTACTTAAAAAGTTCTATTAAAAATGAGATCTTCACTGGATACCACAATGCCTATAATTTTAAGTTCCAATGTTCCAGTTTCTGCTTCCTTTGTATTCATTTCAAGTAGTAACATGCACTATGTAATATAGATGCAATGCTATTTTGCTGCTGAATATAAACACAGGCGTGTACAAGGGACAGATCTGCTTAGTTATTTGGCTCAAGCCCCACGATAACATCTCTGTTCTCCACTTGTCTTGTTTGTAGCACATATTTCCCTGTACTGTTAGGCCTTCAGTGCAAAAACTCTGGATGAGTTCAGCAGGAATTCAATGCATATCTGATCTCCTATCCAGTCTTAAAAAACGGATGTTGCAGTAAATGCATCAAGTCATGTCAAACATATAGGGCTAAATGTGGATATTAATTATAACCAGAGGGACTCAATTTACTTTGTAAAGCAATTAAAAGAAGACAGAAACTTACAGTCTGTTTCTGGAAAAGAGTAATGTCTGTTTAAAAATATCTTCCTACCCATAATAGCCTGCCTGTCTTGTATAATATCAGTTGTGGGGGAAAAAACCAAACCCAAACACTTAGGCATTTACAGCACTGCTGCCTTATGGAAAAATCAAACTCAAGTGTTAAAACAATAGAAGTTGACAGTTAAGTGTCCAGATCCAGTTAGGCACATAAACAAAGGCTTTGCTTTTCAAACTGGCTGAACGACACATTAAAATAATATATGTCTGTGTTTTCCTTGTTTTTATTCCCCATGGCAGGTTAAGACTGTGAAGAAGTCCATGTTCCTGTGGCCAGGTTTAAGGAGGTTCTTTTTTCTTTTAATATACAGTGCACTTTAATGTTGCTCTGGATTATCCCAGTAGTCTCTCTCTTGTTTTTTGATTTCTTTTTCCTTTTTTTTTTTTTTTTTTCCTCAAGTGTATTTCTTGCTGCAGCAGGGAATGTGCTCTTTCAAGCATATTAATCAGAGTGGAGGTTTGTTACTCTATCCGTAAGCAAAGTAGATCTGTATGAAAACTTCATTAGCCCAAAACACCTGCTCCAACAGGCATCCTAGTGGAAAATTAGCATACTCTTGGATACTTAGTGCACCTTGGTTTTGATCTGAGTGGTATTCACAATATCTTTCACAGCATATCCTCTGAAAATACCACTGAGTTTCTGGATCCAGCCACCAGCCAGAGCAACATACTTATACAGACTGATAGCCACAGTGCCTGTCTGTGATGAAGAGGTTATTAATTTATGAATATGAAATATGAATTATCTAAATGTTAATTTTATTAGAATTATCAATAACCGATTAATCACTTTATATATATATATTTTAGTGCACAATTGTGAAATACATCCCATAAGTGGTTTAGTATTTATAACTTGGACTCAATTAGGCTATTTACAGAATTAATTTCTATTAATGGAACGAAGGGTGCAATTCCGCCGCTTGTCCACCAGGCGGCGACTCGACAGAACGTTGGCGGCTACTTAACAGCGAAAGTCAGAGGCTTGGACTGGAAATGTTACGCTGCTCGGCGCGGGTGCTTTGAACTGTATGTTAGTGAGTGGAGAGCACGTGGAAAGTACACTGTGTCCTTTGTTTGTAGCGAGGTTGGTTGCTAGGCTGCGGCAGAGCGGCTGGTGGGCAACCTTGTACCCTCCCGCGGCGGTGGAGCGGGGTCAGAATGGAGGCTAGCCGGTAAGCTGGGGCCGATAGGGCTGTTCCCTAGACGGGGTCAGCCCTGCGGCATCGGGCTTCGGGGCTAGCATGGACGGCCCTGGGGAAGAGGTGTGGCTGCGCGGAGCGGCGGCTTCCCCTTTGCTTGGCTCAAAGGAGCGGGCAGGACCCTCTCAGAGTGCTCACGACTCTGGAGCACAGGCACGGATTGTGCTCGGGATTTCCCTGGGGTTCACAGGGCACAGAGTGGCAGATGTGGTCGCTCGTCTTTTCTCCCACAAAGGTGGGGTCAAGCAGGCATGTGTCTAGGCACTGGTCCTGCTTTCCGAGCTGACACACAGGGTGGTGCAGCTCGTTAGTCTGCTACTGAAGCCTGTAGCAGACATTTGGACTGCCGGACTCGGCTAGTCCCTTCCCTGTCAAGTGGACAGTCTTACCCTCAGGGGTCCAGTCCTCTTGACGACACGTCAGGCTCTTCCGACTGGTGGGGCTGGCAATACAACGCTGTAGCTTCTAGGGCTTTCAGCGAGGGTCCCTCCTCTGGAGACTCTCAGGGCTGAGGCACAACAGGCCTTCCCAGATGCTGGCTTCTCCTCGTCGTGCAAGCCAGTTTGCTTGCATATGGGAGCGAAAAGACTTACTATCAATGAGCCTAATAGCAAAAGCTGTGGCACATAGGCAGAGAGCTTGGTAGCTCAGGCAAAGAGAGCGAGGGCAACTTGTGTATAAGGTGGGATAATACTTATAAGTTTCTCAAGGCTGGATTTGACCAATGGGCACTCTCGTAAACAACCAGCTTTAGCCTATAGAAAGTGTGAAGCTAGAATTATGTCCATACTTGGCAGTAGCACAAACATCCCATGTGATGGGTTCATGTAGTTATTTACCCTTTAGAAGGCAGGTGAGGTCAGTTGTGCTGCCTGGCTGACACTTTGGCCTCAGGAAAGGAGGCTGACTCTCCAGAAAGGAGGGGGATGTGTCCAAACACACTGGGACAAGTTTTCAGTATTTGGGGCATAATTCTGGGCATATGATGCCTTCACCACACTGTCCCTGCCTCCTAGATGGACAGAGTGCCAGGATCAGACATACTCAAACATCTGCTGGTGCACCATCATCCAAACAGTGTAGGCAGACAGAAAGGAAAGACTCCGCATGACTCACAAGGTCTTCACACTTCAGTCTTCACTTCAGCTTCTAGCAGTGGGCTAAAAAAATATGGTAGTTACTTTTGTCTTCAGAGTATAGCAGAGTATCAAAATTTCTGATCCACCTTTTTATTGCTATCATAACTTAAATATAGTAGAAGCAAACAGCACATTTGGTTGTCTACTCAATACTGCTCTGAACTATTTAATCTTCTAGGAGTATGGTGCTTTGAGCTTTTCTGTGCCCTTTTCCCATCTGCCCTGGTGTGAATGTGACTGTAGGGGGATTTACAAAAAGAGTTTAATGTACACAGACAGGACAGCATGAAAAGGAGCTGAGGCTGTGTGTCTTTATTTCAAAACTATAGTGAGAAAGAGCTTCAAAAACCATCTGAAAGCTCTCTGAGAGACAACACTTGGGAACCAGGGGCTATTACCTTTATACTTTGGCAGAAGCTCTTTACTTTCATGTCAGTTTCAAAAGTAGTTTCTAAAACAAGTGCCAGCTCCTGACATGTTAGAGGGAGAAAGAACATGAATTCTGAGTGCCTTTCTCAGGCAAAATTTTACTGCAACTGGAAAGTTCATATAAACAAAGACATTCAGACATGACAGAAAGAAACTTTTAACACTTGTATGGCAACTCTGAATCTTTGGGCGCTTGGAAAGGATGGGGTCACATGCTGAAGCAATCTGTGGCAATAGCTCTGTTTCCACTGTCTTCAGTGAGTTCAATATGCTCTGTTGCCACAGTCTTCAGTGAGTTCAATACGCTCTAGGTGATGTCACTATCAATGATGACTATCAAACATCAGTTACATCATTTACTGTGTACACAAGCAGGGTTCTTGCTTGCATTTTCAAATGTGGGTGAGGCAGTAGTACATCACCTTCACTGTTAAAACTCCAAGAACACATAGAAAACTGAACTCTATGTGTATATATAGTATTTAAGTATCTTATTTTTCTTTAAATGGCCTTGGAAAGCAAATCACACTTAGAAAGGGAAAACTTTTACCTGCTTTAAAATTGAATTCCTCCCCAAATTCTGTCCTCATTCATCTGAATTTACCAGCAATAAAAGACAAGTGAAATCCTGATTCTAAGAGCATCAGATTATGTCCATATCGGGTGCTTTAGTATGCTTAATTCTAAATGCATCCTGCAGCTGTTTCAGATATTTTTCAGTTGAGTATAACCTAGTACATTGGCCAGAAGAGAGACACATACATATCCCATCTGGACAAAAAGGGAAGAAAAATTGTGGGATACACTGCAGATTCCACCTATCTGGAACTACTTGTTCCCATTTATATGAGCTAATTAGCATTTAGATGAGCTAATTAGCACTCTGTGCTGGGTTAGGAACTGGCTGGAGGGCTGAGCCCAGAGAGTGGTGGTGAATGGTGCCACATCCAGCTGGCAGCCAGTCACTAGTGAGGTCCTCCAGGGATCAGTGCTGGGCCCCATCCTGTTCAATATCTTTATTGATGATCCAGATGAGGGGATTGAGTCCATCATCAGTAAATTTGCAGACGACACCAAGCTGGGGGCAGGAGTTGATCTGTTAGAGGGTAGGAGAGCTCTGCAGAGGGACCTTGACAGGCTGGACAGATGGGCAGAGTCCAAGGGCAGGAGATTGAACACATCCAAGTGCCGGGTTCTACACATTGGCCACAGCAACCCCATGCAGAGATACAGGCTGGGGTCAGCGTGGCTAGAGAGCAGCCAGGCAGAAAGGGACCTGGGGCTGCTGGTCAATAGTAGGCTGAAAATGAGCCAGCAGTGTGCCCAGGTGGCCAAGAAGGTCAATGGCATCCTGGCCTGCATTAGGAACAGTGGGGCCAGGAGGAGCAGGTAAGTAATTCTGCTCTGTACACTGCACTGGTTAGGCCACACCTTGAGTCCTGTGTCCAGTTCTGGGCCCCTCAGTTTAGGAGAGATGTTGAGTTGCTGGAATGTGTCCAGAGAAGGGCAACAAAGCTGGTAAGGGGTCTGGAACACAAGCCCTATGAGGAGAGGCTGAGGGAGCAGAGGTTGCTTAGCCTGGAGAAGAGGAGGCTCAGGGCAGACCTTATTGCTGTCTACAACTACCTGAAGGGAGATTGTAGCCAGGTGGGGGTTGGTCTCTTCTCCCAGGCAACCAGCACCAGAACAAGAGGACACAGTCTCAAGCTGCACCAGGGGAGGTTTAGGCTGGATGTCAGGAAGAAGTTCTTCACAGAACAAGAGATTGCCCATTGGAATGTGCTGTCCAGGGAGGTGGTGGAGTCACCATCACTGGAGGCATTTAGGAAGAGACTGGATGGGGTGCTTGGTGCCATGATGTAGTTGATTAGATGGTGTTGGATGATAGGTTGGACTTGATGATCTTAAAGGTCTTCTCCAACCTGGTTAATTCTATTCTATTTGCTTAGATATCTTGACAAACTTTTAAAGGGTAAAGAGCTTTTTAAAGAAGTTCTCTCCTGCTCACTGCATAAAGGCATGTGAGGGCTTCTTCAGACAGAGGCTCCCTTTTGTGCAAGTGTCTGATTCCCAGAGTTTTTCTAATTTGAATTCCAGATATGCATGGTGCTCCACTTGCACACAAAAAAACCAAAAACAAAACAAATATCTGCAGCTTTATATCACAGTAAGAAGTAAAAGGGGGGTAGGGAGGGGGGAAAAGGAGCATTAATACATCCATCTTACATCCAGTTTATTTAATACCATGTCAATAAATACAGATTACAAGTTCTTGAATCTGGCAGTGCTAGAGCTGGTGAGGTACAACTACCTGACACACTGACAGTCCATTAGTAGTTCTGGAATTCTGTGTGTACTGGAAAGCTGAAGGGTGTACACTGAAGCCTTTCAACTTCAGCCTCATAGATACTGACAACATGGCTAAACACACTACTCTTGATAGGGCAGAACAGCACCTGCATATAAATAAAGCAACACTGTGCTTGTAAACACTGAGAGCTACGTTCCAATATTTGTAGTTTTAAAGCAAGTGAAATAAACAGCATCCTCCTTTTAAAAAAACCAAAGGAGGAGGTTATCTTTGGTCAATGCTTATTGAAATGTGCTTTTGTTTTATCTGACAACAGTAATGCTAAGATTATACAGGATTTAGCTTAAGAGGGTGGACATTTGAAACTCAGTATTTTGCTGGGACTGATAAAGTAATCATAATACTTTCAATGCAGGTAAAATTTCAGAGCAGCAGTGGGCTTCAACTCAGTAACTGTAAAAACTGAATCCCAGCTGTCTCCTGGAATGGGTAGGAGGCAGTAATTAATCTTCAGGACAATTCTCTTCCCTTTCATGATTTCTGTGTAAGCACAGCACTTACGAACACGCTGGCTAAGCCCTTGTTTAGCTGTTGACAGCAAGAGCTCTGAATATCAATTGACAATATATTTATTCCCATCTGATGTTTAATATCCACATTTGAACAGTGTAGCTAACATATTCCTTAATGCTCTCTCACGTGGCATTTCAGTATGGTAGCTGTAAAGACATTGGTCCTTGGGAAAAACACTGTGCAAGTTAGGAGCACAAGTCTTACCAGCAGGATGACCTTTAAATCCTGCCAGACATCCCAAAGAACTTGTGCTTTTTACCAGTCCACATGCTTTTCAAGCTCCCACTCCCCGTCTAAAATTGAACAGGCACATCCACCTTGCAGGTAAAGAAACTTTGTTACAGCCCATGAAAACTGCTCCAGGAAAGGGATCAGCCCAAGATGTTACCCTGGCCTTATGCGGGCCACAGCCATAATGTCATTTCATTAAACAATTACCTTGTCAAAACAGACCAATGCCCACTAACATTTCACTGACATTTCAGTTCCCACCCTCCTCAACCCTCTCTCTACTTTCTTTCATCACTCAGGGGAAAAAAGAAGATACTGAAAGGAGACAACACTACTTTATTTATCTGCTTCCCTACTTCTGGTACCTTTGCAAAGCAGCTTTGCAGGTAAATACCTTTTGTTGATTTGATATCTAACCACTTAATTCATATGAATTTCAGCAGATGCTAGGCATCTGTGGACAAGGAACTCAGCCATCCTCCCTTCAGTTAAATGCATTATCACATGAAGCAGCAGCATTTTGCTTTTCTTTACTGCAAAGGTTCTTGCATAAAGATACTGCTCAGAACTCTGAAGATTTGGATCAGCTAGACTGAGTTTATTGCAAATAACTGTTCATACTCCAGTCACACCTGGAAGCTCTATCCAAGATCATATTAGTGTTATATAAATACAGACTAAAACTCCCTTCTGAAGAACTTGTCAAATAAAGGGTGAGAGGAGCAGCTTAAAGTTTAAGTGTCATAGCCTTAACATAGCTGATCTGTAGTAGAACTGGAAAGAGAAGATCTTCTAGATCCAGACCTTGTCCACTTGACCATACTATATTCTGCTTTTGGATACTGTCTTCTTCTACGGACACTGACCTTAGGAGGAAAGGGACTGATTCCCAAGAGCTGCCTGTGCTCCATTACTTCAGCTTGTTCCTACTTCCAGAACAACCACCTTAATTTTTTTTAATTTATTTTTTGTTTTTACACAGATTTCCTTCTTTTTCCAAACACATTGTTGATTAACTTGGCCATTGACTTGGATCCACTTAGTCGTCTCTTGTCCTTGACTTTGAAATTCGATGTGACATTCTTCAGGACTTTTGTGAACATTGTCACAACTTCTTGATAATGTTCTGCTGCAGAGAGTTCACAGAATTGGCACTTGTTATCTTTTGCCAGCTTCTGTCCTTCATCCCAGCCAACTTCCCGCATGTGGCATAAATCCTGTTTATTGCCAACTAAAAATACTGATGACTCAATCATTCTGAAATCAAAAAGGTTCCAGTTAGACAAAAGATAGGTTATAATACCATGCTGTGCACAGTGTGTATGAGAAGCTTGCAGGTTCAGGATAACAAGCATTGCAAAAAAAAAACCCAAAAAACAGAAGAACAAACCAAGCCACTAACAACCTTTTCAGGTGGAGTTAAGAGTTTTCCATTTGCCACAGTCAAACACCAAGGGATTTTCCAGACAAGATAATCTCTACTGACAAGTTTTCATTTTGGTTCCTCAACTCGGTGAATTCATCAGTTTTTCACTCACTGCAGTTTTGATACTCTGCACTGCTACTCTGAGTACTTTGTCAGGTCCTAGACTTCATGAAGAAGCAAGCTGCTTATTAGCTTCATTTGCAGTATCACAGTATCACTAAGGTTGGAAGAGACCTCAAAGATCATCGAGTCCAACCTGTCACCACAGACCCTATGACTAGACCATGGCACCAAGTGCCATGTCCAGTCCCCTCTTGAACGCCTCCAGCGATGGTGACTCCACCACCTCCCTGGGCAGCACATTCCAGTGGCAAATGACTCTCTCAGTGAAGACCTTTCTCCTCACCTCGAGCCTAAACTTCCCCTGGCGCAGCTTGAGACTGTGTCCTCTTGCTCTGGTGCTGGTTGCTAGAGAGAAGAGGCCAACCCCTTCCTGGATACAACCACCTTTCAGGTAGTTGTAGAGAGCAATGAGGCCCTTGAGCCTCCTCTTCTTGAGGCTAAACAATCCCAGCTCCCTCAGCCTCTCCTCATAGTGCTTGTGCTCAAGGCCTCACCCCAGCCTCATTGGACACATTCTAGAGTCTCAATGTCCTTCCTAAATTGAGGGGCCCAGAACTGGACACAGGACTCGAGGTGTGGCCTAACCAGTGCAGAGTACAGGGGCACAATGACTTCCCTGCTCCTGCTGGCCACACTATTCTTGATGCAGGCCAGAATGCCATTGGCCTTCTTGGCTAGCTGGCACACTGCTGGCTCCTGTTCAGCCAGCTGTCAATCAGTACCCCCAGGTCCCTTTCTGTTTGGCTGCTCTCCAGCCACTCCAACCCCAGCTACTTCTTGTGCTTAGAAAACAAAATTAACATCTCTAGTTAGAACAAATTGTAGATAAGACAAGAGAATCAAAGTGATGCACCAGTGGCAAAGTTCAGAAGAGAACACAGGGATCTAATTCCAAGCTTTAGGTAAAATTACTCTTTCCAAACATACTTTATTTGAGAAAGGTCAGCAGTAAACCAGAAAAATTTCTGTTTGCTTTTACTCCACTTCTAATAATAAGGCACAAATACAGGCTGGGTGCAGAGTGGGTTGAGAGTAGCTCTGAAGAGAGAAACTTGGGGGCATTGATTGATTGAGAAGCTCAGCATGAGCCAGCAGTGCACTCATGCAGCACAGAAACCAAATCATATCCTAGGCTGCATCAAGATGAGTGTGGCCAGCAGGTCAAGAGAGTTGATCCTTCCCCTTTATTCTGCTCTTGTGAGACCCCAACTGAAATACTGCGTCCAGGTCTGGTGTCCCCATCATAAGAAGGCCACAGAGCTGTTGGAGTGAGTCCAGAGGGCCACAAAGATCATCCAAGGGCTGGAGCACCTCTGCTACGAGGCTAAGGGAGCTGGAGCTGTTTACCCTGGACAAGACTACAGGGGGATCTTATAGCTGCTTTCCAATACCTGAAGAGATCCTACAGGAAAGCTGGAGAGGGTGTCTAGCAACAGGACAAGAGGAAATGGTTTTAAGCTGAGGGAGAGTAGATTTAGACTGGATCTTAGGAAGAAGTTCATCAGTACAAAGGTGGTGGGACTCTGAAAGAGGCTGCCCAGAGAGACTGTGGAAGTCTCCTTCCCAGTGGTGCTCAAGGGCAGGCTGGATGAGGCCCTGAGAAGCCCATAGTGGGGAGGGTGGAGCAGATCTCTAGGGTCCCTTCCAACCTAAGCCATTCAACGATTCTGTTATTTCGTTGCCATTTATTTAGATGACTGATGCAGGAACCCACACCACATGTACTCAGCCCTGTAATTTTGGTGATTCTTTATGAAAGTAAGTAGTTTGTTTCTTACCATATGGTCACCCATGTGCACAAATACCGTTAGGGTCATTGCTAAAAGCAGTTTGGGAGGCTTTCTTCAACCCCCACACCGGCATCTCAAATGGTAAGAGAGTGGGAGTGTAAAAGCACAAACTACCACAGCTTTTTACCCATGTAACTCACAACAGAGGGATTTCTGGCAATCACTTAAACAGTGGTGCTGTAAGAAGTAAGAACAAAAGTCCTGATGTGCTTGGCTTTGGATACAGTGAAACAGATTGCAATTTGCAACACAGTTTACCTTCAGGTACCTTACTGTCGGTATTGTGCTATGCCACTTGGATGCTGCTGAATTTTAATTGATGCTAGGATGCCTACAGCTCACAGAAGCGTTCCCAGCTTTTTTTTGTGTGTTTGTCAAAGGTGGGGGGGAATAAATAATGATGCCACTTACTTTTTACAAGCTCCTACGTGAGACTCTCGGATCCTGTACAGCAGTGCTTTTGCAAATGCAAATGATGCTCTGTCGCTGATGTCGTAAACAATAATAAATCCATCAGCCCAGTGGAGCTTGTCTGTGAGGGAGAGGTTCCCCTGCTGTGGCTGAAAGAAGTTCAAATTCACATGCAAGAAGAATGTTACTGTTGTCACTTCAGAGCATTTTCTCTGTCAGTGTGCATGTGAAAATGTTGTATCTTTCGTTGCAAAAAAAAGCTATTAATAGGTGCAGGTGCTGACACTGAATTCAGGTGAATCCTGCTCCAAATGTCTGATAAATAACCATCACTACAGACAGCATTTTGGGTCACTGACTAATTCATTATGAAAAATTTACACTTTAAGCAGTAAAATTGCATAACCTGTACAACCATTGCTTATGCTGAATATTCTGCAGTTACAAGAGAATGAAACATACAGGAGTGATCAATATTTGTGCAGTTTCTGGTTAGAGCTTGGGTTTGCCTCTAATATTCTGACTACACTAGGCTTGATTATTTTCTTTTATTTTCTTTCTTTCTTCCTTCATTTGTTCTATTGCTTCTTTGCATTGTTCATGTCTGAAACAGTATTTCCCTAATGGGAAAATACTAGAGAAAGCTAGGGGAAAAAAGAAAACTCTCCTTTCAATCTGCAGCTGACTTTAATAAAGCTAGTGACAAATCACTCAAGTCATAATGAGGTTATACCAATCATTGAGTCCCTTCACCCCAATAAACTCTCACACCTATGATTTCTAGAAAGCAACTGCTGCAAGTTGTCCAATTAAGCTAAGGAATATGTAATTGTAAAAGCTATTTTGAATTGGCTGATTCCTGCAGATGACTTAGTAGCAGCCAGGAAGACCATGTGATCCATGATAAGTTAAAATACTTTTGCTCCACAGAAAACCTATCAGGAATAGAAGTTTGAGGACTAAGTTGTGCCCTCACTAGTTTATCATTTTTGCAGTTGGCGAAGTATCATCTCCACTGACACCCCACCCTAGCTGCCTTGATTTGCACAGTATCAGGACAGCATCTGTAGCATCGCAGACAGCTGGACTGGGAAGGTTGTAACTTCCCATGAGGAATGGTAACTGAATGCTGCCAGTGAAAGGGAATTCACGAAAAAGACAGGATGAAACAAGTTTCCAGAACTACTGGAACAGGCTGCCCAGGGATGTGGTTGAGGCCTTGTCCCTGGAAACATTCAACATCAGACTTCATGTGGCCCTGGGCAGCCTGATCTAGTTGGAGGTGTCACTGCTCACTGCAGGGGTGTTGGACAAGATGACCTTTGAGGGTCGCTTCCAACCCAGTGCAGTCTGTGAATCTGTAAACTGCCTGAAGACTTCACAACTTTTAATACAACAGCTTTTTTAATGCTGTGGTGACTACACAGCAGGTTTAGGTAAAGGGACAGTGACATGGGCATGCCACAGCTGTTTCCCACAGATGGAGGGCCAGTGAGCTTTGCAGAACAAGGATCCAGCTACTAGAGGGAAAACTAAGAGAGCAGAAAGATTTCAGGAAGCAAAAACAAAATGACAACTCCTCCTTCTCCAGTCTGGCCTCCTCTTGTGACATGTTTTTTTTTTCCCCCCAGCTCCCATGGGATACAGGACCTCTGTATCTCATCCATCTCTTTCCAAAATCACCACTTCTTTTAGACAAAAGGCAGTACCACCACCACCACTCATTACCTACTCCTCTGCAAGCACTAAAAAGCAGCAGCATACAGCTAAAGTTAGGCCTTGTTCCTATGGAAGCACTGGTACTAGACAGCTCAGAGTGCCAGCAAGAGGAATTTCCCTCAACAGAGCTGATCTCTGCTCTCACTAAAAGCAAAATGGTGCCCAAACTGTAACAACCAAAGCCCCAACTTATCTAATCTGCTTTACCCTAGCTAGCTGCCCCTAGCAATGTTTCAAGTATCTTAAAGAATTGTTCACAAGTCATAGAATTTAATATGGCACTAAGTGAAAGCTGTTGATAGGCTTAGGAAAGTAGTCTGAGAGGGATGGAAGCAAGTCCACAGATCAGTAGTTTCTAATAGACTGTATGGGAGGGGAGGAGTCCTTAGTGTTATATGGCACAGGGGCTATTTCGGGATCCCCATTGCTCTGGGACAAGCATTGCTATTGCTTGTCTCTAGGAATATTGATCTGCTGGGTAGTTCATTTCTGGGTTGAGTTTTACAGTGTTAAATTTAAGTATAGATCAGACATTTTCACTTCAGCATTAACATTCACTGTCCTATTCGGTACCCAAAAGGGGACCTTGTGACCTAACGCAATTGGACAGATGAACACAGATCTGCATACGTAACACAGTACCTAAGTATCTCTATTCCTGTAACAGCCAGAAAGTAATACAAAAATCTTTATTCCAAAGTGGTTTATTGTGATCAAAGTTCAGCTGTCAGCATGTACAAGACTGCATTATGCCTTTCCTTGGATCTGTTCTGTGAATGAGAGTCGTACTTCCAGGCCTGCCTACTTTGAACCTTTCTGCAGACATCTAATAAACTGCTTGCTTTACAGACTGAACTTCATACATTTAGGGTATTTGAGAAAAGTGCATACAGTCCTATAGCTTATACCCATATTTACCTATACAAGGCAGAAGTGGGAAAAGTTATTCCTTAGTAATACTCCAAAATGCAAAAGCATTTACAGAAAATGTAAGCAATGAAGGGCTTCTTCCATGAAATGAAAAACTACTCTGCAGGTCTGAGCAACAGCAACCATAACATTTCAGTCTTTTTAAAAAACCCCAGAAAGCACAAATTCCAAAGACAAAAAGGTTGTAACTCCCTGAATCTTTTTACCATTACACACTTAGAATGAAAAAGAGCCTTTCCTTGCCCACTAAAACTCTTACCTGTGAACAAGGGTCATAAATTTCCAAGTGTATCTGCCTCCCATCCAGGCACAGGTGTTTAGTGTAGATGCATTCTAAAAAATAGATGGTATCCAAAGAAAAACAGCATTAGTGATAGGAGATGGAAGTGAAAAGGTGGCTAATACAAGATTTAGTAATAGCGAGGGTTTCTTGAGTTTGTTTTTTGTTTGCTTGTGTTTTGATTTGTTTAAGGTAGAAAGGAGGCCATGTATTTTTGGTTCTGCTGGGGGTTCCTGGGGCTTTTTTGTTGTGCTGTGTTTGTGGGGGTTTGTTTGTTATTGAGGGTTTTGTTTGTGAGTTGTTTTGGAGTGCCTGTTTGTTTCTGTTGGGTTTTTTTCCCCTTTTTCAAGACACACTAGAAAAGCTTGAGTTGCTCAGCCCCTTAGGTCAGCCAACACCATTTCACTGTGGTGTCCCCACTGAAGTGTTGGTGCAGAGTAGAGTAGAGAGTAGAGTAGAGTAGAGTAGAGTAGAGTAGAGTAGAGTAGAGTAGAGGTAGACCAGGTTGGAAGAGACCTTCAAGATCATTGCGTCCAAACCATCATCCAACACCATCTAATCAACCAAACCATGCAACCAAGCTCCCCATCAAGACTCCTCCTAAACACCTCCAATGATGGTGACTCCACCACCTCCCCGGGCAGCCCATTCCAATGGGCAATCACTCTCTCTATGAAGAATTTCTTCCTAACATTCAGCCTAAACCTGCCCTGGTGCGGCTTGAGACTGTGTCCTCTTCTTTTACACCTGACTTTTCCTCTTCCAAAACAAAGGTGAAGGGGATGCCCAATGCTCAGAATCAGCTCAGTGCTGATGACTACTCATTTTAATACAAGACCAAGGCTCAGTCTGTGTGCCAGTTTTGGTTCTGCACAAAAGTCATCATTTTTAAATAATGTTTATTTACCATGAAACCTGGTACTTCAGTTCTTATAATACATAGATACTGGAGGGCTAATCATAAAACTAGCATTAGACCAATAGTATTTACAGGACTATATACTTAGGCTAAATCCTAAAATATTTATGTAGCATCAATTCTCAGATTTAGGGTTGCTAGTGCTGGTGGAGAGTCCTAAGAACTCTACTGCAGAAAGCTCAGCACCAGAACAAGAGGACACAGCCTCAAGCCGCACCAGGGGAAGTTTAGGCTTGAGGTGAGGAGAAAGTTCTTCACAGAAAGAGTTGTTGGCCATTGGAGTGTGCTGCCCAGGGAGGTGGTGGAGTCACCATCCCTGGAGGTGCTCAAAAAAGGATTGGACATGATACTTGAAGCCATGGCTTAGTTAGGTATGAGGTGTTGCGTGACAGGTTGGACTTGATCTCTAAGGTCTTTTCCAACCTTATTGATTCTATTCTATTTCAAGCAGTAGGTTGCTTGTTCTAAGTAAGTGTAACCAACTCGTGTTCATTACGCTAGTTATCAACAGGCTATCTACGATGTAATTTCTCAGAGTTACTGAACTATAGAAACAAGAACTGGTGTTGACACTACAGAAAAGACACATCAAACTGTAATGAGGGCATATGCAAAACTTATGATCTCTGTAACTCAGCATCTTCAGTGCAGTACCATGTTCCTCTTAACTAAACTCACCTTCCAACAAACATTGTTCTGGAGATTTGACAAGCCTGTCCTGAGATTTTCAGGAGGCTGAGAACATATGAACTTGTTTTTAATTGCAGGTGGCTTAGAAAACACATGGAGCACAAAGCATACCATGTCACTCACGTGACAGCTGAGAACTACATAAGCCATCTAAGACACAAATTTTTTTTAGTCACTATTTGTATAGTGGCAAGTACTAGTAGAGCATTTTTGTACCCCTTTAACTTTATTTTCAGCATAAGTTAATTTTTATATATTCAATGAAATTAAGCTTATCTCCTTTTTATTTATGCATTGTAGAAAGCTACCCTGAGTTTTGTAAAAAAGTTTTATAAAGAGCCTTTCACTTTATCAGGGAAAGTGATGTAGATGACATCTCTGTTCGTTGTGAAGTTCTGGAACTTCTCATTCCTTGTTAGCTGGAGTGACACACTTCAAAGGGTGTTTGTGTGCCAGTTAAATAGTACTTCTACCCAGCATATCAAAGTTCAAGTCCTGCTCTGCCATATTCCAAGATCTCAAAAGTGTCTTAAGGATCAAGATGTTTGTTCTGGCATGAATGAGAAATTCTGTCCTCAGCATGGTGAGGCTTTCCTCACAGCTATCAAATCAGTGCATTCCTGCAAAAGCAGGGGGCTTTGCATTATGCTTTAACCAGCAGCACCCTGGAACTAATCTGTTTTATTTCTCCTCCTGAGCCAAGGAGTAAATACTCAATAGAAGAGCTGAGCTGTGTAGGGGTTTGTTTTTTCCCCACTATTTCTTCACCCTCTTCTTTTTCTTTCTCTGATTGCGTTTACTATAATCATAGAATTGCCAGGGTTGGAAGGGACTTCAAGGACCACCTAGTTCCACACACACATACCCCACCCCCGCCATAGGCTTCGCACATGCAATCTGCCCAAGCTTTTCCGTTATCTTTCTTTCCCAAGACTCCTTAGTCACTTCGAGATGCGCACTTAGGCAGCGCCCGTGCTTGGGTGCGCTGCTGGAGTTTTGAGCGATCTCCCCATAGACAGCTGCCTTGCCTATTCCCATTCAAAGCTTGTTACTAAATCTCACCGATAAGCAAGAGAAAACACAAATCTCTCTGAAAAGCTCTCTCAAAGTGCACTTCTCTCCCATAACATGTTCAAGTATATACTTGAAGAGACGCGTTTTGCGTTGCCCGTGCAGTCCGCCCAGCCCCGAGGAAGCCCCAGAGGGCGACAGATAGCCCCGGTCCCGCGGCAGCCATGCTCCCGTCGCCCCATCCCTAGAGCCCGGCGGCGGGCCGCAAAGCTCACCGGCGTTGGACGCGTACTCCCCGATGAAGCGCCTGGTCAGGTACCGCACCGCCAGCGCTGAAGGAGGGAAACAGACGCCAGATTTATTGAGGTCCCACCGGCCGTCTCGACGCCCGCCCCGCGTCCCCTTCTCCACCAAACCCGAAGAAAAGTCATCGTGGGAGCTATAGTGCCGATGCCACCCCCTTTCCTCTCCTTACCCGACTTGCCGGCGCCGGTACCCCCGAGCACTGCCAGCTTTACTTCGGCCATGCCGCCCCCAGGCCCCGCCCCATCGCCTGCATTTCTTTATAAGCGGCTGTGGCCAAGGCTCGGCCCCTCCAGCAACACCGCCCAGCAGCCCGCCCTCGCTCTGCTCCCGCTGGTGGCTCTCCCCGCCCCAACAGTGAGGCCGGTAGGTACAGATACCTGCTTTCCACACTCTCTGGCAGGCGCCCTCCATCTCGTCTCCGCCTTCCTTCTCCTTATCCCATCCGTTCCTCGCCCTCCTTCTTCTTCTCCTCCTCCCCTCCACTGCGCCGTCCTGTGCCCCTATGCACAAACTTTCCGCCGGCGGTCTCCCGGGCGCCTTTGCTTCTCAGCAGGCTGGCTGGCGGATCCCTTGTCGTCGTCTCCTCCTCGCTCCCAGCCCCGGGCCCCACAGAGCGCAAAGCCATTTGAAAGGAGAAGGAAACGGGGGAAAAATGGGACAAACCCCCCAAAAGGAGCAGACCTTCTTCACCTGAGGATGTTTGTTTACTTTTGCTGTAATTTGTTTGTGGATTGTCACCCGTTTTCACCAGGAATGTGAAAGTGAAGAAACAACTGTGCCCTCTTTTTTTCCCTTTGGCTTAAAAAAAAAACCCCACTATTATTATTTTTAATTTTAAATGCTTCTATAATAAGTTGCTAAAAGTGGTTTATGCTTTTCTGATGTGCCCTGCCCCAGGTTTCAAAACTCATCGCCTGCTAAACTTCTGGTGCCACAAAAACTCAGTGGCAATGTCTTCTTATGTCTCCTAATGTTTTTGTTGCATTTAAGTTTAAAATTACGAAGATGGCACTTAGCTGGTGCTTGCAACACTCCTCTGAAGCAGAAAAATGCATGGCTTGGAAGGTGAGACACCTTCTGGCAGTTAAACCAGCAGCAAAACCACCCTGTGTCTATGGTGGTGGTTGGGTTTTTTTGTTAAGAGGCTCCTCAAGTACTCTCTAAAGGCTCTGAAAGTGCATAAAATACTTGGTTGAATAGGTTTAGTTAGTCTACTCTTCTATATATATCCTGCTCATGTTTAGAATAGAATAGAATAAACTGGGTTGGAAGAGACCTTCAAGATCGTGTCCAACCTATCAATGATAGTGACTCCACCACCTCCCTGGGCAGCCCATTCCAATGGGTAATCACTCTCTCTGTAGAACTTCCTCCTAACCTCCAGCCTAAACCTCCCCTGATGCAGCTTGAGAGTGTGTCCTCTTGTTCTAGTGCTGGTTGCCTGGGAGAAGAGACCAACCTCTGCCTGTCTACAACCTCCCTTCAGGTAGTTGCAGGGAACAATAAGGTCTCCCCTGAGTCTCCTCCAGGCTAAGTAAGCTTTATTTGGTTTGCTTTATTTGATTTATATAACTTGCTTATATTTATTCTAATATTTTCACTTTTCAGATGAAACTTGTGCATTATACAGCTGCTTCAGTAAAGCACTGTTTTTTCCAGTATGTTTGTTAGTGAGTATTGCAGATACCACAGATTTAGTATCATAGTATCAGTCAGGGTTGGAAGGGACCACAAGGATCATCTAGTTCCAACTCCCCTTCCATGGGCAGGGACACCCCACACTAGATCAGGCTGGCCAGAGCCTCATCCAGCCTGGGCTTAAACACCTCCAGGGATGGGGCCTCAACCACCTCCCTGGACAACCCATTCCAGGGCTTCACCACTCTCATGGGGAAGAACTTCCTTCTCATGTCCAGCCTGAATCTCCCCGCCTCCAGCTTCATTCCATTCCCTCTAGTCCTATCACTACCTGAGATCCTGAGAAGTCCCTCTCTAGCATTCCTGTAGGCCCCCTTCAGATACTGGAAGGCCACAATGAGGTCACCTCAGAGCCTTCTCTTCTCCAGACTGAACAGCCCCAACTCCTTCAGTCTGTCCTCATAGGAGAGGAGTTCCAGCCCTCTGATCATCCTCGTGGCCCTTCTCTGGACACGCTCCAGCACCTCCACATCCCTTTTGTAATAGGGACTCCAGAACTGGAGGCAGTACACCAGGTGGGGTCTCTCCATGAGCTCAAAACTAAAAAAAAAAAAGAGACAGGTGAGGTATTTGAACAGATGTTTATTACAGCTGAACAAATGCTTAGTGGAGGAAAGCAATAAACATGCAGGCTCCAAAGTTCTTGACATGGCTGGCTAGGTGTTGTGGGGGTGCCCTGATCTTGCTCTAGGAGATTTTTTTTTTGCTCTTTTTCTGCTACTTGTCACTCACAAGACAAAGGTTACTGAACCTAATGATGTTCAACAAGGATAAGTGCAGAGTCTGGGAAGGAATAATACACTGCACCAGTACAGGTTAGGAGGTGATCTGCTGGAGAGCAGTCCTGTGGAGAAGGATCTGGGAGTCCTGGTTATCCATGGGACAGCAGTGTGCCCTTGTGCCAAGAAGGCCAATGGAATCCTGGGCTGCATTAAGAATGTGTCCCACAGACTGAGGGAGGTTCTCCTCCTCCTCTACTTTGCCTCAGTGAGGCCCCACCTAGAATATTGCATCCAGTTCTGGGCTCCCCAGGTCAAGAAGGACAGGGACTTGAGGGAGTCCAATGGAGGGTTACAAGGATGATTAAAAGCCTGAAGCACTGCCTTATGCAGATAGGCTGAGAGACCTGTGGCTTTTCAGTCTGGCAAGGAGAAGACTGAGAGGCAATCTAATAAATGTATATAAATATGAGAGCTGGGTGTCAGAAAGGGACAGCCTTTTCTCACTTGTGTCCTTGTGACGGGACCCTT
Organism: Picus viridis; assembly: GCA_033816785.1. NCBI lineage: Eukaryota > Metazoa > Chordata > Aves > Piciformes > Picidae > Picus > Picus viridis. The sequence goes on from CM066568.1 coordinate 6,379,674, forward strand.
CCAATGCCTAACATTCTGTGATCCTTTGCAGGAAAAAATGGGAATTAATAGCACCAGAGGATGGTTAGTTTCATTCTCATAGTATCTGAAATTCTAAAACTGCAAGAGTATCCAAAGAGAAATGGTAATGTTTGCATTAGAACAAGTGGGCAGTTTTTATTTGATGGTAAAGTTAGTTGAGTGTTGTTTGAAGTGCATTACCATTGCAATTAGACTGAGCCACAAAAAAAACCCCACAAAACACCTTTTGAAGGACCTTGGAAGTTCTTTAAGGTACTGTTATTGTAAGATGGAATTCATATGAAAAGGTGCTGAGCACTCCCAAAGTCTGTCAGCAGGATAGTCAAGTTATATAGCTATGTGATTTTGCTTATGCTCCCTAATAGGCTTGTGTGTCTTTAAAATAATGCCAGAGAATTTGCAAATACACTATAATTAGGGCTATTTATTAGTGTATTGTCATTCCAGTTAGAACACTCCAGTGGCTCTCAGTGAAATTATCCTTGGCTGAATGGCATTTAAAACTCAAAATTGTTTTTTAATAAGCCTTCTGACACTAAAGCCTACAATTTGGTTTACATTTTTATGGTCAGTTTTTCTAATGACGTCAATCATATTTTTATTCAATACTACTTAACATGTTACTAAATGTACTTTCATCAGAATAAGATGCTTACAGGCTAAGATAAGAGTTCAGATGTAGTGTTCAAGTGCAGATAAAAATGGTAAAAAGTACTTACTTTGGTCGTCTTGTATCACGCACAGTATCACCAAGGTTGGAAGAGACCTCAAAGATCATCAAGTCCAACCTGTCACCACAGACCTCATGACTAGACCAAAGCCTGAGTGATTTCTATGATCCATAATTGTTATTAATAACTATACTGCTTTATGTATCTTTTGAATATCTGTTTGGGCAATGGAAATAGGTTTGTTTTGCTTGGTGCAGTAGAGAACGTAAGCATTTCAAGACTAAAGTGACTCATATAGAAGTATTGCCATTGGGATTAAAACAAAAGCCAGGAAATACTTTTCTTGGTCTAAAACCTAGTGTGGTGGTGTGACTCAAAATTGACTTGATAGTGCCACATTAAAATCTTAGCAACATGGCACACTTTTAAAAGGATTAGGCCACACCTTGAGTCCTGTGTCCAGTTCTGGGCCCCTCAGTTTAGGAAAGATGTTGACTTGCTGGACTGTGTCCAGAGAAGGGCAACAAAGCTGGGGAGGGGTTTGGAGCACAGCCCTATGAGGAGAGGCTGAGGGAGCTGGGGTTGCTTAGCCTGCACAAGAGGAGGCTCAGGGCAGACCTTCTTGCTGTCTACAACTACCTGAAGGGAGGTTGTAGCCAGGTGGGGGTTGGTCTCTTCTCCCAGGCAACCAGCACCAGAACAAGAGGACACAGTCTCAAGCTGTGCCAAGGGAGGTTTAGGCTGGATGTTAGGATGAAATTCTTCACAGAAAGAGAGATTGGCCTTTGGAATGTGCTGCCCAGGGAGGTGGTGGAGTCACCATCACTGGAGGTGTTTAGGAGGAGACTTGATGGGGTGCTTGTTGCCATGGTTTATTTGATTAGATGGTGTTGGATGATAGGTTTGATGTGATGATCTCAAAGGTCTCTTCATTAGCACTTAGAGTTATAAGGTGCTGAAACCCTTTTCTGTTTGGGGGGGTTAGCATAGCACATCTAGTCACTAGTGGTGTGCCCCAAGGATCAGTGCTGGGCCCAATGCTCTTTAACATCTTTATTGATGATCTGGATGAGGGCATTGAGTCCATCATCAGTAAATTTGCGGACGACACCAAGCTGGAGGCGGGAGTTGATCTGCTGGAGGGTGGAGAGGCTTTGCAGAGGGACCTCGACAGGCTGGACAGATGGGCAGAGTCCAAGGGCAGGAGATTGAACACATCCAAGTGCCGGGTTCTGCACATTGGCCACAGCAACCCCATGCAGTGCTACAGGCTGGGGGCAGAGTGGCTGGAGAGCTGCCAGGCAGAGAGGGACCTGGGGGTACTGGTTGATGGTAGGCTGAACATGAGCCTGCAGTGTGCCAAGGCAGCCAAGAAGGCCAATGGCATCCTGGCCTGCATCAGGAACAGTGTGGCCAGCAGGAACAGGGAGGTCATTGTGCCCCTGTACGCTGCACTGGTTAGGCCACACCTTGAGTCCTGTGTCCAGTTCTGGGCCCCTCAGTTTAGGAAGGATGTTGACTTACTGGAACATGTCCAGAGAAGGGCAATGAAGTTGGTGAGGGGTTTGGAACACAAGCCCTATGAGGAGAGGCTGAGGGAGCTGGGGTTGCTTAGCCTGGAGAAGAGGAGACTGAGGGGTGACCTTATTGCTCTCTACAACTATTTGAAGGGAGGACACAGTCTCAAGCTGTGCCAGGGGAGGTTTAGACTGGATGTTAGGAAGAAGTTCTATACAGAGTGAGTGATTGCCCATTGGAATGGGCTGCCCGAGGAGGTGGTGGGGTCACCATCATTAGAGGTGTTCAGGAGGAGATTTGATGGGGTCCTTGGTGCCATGGTCTAGTTGTTTAGGTGGGTTGGATTGGTTGATAGGTTGGACACGATGATCTTGAAGGTATCTTCCAACCTGGTTTATTGTATTATATTACATCTTTCTGGCTTTCAAATGCAAAGTGGAAAACACTGTGTTCAAGAAGGCTTTTTGAGTTTTGTTCTGGTTGGTTGATTGGGGGTTTGGTTGTTTTGTGTGTGTTTGGTTTATTTTTCTCTTGAAGGCAATGTGTGAATTTAGTGCTGAGCCATTGTTTGGACTTATCTGTAAGAAATTTTTGCACATAGTCTCTCACAAGAAGTTTATAAATGTTATTCCCATGGATATAGTGAGGATAATAGTACTAAAAAAATGAAAATCAAAGGTAGGATTGTGGAATTCAGGACCAGAAACAAGCCTGAGGTATATACTACTACAGAGCATATTTTAGAGGTACTAATGGGGCTTATAATTGTGAGGAAGAAATACCTCAAGATGTGACATCTGAATCTTGAATTATTATAGATGCTTCATGTGTCCACAGCTGTTGACTGCTGATGAAAGAGTCAGGAGGGAAAAGAAGAACAGGAACACATTCATCAGCAGGTATCTGCTTTATGCAAATACATAATTACAGTCAGTTTGTTTCATACTTAATGTGTTGGGTATTTAATTAGCTCAGGTTCTATACGAGGCTTTAATTAGTGTATGGAAAACTAACTGCTGTAAAGTGATGACAACTCAGTGTCTGGGGTGAGAAGAATCTCTGGTTTTGATAAAGCCAGTCAGTTTGAAAAAGATGTTCTGTGAGGCAGGAGCTAAGCAAGTTGTTGCTGAGTGGATTTGCAAGAGCAGACAAACCAAATAGGTGAAAGACATCTGTTTGGGACAACTTCTTGTGGTAAAATATTGCAGTGAAGGTAAGGAATTTTGCATTGGAAACCTGAAAAATAATTGATTGTCTTTGCTTGTCTTTTTTGTTTCCCTTTTGAGGCCTTGTTGGTGTCCCAGAATCGATCCAGTCCCAGAGGGCAAGAACATAAGAGTTTTAGTGGTTTAGCAACTTAATGATTTGCATGACAATGTTAGTGCTCCACTTAAAGGGCTCAGATGTTTCCTGATATAATTTGGGATCAGAGGGGAATAGTCTGGCAAGCAAAGTGTGTTGTGACTGTGTGAGCTAATCTAGAGATGTCACCTACTAACACATTTGCAGTCGAGCGTTCCTTTTCTTTTGAGCATCCAGATAAACCAAGAATGATGTTGGTAGAAATTATCATCAGGAGGAAAACCAAGGACCCTCCCTTGCAATTTATTGCTAATTGTTCATCATAACTAGCTAAAGTGGATTTTCATCTGAAAAGATAATGGAGCATTTAGGAAATTACTTAGATGTAGAAACAGTTGCTGCAACATTACCAGCTAGATAGAAAAGTACAGCCAGTGACTTCTCCATACACTTGTAGTAGTTTTAGGTAAGTTGCTTTACTTTCACAAAGTAACCTAAATAATTGGTCTTCCCAGTTTTGCACATCAGAATTCTTTCGTAAAGGAAATGAAGATAAATCTTGTTTTGGTCCACATGTAAACAGTCTTAATGATCTTAATGTGTTAGGAGTGGTATTTTCTCAGGAATGTGTCACAGGAATGATACAAAAGGGCTGTAGAGGCTTGGACATGGCTGTGTTGGCCACATCATTCCGCTTTAGGCTTGCCTCATCAATGTCTTCATTGCTCCTCCCACAGCCTTGAATTCTGATTGCCCAGAACCTGCAGGTCAGATCCCTCCCTGTAAAATGCAGCCTTAGTCTGAGGGCTGTGTTTCCTGCTAGATATGTTTAAGAGAGATTTTTCTACCTTATTACAGAGCCGGTGCTCAGATTCCACCTGAGATAGTCAGTCTTGTTTTCTATCACATCCTTGGCTTGTTTTATAGAAAAAAAAATAGTAATCATAAACTCTTCTGTCTGTTGAACAGAAAACAAATGGATGTAGGTCTCTAGTGATCTGACTTGGGTCAACAGGGATATTTTCTACCTTTCTAAATCATACTGAGGTATTTTATGATCATTTTATGTGTTATAAGGCTATCATTTATAGGAGAAGTGCTATCAGGAGCCTCATCTTGTTCTGTTGAAGTCAGTAGGTGTTTTTGCTATTGCTTTTCAACAGTAGTAGGATTGATGACTGAAACTGAGCAGCTGCTGAAAGGTTAGTTTTAAAGTAGAATTGTGGTCAGAAAAGCAAAGTGACCCTGTCAAGCTGACATGCTGGGAGCACTACATTTATTTTTTCTCAGTGACTTCCAGACCAGATCTGCTCAGTTTACAAGTCAAACATGTTTTATTGGTTTCCTGAACTGCAAAGTCAGCCTCAGTCTGAAAAAGCAGATACAGGCTGGGTGCAGAGTGGGTTGGGAGTAGCTCTGAAGAAAGTGACATGAGGGTGTTGATTGAGAAGCTCAGCATGAGCCAGCAGTGCATTCGTACAGCCCAGAAGGCAAGTTGTATCCTAGGCTGCATCAAAAGGAGTGTGGGTGACCATCAGGTCAAGAGGGACGATTCTTTCCTTTTGCTTTTGTGAGACCCCATCTCAAATACTGTGTCTAGTTCTGGTGACCCGATCGTAAGAACGAGCCCAGAGGAGGGCCACGAAGATGATCTGAGGGCTGAAACACCTCTGCTATGAGAATAGGCTGAGGGACAACACTCCAGGGGGACATTGTAGCTGCTTTCCAATACCTACAGGAAGGCCAGAGAGGGACTTTCCATAAGGGTGTCCAGCAACAGGACAAGAGGGAATGGTTTTAACCTGAGGGAGAGTAGGTTTGGACAGGATTTTAGGAAGAAACTCTTCAGTACAAGGTGGGTGGGGGCTCTGGAGTAGGCTGCCCAGGGAGGCTGTGGATGCCTCCTCCCTGGGGATGTTTAAGGCCAGGTTGGATGAGGCCTTGAGCAGCTGTGTCTAGTTGAGAGGCCTCCCTGCCCATGGCAGGAAGGTTGGAGTAGATGATCTTTAAGGTCCCTTCCAACCTAAGCCATTCTATGATACCTTTTTTTACAGGTGCCTAAATAAGCAGGTGAAAGCTGCCATGCTGTGAAAAGGAGTCTGTGCCCTATCCATTTATATCTCCATGTATGACCTTTTAAAGTACTTCTTGCCAATACAAATTTAGTACAATACAAATCAATATAAGCACTCTAATATCATATTATAGCTAAGTACCCCACGAGGTAGCATTTTCAGTCAGTTATCTTGCTCTATCAACAGTTAAATTTCTCCTGTATTTTTTTTAAGCAATGTGTTAATATGCATTATTTAACCTTTCAAATTCTTAATAATGAAAAGTGAGCCCAAATGTACACTTTACTGTACATTTCAGATCTTTATTTTTTTTAATCATGGTTTGTACAGTTTGTTTTCTTATAGCTACCACTTTATAAACCAGCAGGAAATAGCTCATTTTCTCGCTATGAAACTGTATGAGGCATAGCTTGCCCAGTCAGTAATACTTTTTATCTTGTTTTCTGTGGTGTCAAGTGGCCTGCATTTCTGTCAAAATCAATTGAAGTGGGTTAGTATCAGTTCTATGAGACCTTTCATAACTTCAGGGCATGTAAAACTAGAAAGGATCCTTTGGTTTGTATAATCTAATCCATATACAGATTGTAAATCATGCTATGGTCCCCTCAGTTTGACACTGTTTACCTGTCTCATGAGGTCCATTGACTTCTGTTAACTTCAGCTTTAGTCAAAACAAGCTATTCATACCTTCCAGAAAGGCTTTCTGCCTAGGCTTTTGAAACCTCTGTTTCTGGCTGTCTTGATTTGTGTGGTTGACTGGTTCAAGTACATAAATTTTCCTTGCAGTTTAAAAATAGTAATAATTGCACTTACATGACAGTCTGAAATTGACTGAGGTCAGCTTCCAGTGGTCGATTCTTATGAGGATTTTAGGTGTATCTGCATTATTAGCATGTCAGTTCAGATTGGGAGTGTGTTTTGACGCAAATTTACGTGTTTGCTAATCCTTTTTAGTCTCCTCCTTGCACAGCCAATCACATCAGAGAAGGTCCTGGAGCTGGTGCACAGATTCTTTTGGAGTGAGCCTCCCCCAGTAGATGCATTCCAGGAGCATAGCTAATGCACTCCAGCTGCAGAAGGGCATTTGGGGCTGGGAAACCAGGCTATGGCTGGTCTGAAACATCTCTTCCTTTACCTCCTTCCCCCTGTCAGCCCCCAGTGGGTTCAGCACCCTGCTGAACCTTTCCTAGTGGGTCTGTCCTGCCTGCTCATGCAAACAAAGCTTTTGTTAAAGGTCAGCTTAGTACATAGTCACCTCTGTTTGTGAAAGTATTTGCATAGTATGTGATGATGATCTAGAAGCTTTAAGTCTTTTGCTGAAAGAGGTATTTTCTTTTTTTAGCTCAAGGTTCTGAGCCCGGTTTTCTAGTTCTTCAGAGTTCTTTTAAAAAGTCTTTAAATATAATTTTTTAAAATTATTATTATTTTAATTAAGAATATTAATCTTTTAAAGGAGTACTGATGAAAATATCATGAGATACTAATTCAAATGTGATATGAAAGTGTAGGGTATTCAGTTTAAATCTAGTGGTATAAACCACAGTTAAACCAGAACTACTTTTTTATTTTACCCTCCCCCTAGGTCAACATACAGGCTGGGGTCAGAGTGGCTGGAGAGCTCCCAGAGGGACCTGGGGGTGCTGATCAACTGCTGCCTGAACATGAGCCTGCAGTGTGCCCAGGTGGCCAAGAAGGCCAATGGCAACCTGGCCTGCATTAGGAATAGTGCGGCCAGCAGGAGCAGGGAGGTCATTGTGCCCCTGTACTCTGCACTGGTTAGGTCACACCGTGAGTCCTGTGTCCAGTTCTGGGCCCCTCAGTTCAGGAAGGACATCGAGACACTTGAACGTGTCCAGAGAAGGGCAACGAGGCTGGTGAGAGGCCTTGAGCACAGCCCTGTGAGGAGAGGCTGAGGGAGCTGGGATTGTTTAACCTGGAGAAGAGGAGGCTCAGGGGAGACCTTATTGCTCTCTCCAACTACCTGAAGGGTGGTTGTAGCCAGGAGGGAGTTGGTCTCTTCTCTCTAGCAACCAGCACCAGAACAAGGGGACACAGTCTCAAGCTGCACCAGGGAAGTTTAGGCTGGAGGTGAGGAGGAAGTTCTTCACAGAGAGAGTGATTCGCCATTGGAATGTGCTGCCCAGGGAAGTGGTGGAGTGCCCATCCCTGGAGGTGTTCAAGAGGGGATTGGACGTGGCACTTGGTGCCATGGTCTAGTCGTGGGGTCTGTGGTGACAGGTTGGACTCGATGATCTTTGAGGTCTCTTCCAACCTTGGTGATACTGTGATTTTCATTAAATTAAAGCAACAGCAATTTGTTCTAGGGTAAGGTGGGAAACTCCAACCTAATTCACTGTTGAGACTTTGGAATGAAATTACTGTATTTACTAGAGCATGCTTCAAAAATAAACCCTGAGTTTGTTACTAGAAGTAGTAATCCACAACAGTTCAAGCTACCTGTGTTTGGGTTTGGGGCTTTTCCTGCTCTAGTGAACAGGAAGTGAGCAGGCTACTGTGTTTATCTGCCATAGAGCATGGAGATGTATACTTTGTTAATTCTCTTGTACACTTTACAGTCTCAGGAGATTCTTGTGGATATCAGAACTCAAAAGATTAATTCACCAAATACTTAGACTGTGTTACTAAGAAGTGTTTAAGAAAATGACCAGTAAGCACCTTATCATCCTCTTAAAATCCTTAGAGAGTTGGGCTTCATTCTGTGTAATTCTTGCTTTTGAAGAAATGCTACAAACTGTAAGTCTGTCCTATTTATAGCTGGTATTTTTCCCCCCTTCAATTAACAAAATTGCTCATGCCTCTTTTTAAATACAACATGGCCACCACCTCTGTATTCTTTCATGAAGAGTATTCTTGACTTCTTTGACATTCAGTAATGTTGAAGTATGTTGGTAATTATTCTCAGCATGAATGCCTGCTTGTAATTGCAATTTATCATGAATGCATAAGATTTGCTCATGATTTTTTTTTTTTAAACCCTTTCTCTTTTTTTGTTGCCTCAAGACATGAGAGTTTTATTGTTTCTAAAGCTGCTGAATAACCTGCTGGTTTGGAAATAGTAGTTAATGCATACCACCTACTGGTAATAATTACATCAAAGCTTTTTGCCCCTTCTACTGTTCTTATGCTGTGGAGCCTTGTGAATTCTTTCCAGCCAAAGAGTTCAATTTTCCTCCAGTGCATCAAATTAAGGGGAGATTTCTAACAGAAGATGACTGACTTTCCTAAATACTGAACAGGCCTATATATTGCCTCTGACATCACCACCCCTTCCCCAGGAAGTTCCTAGACACAGTAAAGGCCTTTTCTGTCAATATAGTATCTACATTAACCCTTCTCTTATTGTTGCATAGGTGGTAAAGAGCCCTGAAATAGTTTGCTGCCAAAGCCAGAGCACTGCAAAGGAGTTGGAAAAACTTACTTCCTTAAACTAAATATTGGCAGTTGGAATGTCTATAGCCTGGCTATGAACTTCATATAACCTAGTCTGTCTTGTAGCTCAGATCAGGCCTGTACTAGATGCAGTCCAGTTTGTTCCAGCTGATTCCTGCAGCAGCTACTTAAAACTGTGCAGGCTCTGCTCTGCACTTTTCCTGGGAATTACTCCAGTTTGGTGGCTAGCTCCACTGTTGCAGAGTTTTGTGTCTTCAAAATGATTGCTTTTAAGTTTGGGAGTTGTAATTTCAGGCTTGGAAGGTACTCTTTCCTGAGATGCAAATGGCAGCAAATGAAGATGTTAAAGATTAACTGTATTTCTTGACAGTTCTTTATATTTGGTCATCGGCATGCTTGTGGGCTTTCTTTGGAGTGAAGTAGGGTTTTTTTTCCCCAAAGGTATGGCTCTGGAGAGAGTTTAAGGTACAGTCTCTGCTGTTAGTATGGGTAAGACTGTCCTAAGTTTGACTAACTGTTTTATCAAATTCTCTAAGGCTGTCCCTGAAGACCCTGGACTCTGAAATACCTCTGCCTTATCAGAGCATGAGTGTACATGCTCTTGGGAGTGGATAGCTGTGACTGTGTTCTTTATTTCAAGGCAAGGCCTGTTGGAGACCCAGGCCAGATGTTGTGTGTTGTGGATGTTGTACATACATAAGTACATGTAAGATCACTCCCATAAGTGGTTGCTTTTGGCAGTTTCCTAATGGTTGCTGTTGTAGCTGAATATAGTTTGTGTTGAGTAGTGCTGCTATGTCAGGTATGCAGGCAGGTGGAAGTAAAGGACATCCCATGAGTCCATCCCTTCTTTACCAACCTAAATGCCACTTTATATACTGAAATGACCTAGACTTCAAAGTAAAGGCAGTTCCATTATTGCAATCACTTCTAGAGGAGGAGAAAGTAAAAAGAAGGTAGTTGGATAGGACTTTATTCTTGGGTAGGACTTTGTTCATCAGTAAACTTTTCAGCAATCCTATTACATGTTTGGGACTTGCTGCTAACTATTAGACTCTTGATACTGCAAATTGAATCCAGGACATAGGCTTCCAACAAAACCTTTAATTCCCATTTTATTGTCTGTATTTGATATTGCATGTGAAGATTCACTGAAATGTGCAAAGCAGCAAGGCATATGAAAAAGGGAAATGATGACATGAATTCAGAGTGACCAGACAGATTCAGAAAACAATTATGAAAAGGGAAGTTAAGCTGCAGAGCACAACCAACATGTCTGGACTGTGACCTGGAGAACAGCACTGCAACAAAAATACACCACCTGCTTGTGCAAAGCATCTTCTTTCTCCATGCACTGACTAGAAAGAGAGGTGGAATTTACTGGCAGCCTATGTGAAGTTTAAGCCTGTGTCTTCAGTTACTTTAAATACTTTCCCATCTTTTTTCACATTGCATGAAAATCTTCCCGTTCATTAAGGGCAACAAGGCTCGTGAGGGGTTTGGAACACAAGCCTTATGAAGAGAGGCTGAGGGAGCTGGGGTTGCTTAGCCTGGAGAAGAGGAGACTGAGGGGTGACCTTATTGCTCTCTACAGCTACCTGAAGGGAGGTTGTAGCCAGGCAGAGGTTGGTCTCTTCTTCCAGGCAGCCAGCACCAGAACAAGAGGACACAGTCTCAAGCTGCACCAGGGCAGGTTTAGACTGGACGTTAGGAGGAAGTTCTATACAGAGAGAGTGATTGCCCATTGGAATGGGCTGCCTGGGGAGGTGGTGGAGTCACCATCATTGGAGGTGTTCAGGAGGAGACTTGCTGGGGTGCTTGGTGACATGATCTAGTTGTTTGGGTTGGACGCGATGGTCTTGAAGGTCTCTTCCAACCTGGTTTATTGTATTGTATTTTAGGTTCTGTACTCCCTTGGTGGAGAGGTGCTTTGGGAGGGATGGGCTGTGTGGTGGAAATATTTAGTATCTGAACCTGTGCAAAATGTTGAAGTATTTCCTGCCTTAAAAAGAAATAAAAAAGAAGGAACAAAAAGCACCACTACTAAGATGAGAGTCAGGACTCTCTGTCTAATCACTGTTTTGGTGGAGTTCCCACCGCTAAGCTACAATGTAATTTAGGCATAGCTAGACTCCAGTGTTGAGCTTTTCTTCAGTGGTATACAAATGTGGAAGGCCTAGAAAAGCTGCTCCCCTTGATCAGTGGGTAACAATCTGGATGAAGCAGCTGTGCCATACATAGGGGGACACAAGGCTCACCTATGAGGAGACTTGTAGGTCTGTGTCATGTTGTTGTCTGTCAGTCACTCATGAAAAAATTTTTGGAAGATCATCTGTCTAAGCTTGTTCCTGGTCAGGCAGAACACAGCTTTCATCTGTTTTAGCTGTTAGGGCAAATAGATTCATAGAATTCCAGGTTGGAAGGGACCTCAAGGATCATCTAGTCCAACCTTTCAGGGTAAGACTGTAGTTTAAAGGAGATGGCCCAGCACCCTGTCAAGCTGAGCCTTGAAACTGTCTAATATAGGGGAATCCACCATCGCCCTTGGGAGTTTATTCCCATGTCTAATAGTTTGAATGGTGGAAAGTTTTTCTGGCATCCAGTCTGAAGCTCCCCAGTAGCAACTTGTCCCCATCACCCTTTGTCTTTAACAAGGGCATCTCCCTACTCGTGAGAGCCACCCTTTATGTACTTGTATGTGGTTGTGAGGTCTCCCCTAAGCCTTCTCCTCTCAAGGCTGAACACAGCCAGTTCTCTCAGCCTTCCCTCATATGTCAGGTCTGCCAGTCTTCTGACCATTCTTGTGGCTATCCTCTGGACCCTTTTCAGCCTGTCTGCATCCTTCTTGTATAGCAGGGACCAAAACTGTGCACAGCACCCAAGGTGCAGCTTGAGCAGCACTGACTAGCAGGAGATACTTTTCCTCTTCCAGATGTGGTATGAATATTTGGGAGGAATGTAGGTTTTACTTCCTGTACATAGATTTCAAATTCTATTGTCAACTGAGTTTGAGTCAGTTAAAGTAGCTGGAGTGAGATAACTTCTTAAATGAAAGTGCAGTCTGTGGCTGCAAAGAGCGTGAGTTGTTGCTGCTTTTTTTCCCCCAGTTATTTTGAGGAGTTTTGCATTTTAATGGCTGTATACAGTGGAAGAAATGTCTTCAAGAAAGTAGTTACCCTCTGTGCAACTCAAATTAACACTGGGCAAAGATTCTGTTTCTGTGTTCCTTCCAGATCTGGATGTAACACAGGGAAAGAAATAATGGAGGGTGGTGAACTAATGCATTCAGCATGGTTCATCTTGGTGTCCCAAGTAAACACAGAACTGATCCTAGCCACATTATGGGCCAAGCATGATTCTGACTGATCCTGGCACAAAAGTCCATACCAAAATTGCTTTTCCTCTCTTTTTCCTCCTTCTTTCCAGCTGCAGTTTGAGGGATAGAGGAAAACGTAACAGAGCACTAAATACAAACAGACAAAATATTTAAGCAGATTTATTGTTATCTTAAAAAAAAACCCCAAAACACTGAAACCCACAATATTTTTAGGGAAGTCTGTCTGCTAGTTTAATCTGATTTAGTTTTCTTTAAGGGAAGAGGGCCTGTATTTTCCCAGAAATCTGACCTTTATGTTGATAAACTTCTGGACTCTGCAGAGGCCAAATGCAGACAGATCAAGTAGCTAATACTGGCCTGTCTTCATGTACAATCTATAGCATCTAAGTAAGAAATGAGTGGTATGGCTAGGTGAAAATGGAGTTAAAACTTGAGAATCTTGTGCTTAATGTGCTCAAGGGCCAAAGTAATTCCCATTTTACATTTGTACTGAAATGTTCAGCAGAATGTCAAGTTGCTGAACCTCAGCTTGGCCAGGAAAAAAATACTCCCAGTTTAAAAAAAGCAAACAGAAAGCCAAACAGTAGTGTACACTTCTGTTAGCATCATGGCAAACATTTGTCTGTACTTCAGCTACAAGTTCCTCAAATAAATAAAGTTGATCTTACTGCTGGGGCTTGCTGCATTGGTGTGTGACACGAGATGGAGAGAGGAGGCTGTAGGTCCTCTTGTCTAGACTGTTGTCATCGGCTCTTCATGCCAATCCACTCCAGAGCACAGAAAGGACTGCTGGCAAATCCTTAGTTTGTTTTCCCTTGTGCCAGGAGGGTGTTTCATTCAGAGGTCTGCATAGAAGACTGACCTCTGTCAATTCAGGATTAGCTCAAAAAAAGAAGAAACAAGCAAAAAAACATCTGGCATATTTGTGTAATTTATCTCCTGATTATGGAGAAGCCAAGGGGAATAAGGTGCTTTGCCTAGGTAATAATAATGCTTGACAGGCTGGACAGATGGGCAGAATCCGAGGGCATGAGATTGAACACATCCAAGTGCCAGGTTCTGCACGTTGGCCACAGCAACCTCAGGCAGTGCTACAGGCTGGGGTCAGAGTGGCTGGAGAGTGGCCAGGCAGAGAGGGACCTGGGGGTGCTGGTTGATGGTAGGCTGAACATGAGCCTGCAGTGTGCCCAGGCAGCCAAGAGGGCCAATGGCCTCCTGGCCTGCATCAGGAACAGTGTGGCCAGCAGGAGCAGGGAGGTCATTCTGCCCCTGTACACTGCACTGGTTAGGCCACACCTTGAGTCCTGTGTCCAGTTGTGGGCCCCTCAGTTTAGGAAGGCTGTTGACTTGCTGGAACGTGTCCAGAGAAGGGCAACAAGGTTGGTGAGTGGCTTGGAACACAAGCCCTATGAGGAGAGGCTGAGGGAGCTGGGGTTGCTTAGCCTGGAGAAGAGGAGACTGAGGGGTGACCTTATTGCTCTCTACAACTACCTGAAGGGAGGTTGTAGCCAGGCAGAGGTTGGTCTCTTCTCCCAGGCAGCCAGTACCAGAACAAGAGGACACAGTCTCAGGCTGTGCCAGGGGAGGTTTAGGCTGGATGTTAGGAAGAAGTTCTATACAGAGAGAGTGATTGCCCATTGGAATGGGCTACCCTTGGAGGTGGTGGAGTCACCATCATTGGAGGTGTTCAGGAGGAGACTTGATAGGGTCCTTGGTGCCATGGTTTAGTTGTTTAGGTGGGTTGGATTGGTTGATGGGTTGGACGCAATGATCTTGAAGGTGTCTTTCAACATGGTGTATTGTATTGTATTACACAACCCAGGAACTCTGTGGTGTGTCACAGGGAGTTTTTTTAATCTCCAACCACTGCCTGAGGAAGCAGGAGTCTAATTGAATTTCCTAATCCTGGCCCAGTAGAGACTACTAATCCCAGCATGCTCCTCAGGGAAGGCTGGGATGAAGTGGGGCTGGTGGCTTCTGTTTCTTGCCCATTAACTTTTTGCCTTCAGAAGCTTTCTCTTTTGTTTGGGAAAAGTCCATTGTATATGGTTTAATTTCATGAGACTTTATTTATCATACTTTAAGGGGGGGGGGAAGTGCATTATCAACTTTTTCATTGAAAATTCTTTCAGACAAAAAAAAGCCCAAACTTTTGCTGCTTTGGATGTCTTGCTGTTACTCCCCAGTGTTCATGTCTGACTTAAAGAATAATTAAAATAAATATCAAGTGCTACTGAAATAATAAATTATACAATTTACATTCGATTGTAAGTGGAGGAATGTCTTTTACTTCCCTTTAAAAAATCAGCATGGTTCCAGCAAGGAAGGAAGCATGCTAATTACAATGCCTCCATGAGACGTTACAATTCATGGATGAGAGTTGATCAGAAGATGCAAAGGGGGCAAAGCAAGCATTTTAATGCTTGATACTTCAGTGCTTCGAATCCCAAAGCTTGCTATTAAAATATATAACAAAATTCATTGTGCATTTCCAGCAGTTTGATATTTCCTGAGTTTTTCCATCTGGAAGAGTGAGAGGCATTTAGAGATGGGTACTGGTCCCACACTAATTTTGCCACTGAGGTAATGTAGCTGGAGTTTTCCCTAACTTACTCCCTAGGTTATTTTACAAACTATCCAAATGTTTTGTAGCTTTTTGGTTTCAGGTTTATGGGTTTTTTTTTAATGTAACTTATGGCCAGCATTTATGCATCTTTTCATGGCATAGAAGGCGAAGTTCTTCCTTTGATGGAAGCAGCAAATGTAGTGTGTGCAATGCACAGCCATAATGAGATGAAGATGTGAGTGCATCTCTGAATGTATTTGCTAATATGGGAAGTGATAGAATCTTTCAATAGAGTGGTAAGAAGCAGAAGAATAGGAAAGTCTCTTCTCCAGGACTGCATATGAGTATCTTTTTCTACGAATTATGAAGCCATCATAAATATACAATCATGAAAACAGCTGTGCAGGGTAAGATGTAACATCTAGCTTGGAGACCAAGACAAGATGCCCAGTGGCATCAGTGTCCAGTTCTGGGCTCCTCAGTTTAAGGAGGACATCGAGACACTTGAACATGTCCAGAGAAGGGCAACAAGGCTGGGGAGAGGCCTTGAGCACAAGCCCTATGAGGAGAGGCTGAGGGAGCTGGGGTTGTTTAGCCTGGAGAAGAGGAGGCTCAGGGGAGACCTCATTGCTCTCTACAACTATCTGAAAGGTGGTTGTAGCCAGGAAGGGTTGGTCTCTTCTCTCTAGCAACCAGCACCAGAACAAGGGGACACAGTCTCAAGCTGCACCAGGGGAAGTTTAGGCTTGAGGTGAGGAGAAAGTTCTTCACTGAGAGTCGTTCACCATTGGAATGTGCTGCCCAGAGAGGTTGTGGAGTCATCGTCCCTGGAGGTGTTCAAGAGGGGATTGGATGTGGCACTTGGTGCCATGGTCTAGTCATGAGGTCTGTGGTGAGGTTGGACTTGATGATCTTTGAGGTCTCTTCCAAACTTAGTGATACTGTGATCAGTGGAGGAGCAATACAGGCATGGTGGTTTTGTCATATATCCTCCTGGCCTCCAGCTCCCTGGTTTCTGAAAGCAGAAGGTCTATCTACCTTGTCTCTTCACTTAACCTCTCTTTTGCTCCCATCCCCTTAGTGTCTTAACATCCCTCTTGATCCTTCGTGATGCTGAAACACCAGTAGCAGTAGTAGTGAGAATGTAGTGGGAGCAGTCTGGATGCTCATTATTTCTTTCTCCTACTACATGGGAGAGAGCCAACTGCAGTAAAAATTCAGCTCAGTTTTTGGCTGAAGTATCCTTATTGCTGTGTGGGATTAGTCTGTGCTCCAAATTAGGAGTTGAGAGGCTTGAGCATGTGCAGTGCTGTGAGTTATTGGAGATCTGAACAAGCCCTACACTGGAGAGATGTAAGGTTTTGTGGGGAGGAGGGAGCTGTAATTTTTTTTCACATCAGTAGGGAGTTTTGGGAGTTTCATGAGAGCTACAAAACTACATTTCTGAAGTAGAGAGGTCCACTGTTTCCTGCCAACCTTAAAATCCCTGTTTGGTAGCAGGCAGGTTTATAAGCCCATTAAAATATTTTCACTTGATGTTTTTAGTTTGTTTTCCCTCTCTCCATCACATTACTTGAAACTGTGAAAGCACTTTAAGGCAAATATCTGGAAAATAGAACACAAAGTGGATACACTCAGGATTAGTAACTGGAGATTTTTGGACTGGCCGTGTAGGCATAGTGCTGCCTCTTCTGCCTTCTAGAGGACCTGAGGCAGAAGGTCTCAAACTTTCCTCTCAAGAAATGGCTTGAAGTACTAGCAAGTAAACTCTATACCATTATAATGCAGTATCCTGTGCTAGTACATAACTTGCCTTATAGAGTCTGTGTTAAAAATTTCTAATCACAGAATGTTAGAGGTTGGAAGAGACCTTCAAAGATTGTCAAGTCCAACCCCACTGCCAAAGCACAGTCACTTAGGACAGGCCACACAGGAATGCATGCAGGTGTGTTTTGAAAGTCTCCAGAGAAAGAGACCCCACAACCTCTCTGTGCAGTCTCACCGTAAAACACCTCCTTGTGTGACGTGGAACCTCCTGTATTCTAGCTTGTATTCATTGTTCCTTGTCCTATCACTGGTAACCACTGAAAAGTGACTGGCACCTTTGTCTTGACAGCCATCCCTCAGATATTTATAAGTGTTAAGATCCCCTCTCAGCCTTCTCTTCTCAAGACTAAACAACCCCAGGTCTCTGTCTCTCTTCATAGGGAAGATGTTTAAGTCCTGCAATCACTCTGGTAGCTCTCTGTTGGACTCTAGCAGATCCCTGTCTCTCTTGAACTGGAGAGCCCGAAACTGGGCACAGTATTCCAGGTGTGGCCTCAGCAGGGCAGAGTAGATCTCAGCACAGACAATACATTCTAATACAAGCAATATTCTGGTTAACACAGTAACACTTGACTGGATTTATTTCAATAGTATTGCTTTTGTAGTTCTATAGAAAGCTTTTCTTGGAGGGAAAAAAAAAACAACATCCAGCAAACAAACCACCAACTAATGTTCCTTTGTCACTGTGATCCAAGGAAGAGTAGGGAAATGTCATTGCCCAGGACTCCCAGGCTGCTTTAACAAATCTCGTGCCCTCTCGCTCCCCATGATGCATAATGTAATGCTCTAGAATGGTGACATGCAGTTAACAATGCAGTCATGTTTGTGATGTAGGCATGTAACATATTATCTCAGCAGATGAAAGCAATTGCAGAAGAACATGTCTGCTAATTGTGATGCTCATTAAGGCAATTATTACCCTGATCCTAAACTCTTACAGCTATTGGTTTGATATTTAATTTCAGGCATATAGACATAAGTATTTAATGTACTTTCAGTGAATGTTTGTGTTGCATACTTCTCTTCCATTGCAAACACCATCTTTTCATTTTAGTTGCCAAGCTCTTTTCTGAGGCAGGAAAGATTGTGCCTTTCCTTAGCACAGAACAAACTAACATACTGATTACAGTTTGGAAACATCAAATGAAAACTCAG
Source organism: Picus viridis (assembly GCA_033816785.1). Taxonomy (NCBI): domain Eukaryota; kingdom Metazoa; phylum Chordata; class Aves; order Piciformes; family Picidae; genus Picus; species Picus viridis. Next base: position 6,397,557 of record CM066568.1, read on the forward strand.
CATCTGATAAATAGATATGTGATTATACAAGGGGGATGTATCTGGGTGTGTGAAACATTCATGCTTAGGAAAAATATGATCTGAAAAGTTTTTGTTTAGGTTATTTTTACATTTGGATTAAAACTTCCCTTTTCCCCCTAGGGAAAAGAATGGAGAGCACAACAAAAAGAACAAGTGTTTAATTTGATTATGCTGATTACTGTTGGGTTTTGACCTAAAGGCTCGCTGACCTTTGTCCCAAAAAGCATATCTAAATAATTTGGGATTTATACTGGGAGTGGGAGAGCAGAGATGTGGATTTTTTTAAGCTCTGTTGGAAGATGACTGGCTCTGCATTTAGAACAGACTTGACCTTTCTCAGGCTTAGGTCCTGGGCTCAGTGTTCATGAGACTTTCTCAATGACTTTTTTTTTTTTTCCTTGTTTTAAGGAAGGGGGAAGTCAAACTTCTCTGTCTTGAGAATGTTTTTAGTTTGCAAAACTAATGCCCTCAGAAAATGAAATGATTGAGGTCAATGTCATGGAAAGAAAATGTTTTACTCCACAGACAGTTTTGTGGAGTTGTGTTGTTTCTTGCATTGTGTGGGTAAGATAGACAATGTTGGTGCTTGTGAGCCCTTTTATGAAATGATTTACATATCTATCACTGCACTCTTGCATTGTGAAGACAGAGGGAACAGGATGATCAAATGAGGGGAAATACTTGCCTTTTGTCATTTTAGTGTACTGTATGACTGGCTTTGCCACTAGCAGCAGCATGGATGACTTTCTTATTCTGTTTCCTGAAGATCAAATGTCCCTTTCACTAGTTAAATCTTTAAGTGTGTGTGTGTGTCTATAATACATACATCATGTAGCTCAGTAAATTTATTATAGCATTTAATCTTATTTTTTTAATTCTGTTGATATTTAAAGTAAGGTAAGAAAGATGAGCATGTCTGAGGACACCTGTGCATATTTAATGAAAACTTGTCAGGAATTTTGAGAAATGGAGAGCATCATAGGCTTTAAAAAGGAAGTTTGTCTTGGCAACAAATGCCAACTCTCCTCTAATCCTCCAAAGACAGACAAAACCAAATTCAGGAGTCAGTTGTACAAAGGAGAGATTCTTATCTGACTGAGCAGGTCCAGAGGAGGGCCTTGGAAATGACCCGGGGGTTGAAGCACCTCTGCTATGAGGACAGGCTGAGGGAGCTGGGATTGTTCAGGGGGACCTAATAGCAGCCTTCCAGTACCTGAAAGTGGCCTACAAGAAGGATGGAGAGAGACTGTTTACAAAGGCCTGTAGGAATAGGGTGAGAGACAATGGCTTCAAACTAGGCAAGAGTAGATTTAGATTGGATGTTAGGAAAATGCTCTTTACCATGAGGGTAGTGGAATGCTGGAGCAGGTTGCCCAGGGAGGTGGTTGGGGCCCCATCCCTGGAGATATTCAAGGTGAGGCTTGACAGGGCTCTGGGCAACCTGACCTAGCAGAGGATGTCCCTGCTGACTGCAGAGAGAGTTTTGGTTTCGGCTTGGGTGTGGTTTTGGCTTGGGTGTGGTTCTGTCTTCCCCACACAACCCTGATGCTGTGATCAGGAATGTTTACTTTAAATAAGCAAGCAGATGAGTAACCCTAGTGTGAAACTTCAGGAGTTACGCTTACACAAAGAAATACCAGGAAGTTCAGAAGAACCTGTTCATGTGGCATGGGTTGGTGCCAAACTTTCGGCCACAGAAGGATGTCTAGGAAGGGGCTGTTGCTGGAATTGCCCTGCAGAATTGTAATTGTTGAAGAGCAATCCTTTTTGTCTGGGTGTTTTAGCCTTGATGGTATTCATCCTGCGGTGGGTTTTCGGTGTAGGGTTGGACTTGAGGATTTTTTCAGCCTTTAAATAATAGAAGTGTCTCTTGTTTCCATTAACAACAGGAAGGATGTGTGATTGCAGGTCTGAAAGCACAAGGCTGGGATATTGAATAGCTGACACAACCCTTATTGTCTATGCTATGCATCCTTGTTAACGCTGCTTTGAAATCTGTGGACCGTCCTGCAGTCTCTTTCATTGCTAGGAGCATCAATAAAATTCAACATCAGCACAGTTTTCTAGTTCAGTTCCAAGAGAAATAGTTCACCCATACAGGATTCAAATCCATAAATCCATGAGAAAATAATTGAAATTCATTATAATTTCAACAGGAGGAGAGCTTCTCACTGGATATAATTTTTATTGTTTGAGAGCAGATTTAAACCCCCAGTGCTGGCATTACAGTATCACAGTTTCACTAAGGTTGGAAGAGACCTCAAAGATCGAGTCCAACCTGTCACCACAGACCCCATGACTAGACCATGGCACCAAGTGCCAGGTCCAATCCCCTCTTGAACACCTCCAGGGATGGTGACTCCACCACCTCCCTGGGCAGCACATTCCAATGGCGAATGACTCTCTGTGAAGAACTTTCTCCTCACCTCAAACCTAAACATCAGCTGGTGCAGCTTGAGACTGTGTCCCCTTGTTCTGGTGCTGGTTGCTAGAGAGAAGAGGCCAACCCCTTCCTGGCTACAACCACCCTTCAGGTAGTTGGAGAGAGCAATGAGGTCTCCCCTGAGCTTCCTCTTCTCCAGGCTAAACAACCCCAGCTCCCTCAGCCTCTCCTCACAGGGCTGTGCTCAAGGCCTCTCCCCAGCCTCGTTGCCCTTCTCTGGACACGTTCAAGTGTCTCGATGTCCTTCTTAAACTGAGGGTCCCAGAACTGGACACAGGACTCAAGGTGTGGCATAATCAATGCAGAGTACAGGGCACAATGATCTCCCTGCTCTTGCTGGCCCATTGTTCTCCAGGAGAGCAAACTGATGATATAATTTCAATAGTTACACTCTTTTTTTTGTTCTCTGCAATAAAGGGATTCACTGTTGCTATAAACAAACTACAGGTTTAAAATGTGGGTTTTTTCTTTTTTTCCTCTTTATTTTTTTCTTCCCTTCCCCCCAAAGGAGATTTGCACTTAGTTGTTATTCCTTTGAAATACACAATTTGTACACAAATTAACCAAAAACGCATGAGTTAATGCAACCAGCGAATGGAGCAGATGGGACTACTTTAGCTCCTTGAAGCTGTGACAAAAGATCTATTTGTGCTCTGTGCTGAATGTGAGCACAGTAAACATCCTGCAGGAGCCAGCTAAGATATTCTATGCTATTCCATGTCTTCTCTGCAGCTTTGCTTTAGTGTTTTTTCATACTTTTTTTTTTTTTTTAAAGGGAGTAAGCATTGGGAATGAAAATATGTGAAGTGAGGCCAGTCTAGCAGGATCTGTCTTCAGAAGAAGGTGACTTTAAAAGATTTCCTTAAAGGAGGAGAAGGGAATTGAAAAAAGAGCAAAAGAAAAATGCAAGGCCATTATGGCCATTATCTTAAACTTTTCTCTTTTGTGATTCATTAATTATCTCAGGGTTTTAAATGTAATTTAACCACATCTATAAACACATGTTTATAAAGTCAGACATATGCAGAGCAAAGAACAACTTGTGAGGGAGCTTGGCGAGCCTTAATGGATCTGGCATTGAATCTAAATGAGCAATATCATATTGCTGTGAAAAATATTGTCATGGGATATGTAAATGGGAGTGTAATCTGAAAAGCAAGTGATTGTGGAAGGTTTAGCTGCATTATTCTGTCTACATTTAGATGCTCAGTTGCAACTGAAGACAAAACAGTGAAAATGAGCAAAGGTGTATCAACATTAAGTGGGCCTCAAGAAGGGTAGTTAGGTTCAGGCGGGCTACAGAAGAATGACACAGCAGTGTTCATCTGTGTAAAGAGCTGCTGCTGATAGAGTAAGAATAGGCTGTAAGCTGAAAGGTAATCGATTTTTATTGTTGCAAAGTTGGTTTAGAATGGACATTAAGAAGAACTATTGTAAGCAAAATAGATAAAACCCCAAGCCCAAACCAACAAAAAGCCCACATCACTTGATCTGGCACACTGAAAAGTGAGACCTCACACAAGATTAATTGATCAACTGCTAGTCCAGACAATAGATTTGAATCATAAATTTGCTGATTGGAAAGGATCTTTGAGTCCAACCTAACATTTCCTTGTACAATACAGTACAATACACCAGGTTGCAAGAGACCTTCAAGATCGTGTCCAACCTATCAACCAATCCAGCCCACCCAAGCAACTAGGTCATGGCACCAAGCACCCCATCGAGTCTTCTCCTGAACACCTCCAATGATGGTGACTCCACAACTTGCTAGACCATATTCGTAAAGTCCTCATCCGAACAGCTTTTAAACACCTCAGGGGTGGTGACTCCCCCACTTGCCAGGGCAGCTTGTTCCTGTGCCTCATGACCCTCTTGGTTAAGAAATTTTTTCTTAATATTGAATCCAAACCTTCTGTGGTGCAACTTGAGGCCATCTCCTCTCTTGCTGTCACTTGTTACCTCGGGGAGGCTGGTCTCCACTCACTACAATCTCCTCTCAGGTAGTTATAGAGAGCAATGAGGTCTCCCCTCAAGCTTCTCTTCTCCAGGCTGAACACCCCCAGCTCCCTGAGCTGCTTCTCACAGGACGTGCTTTCAGGCACCTCAGTGTCCTTTGTGTAGTGAGGCTCTCTCAGTGATGGCCAAGGATAGGACACGGGGGTGACAGATGCAAGTAGGAGCATAGGAGGTTCCAAATGAACATAAGGAAAAATGAGGCTGACAAAGCCCTGGAACAGGCTGCCCAGAGAGGTTGTGGAGTCTTCTCTGGAGACATTCTAAACCTGCCTGAATGTGTTCTGTGTGACCTACTCAGGGTGATCCTGCCTTAGCAGGGGGTTGGACTTGGATGATGTTTCAATATCCCTTCCAACCCCTAACATGCTATTATTCTGTGAATATTATTCCAATTCACAAATAATGGAAGTGAGCTTCTTTTAAACTGGTTATAAACAGAAAAGGAAATATAAAAAACCTGGAACCAAAATAAACCACTCCCTAAACACAAGTAAGAATTCCCCCAGGACTCTGGGCTGTTTAACAACAATTTAGCTAGATGGTATCAGTGGCATGTAAGCCTGGGGCAAAAGCACTAAACATTCCCTTCCTGTGCTGAAGCATTTCATGTGCTCCTGTTATTCAGGATAAAGCACATTAGTAAACATCTTGTTTCATTTGATTTATTGCAATGATGAATATTGCTCATTCTCTTTTTTTTGCTTGTTGGATAATCAGTGGAAAACTTATGATCTATGCAACACTAATAATTTACTAAGATGTCATGTACTTTATTGTTTAGGGTATTTTGTGGGTGTGGGTGTTTTGGAGTTTTTTTTTTTTTTTTTGTTTGTTTGCTTTTTTGTTGTTTGTTTTTCTATGGAAAGTGGGAAAGCATCACATAACACAAGCAGTTTTGCCAAAGTATTTGGATATCTGGGCTAAAACTGGTGTATGCTTCTACTGCTTGTGAAGAGAGGCAGAGGGAGCTGGTGTTGTTCAGCCTCTAAAAGAGAAGGCTCCAGGGAGACCTAATAATGGCCTTTCAGTACCTGAAGGGGGCCTACAAGAAGAGTGTAGAGACTGTTTGCAAAGGCCTGTGGTCATAGGACAAGGAACAGTGGTTTCAAACTAGAGAAGGGCAGATTTAGATTAGACGTTAGGAGCAAGTTCTTTACCATGAGGGTACTGAAACACTGGAACAAGTTACCCAGGAAGGTGGCTGAGGCCCCATCTGTGGAGGTATTCAAAGTGAGCCTTGACAAGGCTCTGGGCAACTTGATCTAGTTGAGGATGCCCCTGCTGACTGCAGAGGGGGTTGGACTAGATGACCTTTGTAGGTCCCTTCTAACCCCATTCTATGATCCTACTTACTGTGGAAAACTGTCATTGTCTCTGGAATGCTGTGCTTGTAAAGTGTTATTTTTCAATCAAGAGGCATCAACTTTATATTAAATATATTTTCTAGACTTGCTGATATGGAACAACTCCATAAATTGTAGAAAGACTGCATCATCAAGAACATCCTTAAGTTAAACCACAGTTGCCTGTTTTCAAAATACAAGATCCAGCATTCTAAAACTGCTGCACATATTTGAGATCATTGTACAGCTAGGCACACAGATAGGGGACAAGTAAATCCTAGTGCAAAGTGACACTGAGACTGTACCCAGCCAGAAAAAGTTCCATTTCTAAGGTCTGTCATTTCTTCCAGAATAAACCTAGCTAGAACTTTCCATAACACAACATGGATTACTGACTATCTTTATAGTGAGATAATCTGTGCTTATGAAAAATTAATCCTATACTAAAACTTGAAAATCATTAATGGGGCCCAAGGGAGAAAAATCTGAGTCTTCAAAGCAAAACTATTTGTTCTTCTGATGTCCAGTCTATGATCAAATATATACTGAGCTGGAAATGAGATCTTTTAGGGTATTTTAAAATTCTCCAATGTGGAGGAGCAGGTGTAACCATTTGACCAGGAAACTGCTATTTAGGCCTGCTAATAGTCAAGATTCCATCTGGGACCAATGAAGAACTTCAAGGGTAATAAATTGACAGACCAGCATTCACCAACTGCTCCCTGTGACTGAATAAGATCAACCTGAAGTACTTCCATATCTTCTATACTTCTATACTCATGTACTACTAGACTGTCAGTCTCAAATTCATAAAACAGTTTTTACCAATCAGTAGAAACTTAGGGTTGTTCACAGCATGTTATGGCTCCAAATGTCTAACCCTTCCATAATCAGTTCATCTTATTATAAGGTGGTTTTTTTTAACCATCTTAAAAGGCAGTTGAACATAAATTAGCTGTCAGGTGTTTTTAATTTTTGAAGATGGAAATGTCAAGTAAAAATCCTACCATGTCTAAATAGAGGAGGAAAGAAAAAATGCTAATCAGAATTTCTGTACTGTAATAGAATAATAGAGTGAAGCACTTGAATAACACTGCAGTTGGGAAGCTGAATAAAAAGCAGTCCGTATTCCCACTGACATACTCCTAAGGAAATTAAATTGGAGTGGTAACTGCTATTGGGTCTGCTTTCATTCTAGTGGACTTCAGAAGAGTCACAGTATGCATGTGAGAAAGTATCTGTGACAGGCCAGCAGGAAAGTGAATGCCAGTTCCCAATGGCAAACAAAAATTTCAACAAAGACTTAATTTCCCTGAACACCATGTTTTTAATCAGCTGGATCTCTTTTCAAGGCAGAAGCTTGTTTGCCTTCTACCTGTGATGAGAAAAGCATGAAATGCTTGCTTACTTTTTATATTCTTCATAATCTGTTACTTCAAATTTCAAAATAAACATGGAAGGGAAAAAAGCATCTACAACTGTACAAGGTGTTTAATCAAAACGTTACTAGAAGCATTGAAAAGGGAAAGAAAAGCTCACATACACTTTAAATATACTGGTAGGAAGGGTGTCAGCTAGGACAGGAGGAGATAGCTGTTAGACAGGCATTATGCTGTATCTGAGTACAATTAAAGTTGTTCATTAGTGTAATTAAAGTTCCTTTACCTCTGCACATGAAGGGTACAAGTCACAAGCCTGAAAAGAGTAACTGAGTATGTTGCTGGTTTTTCACAAAGCCTATTTAAATAACTATTAATGCTTACTAACCTGCTTTACTGGTTGATAGTAGGCTGAACATGAGCCAGCAGTGTGCCCAGGTGGCCAAGAAGGCCAATGGCATCCTGGCCTGTATCAGGAACAGTGTGGCCAGCAGGAGCAAGAAAGTCATTCTGCCCCCAGACTCAGCACTGGTCAGGCCACACCTTGAGTCCTGTGTCCAGTTCTGGGCCCCTCAGTTTAGGAAAGATGGTGAGTTGCTGCATGTGTCCAGAGGACAACAAAGCTGGGGAGAGGTCTGGAGCACAGTCCTATGAGGAGAAGCTGAGGCATCTGGGGTTGCTTAGTCTGGAGAAGAGGAGGCTCAGGGGAGACCTTATTGCTGTCTACCTGAAGGGAGGTTGTAGACAGGTGGGGGTTGGTCTCTTCCCCCAGGCAACCAGCACCAGAACAAGAGGACACAGTCTCAAGCTGCACCAGGGAAGGTTTAGGCTGGATGTCAGGAAGAAATTCTTCCCAGCAAGAGAGATTAGCTATTGGAATGGGCTGCCTGGGGAGGTGGTGGAGTCACCATCACTGGAGGTGTTTAGGAAGAGACTGGATGGGGTGTGTGGTGCCATGGTTTAGTTGATTAGATGATGTTGGATAATAAGTTGGACTCGATGATCTCAGAGGTCTTTTCTAACCTGGTCTATTCTATTCTGCTTGCACAGACTGGTGAAGAAGTCAATTAACTGTATATCTTTATCTGAAGATGAAAAGTTATCTTCTGGTGTTTAGCAGAAATACATCATGATCACCAAAAACCTTGTAGCATTACTATCCTAGCAACAAGAGTGAGAATATTTCTTGTAAAGCAAGAACACTTTTTCTCTTGTAAGCACCAGAAATTTGTATTTGTAATTTGCTTTATGTAAGAATATTCTTTCCCTGTTCTGATAGGCAGCTGTTAATACTGGCAAATTGTGTTGTAAAAAGATGTGCAAGAGCTCAAACTTGCACTCTTAGCAATACAAGTAGAAAGAGTTTAAAATTTTAAGTTCCATCATAGTATGAAGGTGTCCCACCAAGCTTTGATTTAAACCAATTTCCAATGAGAATAATGGGGACTAATATTTTTAGCAACATCAGCTTTCAAGAACAAAATCCAATTTGGAGAAAACAATATTCATTCATGTGATGGGTTAATGCCCATCCTGAAAACAACTGGGGGCTTTGCCCTCCTTGCAGGGTGTTTTCCCCCTGGAAACTGAGTCTGTTCCACTCCCCCCTCCCTGCCCAGCTAGGGTATAAAACAGAGGACATTGCAGCCATTAGCTCTCTTTTCAGCTCCTGCCTTCCTGGATGAGAGCTATTGCAGCTGCCTTCCAGCTCCTCTGCCACATGGTCAGGCCTGATCCTTCTCCCTGCTTCCTCCACACCTCTTCAGAGAGAGACTGGTTTTGTATTCTTGTTTGTGTGTGTTTTTCCCTCCCATCCATCCTTGTTCCTTGTCCTTGTTAACCTTATCTGTTATTGAGATAGATATATATATATATATTTTTTTTTTTTCAAGAAAAAACTCTTTACCTCTCTACTTCCAAGCTGACTCCAAATTATTTCTTGGTTAACTTACTCCTTCTCTTTTTCCCTCTCTGTTGGGAGGGAGGAGGGGAGAGCGGGGGAGGAATCGTCAGCCTTGCCCCCATCTTGCCCCCAGCAAATTTGCTGATGACACCAGGCTGTGTGGTGCAGCAGACACGCTGGAGGGAAGGGATGCCATCCAGAGGCACCTTGACAGGCTGGAGAGGTGGGCACAAGCCAACCTCATGAGCTTCAACAGGACCAAGGGCAGGGTCCTGCATCTGGGTCGAGGCAATCCCAGGCACAAATCCAGGCTGGGCAGGGACTGGCTGGAAAGCAGCCCTGAGGAGAGAGACTTGGGGGTGCTGGTGGACGAGAAGCTCAACAGGAGCTCTCAATGTGCACTTGCAGCCCAGAAAGCCAATCAGATCCTGGGCTGCATCAAGAGAAGTGTGGCCAGCAGGTCAAGGGAGGTGATTCTCCCCCTCTACTCAGCTCTGGTGAGACCCCACCTGGAGTACTGCCTCCAGTTCTGGAGCCCCTATTACAAGAGGGATCTGGAGGTGCTGGAAGGTGTCCAGAGAAGGGCCACGAGGATGATCAGAGGGCTGGAGCACCTCTCCTATGAGGACAGACTGAAGGAGTTGGGGCTGTTCAGTCTGGAGAAGAGAAGGCTCCGAGGTGACCTCATTGTGGCTTTCCAGTATCTGAAGGGAGCCTACAGGATGGCTGGGGAGGGACTTCTCAGGCTATCGGGTAGTGATAGGACTAGGGGGAATGGAATGAAGCTGAAGGTGGGGAGATTCAGGCTGGATGTGAGGAAGTTCTTCCCCATGAGAGTGGTGAAGCCCTGGAATGGGTTGTCCAGGGAGGTGGTTGAGGCCCCATCCTTGGAGGTGTTTAAGCCCAGGCTGGATGAGGCTCTGGCCAGCCTGATCTAGTGTGGGATGTCCCTGCCCATGGCAGGGGGTTGGAACTAGATGATCCTTGTGGTCCCTTCCAACCCTGACTGATGCTATGATCTGAGCTCTTAAGTCCCAGTCAAGGCTCAAACCACTACAATCCATTACAAGCAGTGCTACTTGCTAATGTATGAAGGTATCCCCTCAGTTTGCAGATGGGGATCTCATGATGGGAAATGCCCCAGATTTCACTCATCATCCCATGTATTACTAAATTAGCCTTCCTTTCACATGGCTAAAATTTCCCTGGGGGGTTTAAAACAAGAATGCCAATAACTTAATGTTTTCCTGCTCATTACTTGGTGACTGAGGATGGGTAAAGGTTCCATCCTATAACCGTATGTGCTGGAGCGACGTCACTCAGCAGTGATGCTACCAGGAATTAGTACTCTGCCACTGGCCAGTGGCTTCCTGCATTTTTTGTTTTATTTTTGATTTGGCCTTTCTCAGCAAAAAGCTTTCCTGATTATAGGGGGGAAAAAGTGTTTTCTGGCTGTGCAGCCCATACCATCAAGTCATTTGCACTGCATGGATTTACATGGCCTCGTATGTTCTCAGTCTGTTTCTTTTGACCGTCACAGACAAAATCAAAATGTGTAAATTTGATGTAACTTTTTTTTTTTTTTTAATGGATGCTTAAAATATAATCACATCTTCTTTATGGATCTTCTGCTAGCTTGCTCTCATTAAAATTCATTCTTATGAATGTGCAGTGCAGAGAGAAGGCTGCTAACATGTCACAATAAACCAACTGTCTGAAACACTGCAGAAGGGGAAAAAAAAAGGAGGAGGTAACATTTGCTTTGTACCTTGTAGTTTACGAGAGAAGACATCTAGAAGCAGCTGTAAAATGGTCATAAAATAAAATTGGAATTTATATCAAAATCACTCTTAATACCTTGGGGCTTTTCTATCTCTGCGTAGTTTACCCTGAGAGATTTAGTGGTGGACTTTTATGTTAACGGGCTGAAAGTTATAGTGGAGTTGTCGGCAATGCTATCTCTTTTTGGTGTGCATGCCTATATATCAGTCTATTTATTTCTAAATAGCAAGAAATAACCCCCAGAAGGTGCAATATGAAAATGCTATTGGCAGCAGCTTGACAGTTATAGAGCCGTTAGCCATCCTTAATGGAAAATGCTACTGAATTGAAGCATTTTTAGTTTTGGTTTTTTTATTATTACAATAAGTATAATTTTTTTAATGGGGGAGATGAGGTAGAATGGGTTTGCACACCATTCTTCTTGACCAAGTTCCCCACTAACCAGGACACTGTTATGACTTCTACTTACAACTCCTTTCAAGAGATTTACTTAAAACTCAAAACCAAACAACTGCAAGAAAACAGTGTGAGAAACTGTGAGAAAATTCATATACATGCTGAAGGAATTATAAAACATTTCCTGTATGTTCCTGTGTCTGGGGCAGTGGTGGAAAGCAATTCTCTTCTAAGATAAAGAGGATGTGTGTGTACATATGTGATAAGAAAAGAGCAAGGTGCAAATTAACAAAATTGATGGACTCGTGTTAAACAAACAAACAGGAACTTTATTGTAAATTACTCCTAGTCAATTACTTTTACCTCTTACCCTAGGTCCTGCCTTACTAGCAATAGCACAGAATCACCAAGGTTGGAAGAGACCTCAAAGATCATCAAGTCCAACCTGTCACCACAGACCTCATGACTAAACCATGGCACCAAGTGCCACATCCAGTCCCCTCTTGAACACCTCCAGGGATGGTGACTCCACCACCTCCCTGGGCAGCCCACTCCAATGGCTAACGACTCTCTCAGTGAAGAACTTTCTCCTCACCTCCAGCCTAAACTTCCCCTGGTGCAGTTTGAGACTGTGTCCTCTTGTTCTGTTGCTGGTTGCCTGAGAGAAGAGACCAACCCCCTCCTGGCTACAACCACCCTTCAGGTAGCTGTAGACATCAATAAGGTCTCCCCTGAGCCTTCTCTTCTCCAGGCTAAACAATCCCAGCTCCCTCAGCCTCTCCTTGTAGGGCTTGTGCTCAAGGCTTCTCATAGGCCTCATTGCCCTTCTCTGGACACATTGAAGTGTCTCAATGTCCTTCTTAAACTGAGAGGCCAAGAATTGGACACAGGACTCAATGTTTTACAGCTGGGGAAGACGGGGAAAAAAATAAAAGGGTCATTGTTTGGCATCAGAACCATGAGCTTGTCACTTCCATATTCAGATATGATGTGTCCCATTCTTCCCATAATGCCTGATGAAGTTTTATAGGGAGAGGTTTCACAGCTTTACTGTCTTGTCAGCGTAGCCTCAAGTCTAACTTTAATATTTATTACACTCAGCTTTCATCAGCTGTCTATAAGACTGTAAAAAAAAAAATCTGTTATTGCAGAACTCACCAAAGGTTCCTGCTCCCAGATGTTCTAGTGTTGCAACCCAAAAGATCTCTACTGCCAGCTTTCAGGTGAGGAAATTCTCAGGAATAAGATGAACAGAACTTGTACAACCAAAATACAGTCTGAAATAATTTCTGATTTAAATAACTGAAGTGCAATGGGTCTCTTCCAGAACAGGCCATGCTAGGTCATGAAAATTCACCTTCTGGGTGCAGGGTTTCTGCTCATGAAAACTGTAAGTCATTACAGAACTACTGATACCTTGCTTGGGGAGAAAGAAAGTGGATGAGGGGCCCACAAGAGCCAAATGGAAGCAGTGTGCAAGTGGTTGGTGTTGGAAGCTCTTTCACCACTAGAATGACCAGAGCTTGAGGTAGCCAACTATATGCACAGTGCTTGGAAAAGAAGTTTACCTTAAGTCATGCACAGCAATGCAGAATTTCACAGTCTCTGGTATACCTGCAGCAGTATGTAGAGTAGTAGACATTGTTACTGTAGAGAAGCACATAGATACAGACTTATATCAGCCTAATTACTATATCAGGGAGAGCCATAATCAAATATCTTAATACACTGGGCTTCACTTGGTGTCTTTAAGCACTCTGAAATGATGACAGAGCTACAGGCAGTTTAAGAAATAAAGCAAGAACAAAATCCACACAGCTTTCTTTTCCAGAAATGAATTTCCTCTGGGAGTAGAAATGCTGGGTTTGAGTTATCCTAATCCTCTTGAGCCACTACATGCCTTTAATGAAGTGTGGACAAATCCAGACAGAGCTTAAAAAACAACAGAAAAGGCTGTGAAACAGTTCCAAACCCATAGAGGATGATACATTTCTTGTTAAATAGGCTCTAAAAGTCTGGAAAATGAATCAGGTCTAAATGGGATTTAGATTTCCTATGACCAAAATGTCTGTTGGTTCTGGTTTAGCTACAAGGTTACTAGGGCTGTCTTTAACCAAAATTTGATGAAGCCTAATAGCCTAGGATTTGCAACTATTTGATTATCTTGGGACCAAACCCAGCTAGGTAATATATGCCTTGGGAAGTGTGGATGAAAGCACCCCTTGACTGTTACCACCCATGTACAGTACCATCTGGAAGCAGCCTGGTAGCTTTAAAAGAGGGAGGAGGTGGGGGAGAAAAAACTTCAATACAAAGAAGAAAAGCTTTTAAGTGGTCTCAGTATGTGCAGTTAACAATTTAAGAAGTTTGAAAATCTCCTACTTGATTCTAAGCTGAGACTGTATAAAAATGTTGGGGGCTGTGGCAAAAGTAGTAACTTTTTACAGTTAAGAGTTTGTTTCAGTGCAAGTGGTAAAAGCAGAATCATACTTGAGAGAAGCAGGGTGCCACCAAACTCATTGCCAGGCTCAATCAGCATAGAAAACTTAGGCATTGTACAACAGCAAAGTGCTCTGGTACCCACCAAAATTCTAAGCTGGAACTGGAGTGGTCAGAGACATGGAGAACATCAGAGACTTCAGAACAGGACTTATAGAAGTATATGGGTCAGGCTATCCAACAGTCAGTGTGGGGGTCTAACACCAACTTTCAGACCTCATCAGTAATGAGGCATCTAAGTGAGACATATATCCTTTTTTTACAGGTGTGATTTCTCTCCAGAAGTGAGACATTTGCTTTCTTCTCACACCTCAACAGCAGAGTAAGGAAAAAGGACATCATGTTCAAGCTCAGCTAAACCTCATTCCACCAGAAATCTGTGTGACCACTCACAGACCACAGTGCTACTGAATGTTAGAAAGCATGCCAGGGACTGGCTGTAAGTAAATCACAGAATGTGAAGGGCTGAAGAGACCTCAAAAGGTCTAGTCCAACCCCTTGCAAGAGCAGGTTCAACCTGTACCAGATCACACTGGAATACATCCAGGCAGGTTTTGAATGTCTTCAGGGAGGAGACTCCACAATCTCCCTGGGCAGCCTGTTCCAGTGCTCCATCACCCTCACAGTGATTTTTTTTTTTTTTCCCCTCATGTTCCTGTGGAACTTCCTATGCCTCAATGTCCACCCACTGCCCCTTGTCCTGTCATTGGGCATCACTGAGCAGACCCTGACTCCATCCTCTTGGAATTCACCCTTTACATATTTATAAACATTAATGAGGTCACCCCTTAGTCTCCTCCTCCTCTTCAAGCTAAAGAGCTCTCAGTCTCTCCTCATAAGGAAGATGTTCCTCTCCCTTTGTCATTTTTGTGGCTCTGCTCTGGACTGTCTCAAGCAGTTCCCTGAATTCCTCCTTGAACTGAGGGGCCCAGAACTGGGCACAATGTTCCAGACGTGGCCTCATCAGGATAGAGCAAAAGGGCAGGAGAACCTCTCTCCGCCTACCAACCGCACCCCCACATGGCATTGGCCTTCTTGGCCACGAGAGCACATTGCTGTCTGAAAATCTTTTTCAGATATTCTGTTATAAAACAAGTTCATCTGTAAGTAATTTAATTTAGTTACTTGAAAATAGCATAGAAGTGCTCTGCACAGCATTAGGTGTCTAAGGCCTATCACAAAGGCAATCGGATCACTCTGGAGACCAGCTGTGTATCAAGTTGATTGCTTTTATCCAAGTGATAAAAACCTTGTAGACTGTGAACAATACTGGGCATAAAATGTAACATTTTTAATGAACAACATAAAAGATGAAAAGAATGAACGCAAGAAATGGCAATTTAGGCAGGAGATGAGAAAAAGAAGCTTCCTTAACATGACATTTTATAGCAAGTGGGTTTTGCAGTAAGCAGAATTTAGAGGGGGAAACGGTATTTTTCTCTTCTAATTAATCCAGTTGGGGTACCTTGCGAATCAATCAGGAATGTTCCAGCCTCATCTGACTGAACCGGAAGAGCAAGCATTAACGTATTTTGGACCTGTTTCAGGTCCAACATAAGTCATTGAAACTCCATTAATTTCTTGAAGATGCAAAATCGGCCTTTTAACTGCAATCTTCTACATCAACAGGAAAGGAAAAGCATAAAACATTAACCAGATAACTGCCTTTATATTTTACTTCTTTTATGAGGCTCCTAGTAGGACATTAAGAGCAGATTATATCTTTTGTGAGCCATCTAACAGGACATTAATGACACAAGGGCAACCAATAAATAAAATGATTGTTATTACTACTACTACTTATAGTTGTGCTGCTGTTACTGATCAATAAAATGTTAAGACTTGGAAAGTCAGGACTCTACCTTGCAAACCATCCTCTTCAAGGCTGAGCATTATTTTGTTTAGCCTAGCTCAAACACATCTAAAACTTCAGTTCAGCACCCAAGTTTCTTTTTACTTCCAGGTGCCAAAGATGCACAGCACAGATCCAAGTGCTGAATTAAAACAGCCAGTGCAGGCTCAGGCCAGTCCAGAAGACCTTATTGCTGTCTACAACTACCTGAAGGGAGGTTGTAGCCAGGTGGGGGCTGGTCTCTTCTCCCAGGCAACCAGCACCAGAACAAGAGGACACAGTCTCAAGCTGCACAAGGGGAGATTCAGACTGGAGGTTAGGAAGAAATTCTTCACAGAGAGAGTGATTGCCCGTTGGAATGGGCTGCCTGGGAAGGTGGTGGAGTCACCATCACTGGTGGTGTTTAGGAGGAGACTTGATGGGGTGCTTGGTTGCATGATTTAGTTGATTAGGTGGTGTTGGATGATGAGATGGATGCAATGATCTTGAAGGTCTCTTCTAACCTGGTTTATTCTATTCTACTTAAAAGTGGGAAGAAATACAGAGGAGTTTAAACTCAGTCTGACAGAAGTCTGATACCTATGGTTTGTCTGCCTTAAAATAACTGTCTGGCTTTTGTTTCTTTTTCCTGAATGTTTATGGTATTATGGGCAAGTAGGATGTCCTTTGTCTTTTTGATCCTTGAGTATTTTTTTAAATCATTATTAATTAGTGTAGGTAAGAAAGAGAGGAAAGGGCAAGGAACACAGTTTACCTAAAAGTGATGTGACAGGCTTATGGAAACATTTATTAGACTTCTAATAATCAATTTATGGAAATGACCTGTTGGCTTAGTGCAGTAATTACAGGATCACAGGATGTTAAGTGTTGAAAGGAACCTCCAGAGATTATTGGGTCTAATCCCTCTGTTAGAGCAGGACCATAGAATCTAGCACAGGTCACACAGGAATGCATCCAGACAGGTCTTGAAAGTCTCCAGAGGAGACTACACAACCTCTCTGGGGAGCCTGTTCCAGTGCTCTGCAACCCTTACAGTGAGGAATTTGGGTGTGGACTTGGAAAATATAGAGACAAATATTTCATGCCCTTCTCAACACTTATTTTTCATCTGCAGTGCCTTTCTACATTTTAGTTGGTGTGCTATCATTCTTTATCTAGTGGTCTGTTGTACTTTTGGAATACATCTTGCAATTAGAAGCATTTTGTAATTCATTATAAAAAGCAAGAGCTAACTGAAAGTTTGGGAATCAAATGTTCTGGAATATCTCCTTCAATACCAAAGGCCCTGGCCACTTAGAAAGGATGAGTCAATTAATTCCAAGACCAAGGGTTCCGCATCTGAAACCAAACTATAGTCAGTAGTGGTGTGCCCCAAGGATCAGTGCTGGGACCCATGCTCTTTAACATCTTTATTGATGATCTGGATGAGGGCATTGAGTCCAACATCAGTAAATTTGCAGATGACACCAAGATGGGGGCAGGAGTTGATCTGCTGGAGAGTAGAGAGGCTTTGCAGAGGGACCTCGACAGGCTGGACAGATGGGCAGAATCCAACAGTATGAGACTGAGCACATCCAAGTGCCGGGTTCTGCACACTGGCCACAACAACCCCATGCAGTGCTACAGGCTGGGGTCAGAGTGGCTGGAGAGCTGCCAGGCAGAGAGGGACCTGGGGGTACTGGTTGATGGTAGGCTGAATATGAGCCTGCAGTGTGCCCAGGCATCCAAGACGGCCAATGGCATCCTGGCCTGCATCAGGAACAGTGTGGCCAGCAGGAGCAGGGAGGTCATTCTGCCCCTGTATGCTGCACTGGTTAGGCCACACCTTGAGTCCTGTGTCCAGTTGTGGGCCCCTCAGTTTAGGAAGGCTGTTGACTTGCTGGAACGTGTCCAGAGAAGGGCAACAAGGTTGGTGAGTGGCTTGGAACACAAGCCCTATGAGAAAAGACTGAGGGAGCTGGGGTTGCTTAGCCTGGAGAGGAGGAGACTCAGGGGTGACATTATTGCTCTCTACAACTACCTTAAAGGAGGTTGTGGACAGGCAGAGGTTGGTTTCTTTTCCCAGGCAACCAGCACCAGAACAAGAGGACACAGTCTCAAGCTGCGCCAGGGGAGGTTTAGGCTGGAGGTTAGGAGGAAGTTTTACACAGAGGGAGTGATTGCCCATGGGAATGGGCTGCCTGGGGAGGTGGTGGAGTCGCCATCACTGGAGGTGTTCAGGAGGAGACTTGATAGGGTGCTTGGTTGCATGGTTTAGTTGATTAGGTGGTGTTGGATGATAGGTTGGACACGATGATCTTGAAGGTCTCTTCCAACCTGGTTTATTCTAGTCTATTCTATATGTGGATATATACTCTTGGTCCCACGGACACACGCCTTTTTTAGAGCCTAGGTCTGGGAAACAAAAATACAATTTTTAATTTTCTCCTTGTCCCCAAGTTTCATTTCGTTGTATCCATTAAGGCAGACAAAATGCACGAGTTTGACAATACTCTAGTAGCAGCTACATCTAAGGAATCTTGCTGACTTTACTCGGACTACAGAAACAGAAGAGAGCATATTTGGGTTACTACAGAAAGTAGATAGTAGTCCAGAGACTTAACAGTTGCCTTTTGATCAACTTCTTTGCTATAGGAATACAAACCTACACATTTCTGTTTTGGAAAGCCTTGTTATTTAAGAGAAATGTATTTTTAAGTCCTGGAAAGGACTCCAAACAAAATGTTGAAAGAAAACATCACACTTCAACATCATTTCTTTTAAAATAGCCATATTTTAGTGTAGATCAGTTAAAAGCTTAAGAAGGTAATGTCTGTTCACAGTCCATAAGTAGATTTTGAATATTTATTAGTACTTGACTTTCCATTCCTTTCCTTTTGTTTCTTTTTTAACATCTTACTGCCTTGTCTGTCTTCATCTTTGCCATATGCAGAGTAAATTTTCTGACCAACAACTAAGTGAAATACTGCTGACCTGGCTTCTACCCATAGCAGAAAGATTCTTTTAGTATGTCTTTAAAAATGCCTTTTGATGTGATTAGTGTACTAACCTCTGAGCTGTTGGAGGGCAAGCCCTACTCATCCATGATAGAGCAGGGATATTAACAAAGCAAACTCTCCAAGAACTCTCAGATCAGTTTTCCCACCGCAAACAAACCTCTTGTATTTTTCAGATAGTAGCTCAAGTTTTGGTCCACAACTGCTTCCTGGCTGCTGGATACTGTAAGAAAAACCCCAAACAACAATCCTAAAAGCGCTAGCAAAAAGCAGACAGGAGAGAGACATAGAGAGCAAGACTTTCTACTACCACCCAGGGGATGGTACATTGCCTTTGTACCAGCCAGGCCTCCTTACAACCACCAAGGTATTGGAACCTTCCACATGACCAAGAGCATCTTGCAGTACCTGTTTACTTCAGATGAAGGCACAAGAGAGGGACCTCACTAAATCACCAAGCAGGTTTTTAATGAGAAGTCTCACAGAATAGCATGCCTCATGCATCAGGCATAGGTCAAAAGGACATCATAAACAGCAGCAGATGTTCCATAGCCTAAGGCATCTGCTCTGGTAGCAAGACGAATGATGTGACCAAGCCACAGGAATTCTTGGAACAACTTAGAGCTGTGCAGAAATGCAGATTGTTTTTTGTTCCATTTCCACCGTCCCCCACATACACACCTTTATCTTTCTCCCTCTTTATTTTATAGAGGGGCTCTTCTGCAGTTTACTTGCTTATACAGATGCTTCTAGCATGGAGATGCATGGAGCAAAAAGTGTTGCCTCATGGTTGAGATGAGAAAAAAATAATGCTTGACGACTTTAATTTTTCATTGACACAAGGCCATAACAACACTACCAAATACCGTCTAGGTTTTCCTTCTACCTTAAGAGCTCATGATTATCTTCTGTCTCTGACTAAACTAAGCCATAACCAACAGGAGCAAAGATTTTGATGGGAGAGGACACAGGAGGCAGGCACTAGTGTCTCAAAATAAATCCATCATTGATACGCTGGTCTCCCCCGACCTGCTGCTGGTGCTAAGGCCCTAATTTTGCATGCAGTAGTTAGGACTGCATGTCCATCTATGGCTTCAGCAAACACTGATTCTGCAACAGTGCTGCCCAGGATGTTTTGGGTGGCAACAAGCCCAGAGACTCATGGAGGTACAGCTTCACAAACCTCTATGAGTCAGTGACCTTGGCAGACCTAGCAACACTTAACTATTATGCCATAAAGTATTAGGAATTACACATGGATAACTTCCAGAGTCTAATGTAATCCAGAAACTTCTGTGCTCTTTTCCATGTCTTTTCAGTTTGTAACACAAATCCCACATCCAAAAAGGGAAATCTACCATTGACAGTCAACATTCTGGATGATTTCATGATCTCAAAGATACTGCAAATGTATGTGAAAAACATATCAAAGCACAGTGGGGTTAGTTTACTGGTGGAAGACTCCAGTTAGCCTAACCTCACTCTCCAAGTATTAGAAAGCAGAACAGTATATTCACATCCATAATCAGGAAGTGTTTACATTTCAGGTTCAGCCTTTGCTAGCTGCCATCTTTATGAAATCAGTTCTGCAAACTTGACTCAGTCACTGAATAAGCAGTTAGGGAAAACCAGAGGCACGAGCAATGCTGAACGCTGTAGATTAATTGCTGCATAAATGCACGCTGCTAAGAATTTGCATGAATACTTACAGTGAAGATTGCTTTACCAGGTTGGAGGCAATCTATAAGCTCCTTCTCCAATCAGCATTTTTGACCAGTTTTGCTCATTCCCTTTCCATCATTCTTTAGATCCCGTTTGTCACCATTTTCCTGTAGGTCCTCACTACAGAGGGGAAATTAGCTTTCCAGAAGAAAATAGTCACTTTCAAAAACTAGATTAATACTCAACAGCAGCACAAACCATTTATCTGATAATCTGCTTTCTTTCTGATCATTAAATACATTGTCCCTTTCAGATTTTATTAATTATCATTTCTCTCTTTTGCAGCTTTCAATTGTAGGTCATTTACAAGCAAGTGTTTCTGTTTATTTGACAGCCAAAATTCAAGATGTATTTTGGTAGTTATTTGTCAGGAGGAAACAAATATCACCAGGCCACTGGTTTTAATATAGACTATGCAGGCAAAGTCATGATTTGATTTCTGGAGAAACTCTGTGTGAAAATGCAAAAATGTTCCTGTGAACATATATCCTACTAAAATTCACTCATCCACAAGTTTAGGAAAGTCAAACTCCGAAACTAAGCTAACTAAACTAACAGCTAAATAAAACCAAGTTCCCCTTAACACTTAAGCGATTTTTTTAGAGTAGAGTAGAGTAGAGTAGAGTAGAGTAGAGTAGAGTAGAGTAGAGTAGAGTAGAGTAGAGTAGAATAGAATAGAATAGAATAGAATAGAATAGAATAGAATAGAATAGAATAGAATAGACCAGGTTGGAAGAGACCTTCAACATCATTGCATCCAACCCATCATCCAACACCATCTAATCAATTAAACCATGCAACCAAGCACCCTATCAAGTCTCCTCCTAAACACTGCCAATGATGGTGACCCCACCACCTCCCCGGGCAGCACATTTCAATGGGCAATCACTCTCTCTGTGAAGGATTTCTTCCTAACATCCAGTCTGAAGCTCTCCTTGTGCAGCCTGAGACTGTGTCCTCTTGTTCTGGTGGGAGAAGAAACCAGCCCCAGCCTGTCTACAACCTCCCTTCAGGTAGTTGTAGACAGCAATGAGGTCTCCCCCGAGTCTCCTCCTCTCCAGGCTAAGCAACCCCAGCTCCCTCAGCCTCTCCTCATAGGGCTTGTGTTCTAAACCCCTCACCAACTTTGTTGCCCTTCTCTGGACACATTCCAGCAAGTCAACATCTTTCCTGAACTGAGGGGCCCAGAACTGAACACAGTACTCAAGGTGTGACCTAACCAGTGCAGTGTACAGGGGCAGAATGACCTCCCTGCTCCAGCACCAGCTGATGTGCCCTAATCTAACTTTTATTTCACCACTAAAAAAAGAAAATTAAAAAATCTGCCTTTTATCCTAAAAACATATCGTCATAAAATCATGAATCTGAAAGATACACAAGATGATAAATTATGTGGCTGCCCATGGTATGGACAGGCACACTGAGTCAGAAACAGTCTGAATGACTAAGCCTAAACAGTGGTGGTAAATGGAGTTAAATCTAGTTGGCAGCTGGTCACTAGTGATGTTCCCCAGAGCTTGGTATTGGGGCCAGTCCTATTTACAGAAGCACAGAGTGTTAGGGGTCGGAAGGGACCTGCAAAGATCATCTAGTCCAACCCCACTGCCAGAGCAGGATCATCTAGAGCAGGTCACACAGGAATGCACTCAGGCAGCTTCTGAATGTCTCCAAGAAGACTCCACTACCTCTCTGGGCAGCCTGTTCCAGTGCTCTGTCAGCCTCACAGTGAACAAATTTTTCTTTGCGTTTAAGCAGAACCTCCTCTGCTCCAGCTTACACCCATTGCCCCTCGTCCTACCACTGGACATCACTAAGAGCCTGGCTCTGTTCTCCTGACATTTGCCCTTCACTTTTTTATAAACATGAGTGTAGCCACCCCTCAGTCTCCTCCAAGCTAAAGAGATCCAATTTACTCAGCCAGGTTTTGTTTTAATGAGAGAGTGGTGAGGCATTGGAACAGGCTGCCCAGGGAGGTGGTAGAGTTACCATCCCTGAAGGTGTTCAGGAGGCATGTGGATGTGGTACTCCAAGGTATGGTTTAGTGGTCATAGTAATTGAGTTGAGGTTGTACTTGATCTTGGAGGTCTCTTCCAACCTTAATGATTCTTTGATTCTGTTTTATGAAATGCTTTATCCTGTTTTTAACTTTTGTACTATAATCTGATTAATTTTACAGTCACTCTATTTTTTAATATATATAGATATATGTAAATGTGTGTGTGTACATATGTATATCATATATAAATTATATATATATATTATCCTGGCCTGCATCAGGAACAGTGTGGCCAGCAGGAGCAGGGAGGTCATTCTGTCCCTGTACACTGCACTGGTTAGGCCACACCTTGAGTCCTGTGTCCAGTTCTGGGCCACTCAGTTTAGGAAGGATGTTGACTTGCTGGAACGTGTCCAGAGAAGGGCAACAAAGTTGGTGAGGGGCTTGGAACACAAGCCCTATGAGGAGAGGCTGAGGGAGCTGGGGTTGCTTAGCCTGGAGAGGAGGAGACTCGGGGAGACCTTATTGCTGGCTACAACTACCTGAAGGGAGGTTGTAGCCAGGCAGAGGTTGGTCTCTTCTCCCAGGCAGCCAGCACCAGAACAAGAGGACACACTCTCAGGCTGCACCAGGGGAGGTTTAGGCTGGAGGTTAGGAGGAAGTTTTACACAGAGAGAATGATTGCCCATTGGAATGGGCTTCCTGGGGAGGTGGTGGAGTCGCTGTCACTGGAGGTGTTCAGGAGGAGACTTGATAGGGTGCTTGGTGCCATGGTTTAGTTGATTCGGTGGTGTTGGATGATAGGTTGGACTCGATCGCAAAGGTCTCTTCCAACCTGGTTAATTCTATTCTATTCTTTATATATAAATACATTTTGTCTTGGAGGTCTTTTCCAACCTTATTGATTCTATAATCCTATGAGTCTATGATTTTTATATATACATATATAATATATATGTGTGTGTGTGTATATATACACACACACATATACATATATATATATGCTAAGACTTCAGTCAGTCCAATTACCAATCATTCCAGAACGCATACTCTGCCTTCTCATCTCTCTGTCTGTAATGAATTGGTTTCACAAAATCAAACTGTGTTCAGTTGCCAGTGTAAAACCCCACTGGCCTCTTAGGCACACTAGTGCATTCCTGTGCACCATGATACAATGGATGTGCTCAGAAAGATGGAGTGGAGTTACAGTTGTGTAATACCATCACGTACTCAGAAAGCACCATCCAGTACATGAATATGGATGAAATAAATGTTCATACCAAGTCCCTCTATGACCACACTAATTGTGTAGCTATCAGTGCTTACTGATACAGATAATAGAAAGTCAAGCTTTTATTACAGCCCATCAGAACAGGTCAACAGGAAACAGAAAAGCACTTAACCCTAGTTAACTTTTATAGAGAGTAACCAAATCATGGAGGAACAAATAAATTTATTGGTTTTTATACCAAGTAAAGAATATGATCATTTGTGTGATGCTTGATAGGGAATTGCAGGCCTGTCAGCCTGACCTCAGTGCCAGACAAGATTATGGAACGGGTTATCTTGAGTGCAATCACACAGCACTTACAGGATGGCCAAGGGATCAGGCACAGCCAGCATGGATTCCGGAAGGGCAGGTCCTGCCTGACCAACCTGATCTCCTTCTATGATCAGGTGACTGCCTGGTGGATGTGGGGCAGGCTGTGGATGTAGTCTAACTGGACCTCAGCAAGGCCTTTGACACTGTCCCCCACAGCAAACTGCTGGCCAAACTGTCAGCCCATGGCTTGGACAGCAGCACTCTGTGCTGGGTTAGGAACTGGCTGGAGGCCTGAGCCCAGACAGTGGTGGTGAATGGTGTCACATCCAGCTGACGGCCAGGCCTGGTGTCCCCCAGGGATCAGTGCTGGGCGCTATCCTCTTTAATATCTTTATTGATGACCTGGATGAGGGGGTTGAGTCCATCATCAGTAAGTTTGCAGACGACACCAAGCTGAGGGCAGGTGTTGATCTGTTAGAGGGTAGGAGAGCTCTGCAGAGGGACCTTGACAGGCTGGACAGATGGGCAGAGTCCAAGGGCATGAGATTGAACACATCCAAGTGCTGGATTCTACACATTGGCCACAACAACCCCATGCAGTGCTACAGGCTGGGGTCTGAGTGGCTGGAGAGCAGCCAGGCAGAGAGGGACTTGGGGCTACTGGTTGATAGTAAGTTGAACATGAGCCAGCAGTGTATCCAGATGGCCAAGAAGGCCAATGGCATCCTGGCCTGCATCAGGAATAGTGTGGCCAGCAGGAGCAGAGAAGTCATTCTGCCCCTGTACTCAACACTGGTTAGGCCACACCTTGAGTCCTGTGTCCAGTTTTGGGTCCCTCAGTTTAGGAAGGATGTTGACTTGCTTGAACATGTCCAGAGAAGGGCAACAAAGCTGGGGAGGGATTTGGAGCACAAGCCCTATGAGGAGAGGCTGAGGGATCTGGGGTTGCTTAGCCTGGAGAAGAGGAGGCACAGGAGAGACCTTATTGCTCTCTACAACTACCTGAAGGGAGGTTGTAGCCAGGTGGGGGTTGGTCTCTTCTCCCAGGCAACCAGCACCAGAACAAGAGGACACAGTCTCAAGCTGTGCCAGGGGAAGTTTAGGCTGGATGTTAGGAAGAAGTTCTTCATAGAAAGCGTTATTAGCCATTGGAATGGGCTGCCCAGAGGGGTGGTGGGGTCACCATCACTGGAGGGGCTTAGGAAGAGACTTGCTGGGGTGCTTGGTGTCATGGTTTAGTTGATTAGATGGTGTTGGATGATAGGGTGTACTCGATCTCAAAGGTCTCTTCCAACCTGGTCTGGTCTATCCTATCCTATCCTATCCTATCCTATCCTATCCTATCCTATCCTATCCTATCCTATCCTATCCTATCCTATCCTAAACAATGTAAAGAAATATTTCTAAGAATTAGTCTGTTATTTTATTTCCTAAATAGAAGTTGAAATAGGGTTTTCAGCTTGTGTGATGTGCACTACAAGACTCAAGCAGTTCACCAGAGCAGTCTATCCCGTGATGTCTGAACGAGATGTATTGCTGTGACAGCCCATGTCAAAGAATAGCAACTGCCATCTGCAGAACTGCAAACCATGGATGAGACTTAGACAGAAGAAACAATATTAGCCATCTATTAATAATAGATGCTGTAGTTAAGATTGGAGAAAATTGTAAGATAAAATTTGCCTAGTGAAATGATGATAATAATTGAAGAATGAATGAAGAATGCATTTTCTAATTGTATTCAGGTATAGCTGAGCTACTTCACATGGAGTTGGAACCCTGTGTGAAGTATCCTTCTAAACATCTTTTATTAGTTGGTGCTGGTAAAATCAACAAGGTAAAAACTGAAGTCATGAAGTGACTGTTGCATGGCACTAGATACTTGTAGTAGGATGAAGTGGGATTTCCTGAGTCTGCACTCTTTCTTCCAAGGTGACATTGAGATGTCTCAGTAAGGCAAAGCAAAAAGTAGCCTGAACTGCTGCTTGCTGCACTGTTTTTGACTTCCTGCAATGTTTCACAGAATCACAGAACAGTCTGGGTTGGAAGGGACCTCCAAAGGTCATCTAGTCCAAGCCCCTCTGCAGTCAGCAGGGGCATCCTCAACTAGATCAGGCTGCCCAGAGCCCTGTCGAGCCTCACCTTGAATATCTCCAGTATTAAAAAGTATTTATTCCAGTTAGTGACTTCTGAGAGTCAACTGAAAATCTAATAGCTACTCTTTCTTCTTAGTACTCCGTGGAAAAATATAGGCAACCAAGTGATCCCAAGGTACTTTTGTTCAAACAAAAAGTATTAGACATGTGAAGGAATCACTCTTTTCAGATTGGTTTTGTTATTTCTTTGTTTTGCAAGTAGTGACTAGTTTTAGAAATAATAGGCTTTTGAGGCTTAAAGGATGATGTGGCAAATAATGAAATAAAAAACACAGGGTAATGCTGAGTCTGTAAATCACAGCTTAGTAGCAAGTGTTTTCTGAGTGGTGAGGGAGAGGACAAGTAGAGAGGAAAAAGTAGGAAAAGGAAAGATAAGATTATGCTACCTTGCACTACCTTTTCTTGTCAAGAAAAGATCCTTATGTTTTTCTCCTGTTCAGGTTAGAAAATTATGAGCCCTATTTTTAATCCCCAGTTCACAGCAGCAGAACACCAGGCAGTTATTTCTAGCATCTGTTTGTCATAAAGTAAGGTATACCCTAAAGAGACACTCTTCATAAACACTGAGCACCAGAAATACTGTTCATATTAAATTGGACCACATGAATAATACAGAAGTCATGAATTTAAATGATTACTGGCATTTGGAGAAAATGGCAGTATTTCAGCCATTAAATAACAACTTTGCTTTATTTCTGGAAACAGAAAGTTATTAAGTTGTAAATCATACTGCTGCTGTGGTTCGGATATATTTCTGGTTCTCAAACCACTCAGACATATCTCAGCAACACTGTCCTGCCCTACAACTGTTTCCTCAAAAGTCTTCAGCCCACTTCTGAGCCATAGCCACACTACAAGAGCATTATTTTAGTATAGGTGCCACTCTTTGTAGAGCCAAAGTATCGTAGAGCTGGGCAGTGAATTGTCTAACCTATGCTGGTTTTGCTTCTGCAGCCTTCTAACTGGCGGTGTTCAAACAGCTATTTAAAGGTAACTGGTGTACAGTACACTAAGCAGTAGTGTTGCAGGGACCTTTTCTTCCTGATCTTTGAATTTTACATGCTTATGTAAGCTGAAGAGAGTGGAACTAAAACTTTACCAGAAGAAAACCTACGTGGGTTAATAAGTATCTGTGTAGTCTGCAGGGCTCATGATTTCCCTTTCCCATTCCTGCTCTTTTACCCTTCAATTTGCTTTCTAGCTAGTCAAATCAAGTTGAGGTGAGTTGGAAAAACCAACACTGAAACAATTGACTGCATACTGGGGATGTTCAGCCTGGAGAAGAGAAGGCTCTTCGGAGACCTAATTGCCACCTTCCAGTACCTGAAGGGGGCCTGCAATAAGGCTGGAGAGGGGCTATTCACAAAGGCCTGCAGTGATAGGATGAGGGGCAGTGGTTTGAAATTAGAGAAGGGTTAATTTAGATTGGATATTAGGAAAAAGTTCCTTGCAATGAGGGTGGTTGAACACTGGAAGTGGTTGCCCAGAGAGATGGTTGAGGCCCCATCCCTGGAGATATTCACAGTGAGGCTTGACCAGGCTCTGGGAAACCTGATCTAGTTGAGGATGCCTCTGCTGACTGCAGAGGTCCCTTCCAACTAGGCAATTCTATGATTCTGTGCTTGTGAGTCTATAAAGTGCTTATGTCAGAATGCAGAGGAGGAGAACAGGTTTAATTTAGTTTCAGCACAGGTAACAAAAGCTTCCCTCTGCTTTAAGAAAGATATCCTCAAATGATCTTGAGAGAAAATATTTAGTCTCTCCAAGACTTTGCTTTGTAAAGCATGAATGTTGTATTTGCACAAGTGCCCAAAATAAATCTAAGAACTAGGAAATGCTTTCATTTTAAGAGTAGTCTCTCCAGTTCATATTGTTTGGTGAAAAATAAACTTGATGTAGTGACCACAAGCATAGAAGGAAGAGGTTTCTTTGGATTTACTCTCAGGTCTTGTTACTTCAGTTGTTACTACTAAAAGGCAAACTCAGGAGAAACATCAAAATCTGGTTAGAGAAGTAACTTGCTCTGGAAAGCTCAGAGACTTGAATATGTAGGGGTTTGACACTTCTCTTTGTCATAGATACAAAAGACATCATAAACCAGAATACTAAGCAGTGGGGAAGACAGATACAGAAGAGTTGGAAGTCCATCATTACAAAAATAAGATTCCAGATTAAAATGCCTCATGGAGCAGTGCAGGAGGATACATGCTCGGGCTCTGTACAGGTAAGATGTGATGAAAGCCAAGCTTACCTAGACTTTGTGAACAAGTCAGAGCAAATAGGAAAAGGTTTTTCAGCTCTACACATAAAGAGAGATTAAAGAAAGGAAAACCTTCTAGGCTATAGGATAGGCTGAGAAAAAAAGTACAAATGGCAACATGAATAATGTGCCTCAGAATCTGTAAGGATGGTTAGGCTGAGGGTGGGCTGAAAGATAGGAAAGAACAAGGGAAAGAGTGGGAATGAAAGCTGAGATGCAGAACATTTTACAATAGGAATTTAATGACCTTGAAATAAAAATAAAATAACATAAAATAAATACATTCAGCAATACAAACTGTTAGATCTGGTCTGATTTGTTTTGTTTTGTTTTGTTTTTTCAAGGATTAAAAACATCCATTTCCATTTTAAAAGGGTAGACTGCTACTTTTGGGGGAAAGCTGAGATGAAATGCTCAGGTGGAGTGGGCACTCAGAGAGTGCTTCTGAGATGCCCCTACTGTGATGTGTCTGTGGGACAGGGAAATACAAACTAAAAAGTGAAACAGAGGCAATTATTTCCACAGACACAGGACATTGCCATTACTTGAGCTGCATGGCAGAAGGCACTTGCCTGTAATATTGCATACAGTTCTGGTCACCTGCTGAAATCCAGGAACATAATAAACCTTAGCTGGAGTAGAAATACTGCAAAGTTGATGAAGACAGATGCCTTTCACAGAACTTATCCATGAAGGGTAAGCTAGAAGAGATTTGTTGTTTTGGTTGGCTTGTTGGTTTTTTCCCCAATATAGTCAAGCAAAATCTGAGAGGTTGTTTTGGTAATGGGGCATTAAAATAGAAAACATCACTGCTACATAAGTTTTTATGCAAGGTGAATCTCTGGCATTATTGAAATGTTTTTGGGGTGGGGGAAGGAGTAGGGAGGGAAGTTAGTCCTATACTGTCATTAGCAAATAAAATACCTGTCTTGTTTAGTATCACAAGGATTGTTTTTTTTTCTCCCACATACAGATATTGCTATAATAGTCATCTCTCAGTCTATTACAGCCACAAGTGCACCACAAATCAGATTAGTATTTTTACTGCTATAAGGACTGTTTTTTATTTAAGGAAAGTAAGGATTCCCACATTGCTGAAATAATTTGCCCATTACCCCTTTCCTCCCTCACACACACCTGAAGTTATCATGGCTCTTGAAACATTAGGGTTCACACTTAACTTTTTTTTTTTTCTTTGTTTTGATGTACTTTAATCTATCAGATAGACTTGTGTGATCCACATGAAGACAACAGTTAGATTTGAATTGTTCCACTGTAAAGTGGAAGATAGAATGGAAGAAGTGCAATAGTTTTTTAGGCTAATCCAATCAAAGCAATTGCAAGGCAGTCACAGTGTAGATTAAAGACACTTCTCAGGAAATGAAATCAAAAGTAGGTTAAGGCTGCCTTTTGGTGTTCCAGGATGTAAAATATTGCTAAAGCTCTGCTCTGTCCTTAGCTTCATTGTGTCACTTTTCAGTTAATCTTCTCTTCACAGAAATAAACACTTTAAAAAGCATATATAATAACACCAATTACTGATGGTAATTACTCTAAGTAAAATGGCTATTTTTATTGCAGCAAATATAAAATGACAATTTTAATTATGTAGAGCCTCTAATGCCTTAATGATTTTAGCCTGTTTTCCATGTTTGTACATGAAAGCTGGCTCCATATTTTAGCTGTTTCCCAAGTTACAAGGCAATATTATTGGGCTTTAAATGTTTATTGTCATCTCAGCAAAGTGGCTTTCAGTTTTTGTTTATGTTCTGAAAGCTTGGCAAAGTAGTGGCAATCCACACACTAATGGCTAATCTGGGTTTGTGCCAAAAGAACAGTAATAGCTATGAGCACAGAAAAAAAACATCTGAAGAGTAAATGCCAAATTAATCCCTCATGTAACTCTTTTGCCTTAGTGCAGCTACACTAGAGAATACAATTTTTTTTCACAGAGTGCATCCTGTTATAACCCATTATCTTCTAAGGGGGCTTGCGTGTATCAGGACAGTTGAGCATGCTGGGTGTGCCTTTTTGTTGCCTTTGTATCCAAAAGGGTCCCAAATCATGCTGCCACTTGTGGCCTGTGTGCCCTGCTATTGAAAGCAGCTAAACATAGTCACAGAATCACAGAATAGATTTTTAGAATGGCTTAAGCTGGAAGGGACTTTGAAGATCATCTAGTTCCAATGCCCTTGCCATGGAGAGGGACACATTCCACTAGAGCGGGTCACTCAAGGCCATGTGAATACCTATGAATATCACATATATGAACACTATGAAGACCAAAGCTAAAGTGCCTGAGTTTTTTATGCCCTCCATAATACCTTCTTGCTATGCACCTGAAATTTGAGCTGCCCCTCTGTTGTAAGTCAATGAATCAGGACAGAAATTTTTTAAGTCTTTCTCCAGAGCCATTTCTCTCCATAGATCTGTAGAATGGGTTAGCTTTGACAGGACCTCAAAAGATCATCCAGTCCAAACCCCTGTGCTAGAGCAGGATCACCTAGAGCAGGTCACACAGGAATGCATCCAGGAATGTCTCCAGACAAAAAGACTCCACTATCTCTCTGGGCAGCCTGTTCCAGCACTGTCAGCCTCACCGTGAAAAAGTTTTTCCTTATGTTCACATGGAACCTTCTACGCTCTAGCTTGCACCCCTTGCCCCCTTGTCTGATCATTGGATATTACCTGGCTCTGTCCCCCAGACACTCACCCTTCACACATTTATAAACATTAATGAGGCCCCCTTCAGTCTCCTCCAAGCTAAAGAGCCCCAGCTCCCTCAGCCTTTCCACAGAAGGGAGATGTTCCGCTCCCTTCAGCATCTTTGTGGCTCTGAACTGGACTCTCTCAAGCAGTTCCCTGAGGTCCTTCTTGAACTGAGTGACTCAGAACTGGACACAATATTCCAGATGAGCCTCACCAGGGCAGAGTAGAGGGGGAGGAGAACCTGTCTGGATCTAGTAACCACACCCATTCTAATACCCCAGGATGCCATTCAAGCTCCCACTGAGGAGCTTACATGAATTATACCTTTGCAACTGGATTTAGCATATTATAACTTCCTCTTGAAAGTAATAGGGAAGTCCTGCCAAAGTCAAAATAGTTGTATGATTTGATCATAGAAGCATAGCATGGTTTGAGTTGAAAAGGACCTTAAAGATCACCTAGTTCAAACTCTCCTGATGTGGGCAGAGATACCTTTCACTAGACCGACATGGCCTCTAACACGTCCAGAGGTGGGATATCCACGACATCTCCAGTGTCTCACCACCCTGACTGTAAAAAATGCCTGCTTTTTATCTGATCTAACTGTACCCTCTTTCAGTTTGAAACCATTGTCTCTTGTCCTATAACTCCACCTTTCTGGTATGCCCCATTTAGGTACTTATACTTTAGGTACTTATAAGGTTTTCCTGGAGCTTTCTGTGCTCCAGGCTGAACATCCCCAGTTCTCTCAGCCTATCTTCATAGCAGAGGTGCTCCAGCCCTGTGATTATATTTATGGCCCTCCTCTTGACTTACTTACACAGCACTTACAGGATGGCCAGGGGCTCAGGCCTAGCCAGCATGGATTTAGGAGGGGCAGGTCCTGCCTGACCAACCTGATCTCCTTCTATGATCAGGTGACTGCCTGGTGGACGTGGGGAGGCCTGTGGATGTGGTCTACCTGGACCTCAGCAAGGCCTTTGACACCGTCCCCACAGCAAACTCCTGGCCAAGCTGGCAGCCCATGGCTTGGACAGGAGCACACTGTGTTGGGTTAGGAACTGGCTGGAGGGCCGAGCCCAGAGAGTGGTGGTGAATGGTGCCACATCCAGCTGGCGGCCTGTCACTAGTGGTGTGCCCCAGGGATCAGTACTGGGCCCCATGCTTTTCAACATCTTTATTGATGATCTGGATGAGGGCATTGAGTCCATCATCAGTAAATTTGCAGATGACACCAAGCTGGGGGCAGGAGTTGATCTGCTGGAGGGCAGAGAGGCTTTGCAGAGAGACCTCGACAGGCTGGACAGATGGGCAGAGTCCAAGGGCATGAGATTGAACACATCCAAGTGCCGGGTTCTGCACATTGGCCACAACAACCCCAGGCAGCGCTACAGGCTGGGGTCAGAGTGGCTGGAGAGCGGCCAGGCTGAGAGGGACCTGGGGGTGCTGGTTGATGGGAAGCTGAACATGAGCCAGCAGTGTGCCCAGGCAGCCAAGAGGGCCAACCGCATCCTGGCCTGCATTAGGAATAGTGTGGCCAGCAGGAGCAGGGAGCTCATTGTGCCCCTGTACTCTGCTTTGGTTAGGCCGCACCTTGAGTACTGTGTCCAGTTCTGGGCCCCTCAGTTTAAGAAGGACATTGAGACACTTGAACGTGTCCAGAGAAGGGCAACAAGGCTGGTGAGAGGCCTTGAGCACAAGACCTATGAGGAGAGGCTGAGGGAGCTGGGGTTGTTTAGCCTGGAGAAGAGGAGGCTCAGGGGTGACCTCATTGCTCTCTACAACTACCTGAAGGGTGGTTGTAGCCAGGAAGGGGTTGGCCTCTTCTCCCTAGCAACCAGCACCAGAACAAGGGGACACAGTCTCAAGCTGCACCAGGGGAAGTTTAGACTCGAGGTGAGGAGAAAGTTCTTCACCGAGAGAGTGATTCGTCACTGGAATGGGCTGCCCGGGGAGGTGGTTGAGTCTCCGTCCCTGGAGGCGTTCAGGAGGGGACTGGATGTGGCACTTGGTGCCATGGTCTAGTTGTGAGGTTGTGGTTACAGGTTGGACTCGATGATCTTCAAGGTCTCTTCCAACCTTGGTAATTCAATTCAATTCTATTCTATTCTATTCTATTCTATTCTATTCTATTCTATTCTATTCTATTCTATTCTATTCTATTCTATTCTACTTCAACAGGTCCATGCCCTTCTCATAACAGGGGCCCCAGAGCTGGACACAGTGGAAATACTGTGAGGAGGAAGTTCTTCACCATGAGAGTGGTGAAACCCTGGAATGGGTTGTCCAGGGAGGTGGTTGAGGCCCCATCCCTGGAGGTTTTTAAGCCCAGGCTGGATGAGGCTCTGGCCAGCCTGATCTAGTGTGTGATCTAGTGTGTGCCCAGGCAGCCAAGAAGGCCAATGGCATCCTGGCCTGCATCAGGAACAGTGTGGCCAGCAGGAACAGGGAGGTCATTCTGCCCCCTGTACATTGCACTGGTTAGGCCACACCTGGAGTACTGTGTCCAGTTCTGGGCTCCTCAGTTTAGGAAGGATGTTGACTTGCTGGAGCGTGTCCAGAGAAGGGCAACAAAGTTGGTGAGGGGCTTGGAAGACAAGCCCTATGAGGAGAGACTGAGGGAGCTGGGGTTGCTTAGCCTGGAGAAGAGGAGACTCAGGGGTGACCTTATTGCTCTCTACAACTACCTGAAGGGAGGTTGTGGACAGGCAGAGGTTGGTCTCTTTTCCCAGGCAGCCAGTACCAGAACAAGAGGACACAGTCTCAGGCTGCACCAGGGGAGGTTTAGGCTGGATGTTAGGAAAAAGTTCTATATGGAGAGAGTGATTGCCCATTGGAATGGGCTGCCCGTGGAGGTGGTGGAGTCACCTTCATTGGAGGTGTTCAGGAAGAGGCTTGATGGGGTGCTTGGTGCCATGGTTTAGTTGTTTAGGTGGGTTGGCTTGGTTGACATGATGATCTTGAAGGTCTCTTTCAACCTGGTGTAGTGTATTGTATTGTATGTCCCTGCCCATGGCAGGGGGGTTGGAGCTAGATGATCCTTGTGGTCCCTTCCAACCCTGACTGATACTATGATACTAATCATTCCTCGGACTTGTTCAGTACTGAATGCTGCCATTTTGATACTTGTTTTATTTCATAGGATCAATAAGGTTGGAAGACACCTCAAAGAGACCTCATCTTGTCTTCAAATCTCTTAGTAGTCTTATTTATTCCCACAGAATACAAGAGTTATTTGTTTTGGAGGGAGTAAGTAACGTTATTTATATTTGCTATGAGCCAAGTGCTGCAGTATTTTAGATTTGTCACGCACCATCCTTGGCAAAAGGAGGGAAAAGAGGGCTCAACCTCCATCCCAAGGAGGTTTTTGAAACATTTGAAATAGTGAGGAAGTTGCTGGAGGCTGAGGTCCTCACCTCAGTAGTCTGTCAATGATAATACTTTGATTTAACCAGTCAGACTTAATGCCTCACTGATTTAAAATGGATGATATTAGAAAATACCTTTGACTTTCTGGTTTGGTTTGGTTTGGTTTGGTTTGGTTTCTACCTCTCCTTTGTACTCTTCCTGTGTTCAGGAATGTAATTCCTCCATGACTTCTCTCAGCCTAGCCAGATGTATTGTCAGAGCATAGTGTGAGAAACTCTTGATTCTTCTCCATCTGTATAGGCTTCCCCACTCACTGGTAGCTGTTAGCTGTAATAATTGAATAGCTCTGTTCAGTTCTCTGATCCCTCGTTGTGGCCATGGTGCTTCCTTGTTCAGTTCTCTGATCCCTCGTTTTAGCCATGGTGCTTCCTGTAATGGTTTCTTCATTTGCTAGAAATTTGTCAGAAAGTATGCCTGCAGTCCTTGGAAAAGATGTTTTTGGTTTTTCCAGCACACAGGTAATAAGGAGGGGGAGGAGCACTGTAACTTCTCTGGCAATTTGCTTGTGCATTAAACCGAGTATTAATTCTTCCAAGAGCAAAAAGTCCTCCAGATAGGTTTATTGTTGGAGGCTTTTCTTTCATCACTTTGATAAACTTCCATGGGTTACATCAGTAACCTACTCCACAACTTTTCCCACCCCCTCATCCCTTCAAATATATGTATTCCACACTGACTGGTACAACATATGAAGAATGATACTACAAAGAGACTCAGAAATATGTAAAGATCCCTATGCCTTCCCTGAATATGTTAAAATAGTCAACAAAAACATGGTAATTTCAACTCCACTTCATTTGATCTAATATTAAATTAGCTGCTCTTGGGATAGCCTCTTTTTCATCAGTCAGAACACATTTGTATGCTCACATTTTTCTGTGGGGGTTCATTAAGAGTTAAGGAATTGAACAGAATTGCTTCAAGTAGAGATGAGAGACTTGCTCTCTCCCAGATCATTTTGACCTTGTGACATTTTGACTATCAAAAGCATGAAAATGACTTTGCTTTTCAGAACCAGGGCCGTCAGTGATGTCAGCTTTCCAATATGGGGATGAAATCTCCATACTTCTCAAAACCCCACTGAGTCAAGCCTATCAGAACCAGAATCAATCTAAGGTTATAGTATGAAAAAATGAGATGTAAAATTCTTGGAAAGAGGCAAAGATAAGGTAAACTTTATTCTGAGAACAAGTCCATATGAGAAAAGGAAAAGAGTGAAGTGGTGAGAAGAGGGAAGCAGCAGACATACATACGCAGTTGGGAGATTATTGTTTTTCTTTTAACAGTAAGTTTTTTATCAGGTAATATATGGTAAATGCCCTTGGACTTGCATGTAAACCTGATAGAAGCAAAGAGACTCTGAAGAGGACAGAGATCATAGAATCACAGAATGAGTCAGGGTTGGAAGGGACCACAAGGATCATCTAGTTCCAACCCCCTGCCATGGGCAGGGACACCCCACAATAGATCAGCCTGGCCAGAGCCTCATCCAGCCTGGGTTTAAACACCTCCAGGGACGGGGCCTCAACCACCTCCCTGGACAACCCATTCCAGGGCTTCACCACTCTCATGGTGAAGAACTTCCTCTTCACGTCCAGCCTGAATCTCCCCACCTCCAGCTTCATTCCATTCCCCCTAGTCCTATCACTACCTGATAGCCTGAGAAGTCCCTCCCCAGCCATCCTGCAGGCCCCCTTCAGATACTGGAAGGCCACAATTAGGTTACCTTGCAGCCTTCTCTTCTCCAGACTGAACAGCCCCAACTCCTTCAGTCTGTCCTCATAGGAGTGGTGCTCCAGCCCTCTGATCATCCTCGTGGCCCTTCTCTGGA
Source organism: Picus viridis (assembly GCA_033816785.1). Taxonomy (NCBI): domain Eukaryota; kingdom Metazoa; phylum Chordata; class Aves; order Piciformes; family Picidae; genus Picus; species Picus viridis. Next base: position 6,433,836 of record CM066568.1, read on the forward strand.
CACCTTCCAGCACCTCCAGATCCCTCTTGTAATAGGGGCTCCAGAACTGGACAGAGATCTATTACTATATGTCATCTTACAACACCAGAACCTATAAGAACTACCATAAGATAGTAGTTAACTAAAACTAAAACAAAACAAAGGAAAAATCCTAAGCAAACCAACCACCACCAACAAAACCAAACACAACCCCAAATTAAAAGAACAAAACCCCCAAACAACCACAAAACTAAAACAAAACAAAGGAAAAAACCTAAGCAAACCAATCAACCAACCAGTAATAAAACCCAACAAAGCCCCAAATTCAAAACAGAACAAACCAAAAAGCCAACAACCACAAAACTAAAACAAAATTTAAAAGCCTAAGCAAACAATTAAAACAAAAGGAAAAGGCCTAAGCAAACAAACAGTATCACAGTATCACCAAGGTTGGAAGAGACCTCAAAGATCATCAAGTCCAACCTGTCACCACAGACCCCATGACTAGACCATGGCACCAAGTGCCACATCCAATCCCCTCTTGAGCATCTCCAGAGACAGTGACTCCACCACCTCCCTGGGCAGCACATTCCAGTGGTGAATGACTCTCAGTGAAGAACTTTCTCCTCACCTCAAGCCTAAACTTCCCCTGGTGCAGCTTGAGACTGTGTCCTCTTGTTCTGGTGCTGGTTGCCTGGGAGAAGAGGCTGACCCCCTCCTGGCTACAACCACCCTTCATGTAGCTGTAGAGAGCAATGAGGTCTCCTGTGAGCCTCCTCTTCTCCAGGCTAAACAACCCCAGCTCCCTCAACCTCTCCTCATAGGGCTTGTGCTCAAAGCCTCTCCCCAGCCTTGTTGCCCTTCTCTGGACACGTTCAAGTGTCTCGATGTCCTTCTTAAACTGAGGGGCCCAGAACTGGACACAGGACTCAAAGTGTGGCCTAACCAATGCAGAGTACAGGGGCACAATGAGCTCCCTGCTCCTGCTGGCCACAAACCAAACAGCAACGGCAAAACAAAAGCAAGGAAACAACACCCCCAAAACCACCCAACAAAACAAAAACAAAAGAAAGAAACAAACAAACAAAAAAGCTAACCAAAAACTTACACACACTGGAGAGCAAAAGAAAAAAAGAGAGCCTCTTTAGTCCATTAACTTCATTGCATGCAATTCTAAAAGCAATAGCTTTGGCAGTTGAATGTCCCCCAGGAATGGATTATCTCATGTGCAAGCTGCCCAAGAGAAAACAAAATTGTCACATATTTTGCTTAAGGTGTGGGAGGCAAAAATCAAATCAAATAGCATTTTACAAGCGCCTGTAATAACTTGAATTTAAAACAAGCTATGTATTATTCAAGTAATTCTAAGCATGGTGTGGTAAATTTTTCATGAAGGTTAAGAAAAAAAAAAAAACATGACAGAAATATCATTTAAACTGAGTGGTTTTGATGCTGAACTTGAAAGTGGGGGATTTAATAGAACTTTTTTTTTTTTTCTTGCTATGACGAGTCTCAGATAACATCATATTTGGCAAAGTGCTTTATTGGTTTTTGGATTAGAGTTCTTTTTTTTTCATAAATTTTTCTCTTCAAACTAATAAAATTCATGTAGCTGTCAGTTTGAATTTGATCCCCATTTTGTTTTGCCTCAACAGTGTAATCTCAATCAGTCTAACTTATTTTTGTGCTGCATTTACAGGGTGTAAAGATGACAAATCATTCAGGTCTCGGTGCTGGTATTTCATCAAAAATTTGAATGAATATCAAGGCTGAGGACAACAGCAGCTGTGTGACAACAAGGGCTGGACAGATTCTTCTGTCTTTACACCACTGCTCAATCATGCACTGTGTTAATAGTCCCAGACAAATGAGCTTTCCACTGGCAGTATACAATACAATACAATACAATACAATACAATACAATACAATACAATAAACCAGGTTGGAAGAGACCTTCAAGATCATCACGTCCAACCCATCAACCAATCCAACCCACCTAAACAACTAAACCATGGCACCAAGCACCCCATCAAGTCTTCCCCTGAACACCTCCAATGATAGAATAGAGTAGAATAGAATAGAATAGGAGTAGAGTAGAATAGAATAGAATAGAATAGAATAGAATAGAATAGAATAGAATAGAATAGAATAGAATAGAATAGAATAGACCAGGTTGGAAGACACCTTCGAGATCATCGCGTCCAACCTATCATCCAACACCACCTAATCAGCTAAACCATGCAACTGAGCACCCCATCAAGTCTCCTCCTAAACACTTCCAATGATGGTGACTCCACCACATCCCTGGGCAGCCCATTCCAATGGGCAATCACTCTCTCTGTGTAGAATTTCTTCCTAACCTCCTGCCTAAAGCTCCCCTGGCACAGCTTGAGACTGTATCCTCTTGTTCTGGTGCTGGTTGTCTGGGAGAAGAGACCAACCCCCACCTGTCTACAACCTCCCTTCAGGTAGTTGTAGACAGCAATAAGGTCTCCCTGAGCCTCCTCTTCTCCAAGCTAAGCAACCCCAGCTCCCTCAGCCTCTCCTCATAGGGCTTGTGTTCCAAACCCTCACCAACTTCGTTGCCCTTCTCTGGACACGTTCCAGCAAGTCAACATCCTCCCTAAACTGAGGGGCCCAGAACTGGACAGCAACTTCATTTGTTCTGAGCAAAGGTAGATAAAATCCATGGGGAGAATCATAGAATCATAGAATCATAGAATCAGTCAGGGTTGGAAGGGACCACAAGGATCATCTAGTTCCAACCCCCTGCCATGGGCAGGGACACCCTACACTAGATCACGCTGGCCAGAGCCTCGTCCAGCCTGGTCTTAAACACCTCCAGGGACGGGGCCTCAACCACCTCCCTGGACAACCCATTCCAGGGCTTCACCACTCTCACGGTAAAGAACTTCTTCCTCACATCCAGCCTGAATCTCCCCATTTCCAGCTTCATTCCATTCCCCCTAGTCCTATCACTACCTGAGATCCTGAGAAGTCCCTCCCCAGCCTTCCTGTAGGCCCCCTTCAGATACTGGAAAGCCACAATGAGGTCACCTCGGAGCCTTCTCTTCTCCAGACTGAACAGCCCCAACTCCTTCAGTCTGTCCTCATAGGAGAGGTGCTCCAGCCCTCTGATCATCCTCGTGGCCCTTCTCTGGACACGCTCCAGCACGTCCACATCTCTCCTGTAATATGGGCTCCAGAACTGGACGCAGTACTCCAGGTGGGGTCTCACCAGAGCTGAGTAGAGGGGGAGAAGCACCTCCCAGAGGGGGAGAAGCACCTCCCTATGAATGGATGATAGGATATTGCTTATAGATCTGGTGGGGTCTTTGTTTTAACATTCACCTTGCTCCAGCCTTGAATGATATTTCTGGGGCAATCTTTGCACGTTCTTTTGATGTTTTGGTGGTCCTTCCTGACTTGTGACTACTGGCAAAAGGGGTAATGATGGTCTTGAGATACTGCCCAGGAGTCTCTTTCCCTGGAGACTTTCAAGACCTGCCTGGATACATTATTGTATGGACTACCCTGGATGATCCTTCTGTGGCAGGGGGGTTGGACCTAATGATCTCTGGAGGTCCCTTCCAACCTCTAACATTCTGTGATTCTGTGATCACAAATGACCTCAACTGTATTGCCCAAACTAAGTGCTGGAAAACTCTATATAAATGCATTTACTTTGAGTACTTTCTGTTGTGTTGGGTTTATATGGATTTTAAAGTCTTAAGAGAAGGGACTGTTTTTTTCCCCCATATTTTCATGCAGCACATGTTAGAATGAGGTTCAAATCACAGATGTGACATCTAGCTGCCACTGGAAAATGCTATGATAAGAAGAATTAAACTCTGGTAGTTTGAGAAATATGTTAGCTTTCCTAGGAATTTCTATGCTTGATTATTCTTTTTCTTAAAACAGGCTTTACCTCAGCTTTCTGATTCAATGTCCTTTATTTCTGGCATTTAAGATGATGTTAAGAAGACAGAAATCCCTTGAGAATCATTTGTTGACCAGGCAAAACATTTCAGGGGAAGAAGTTGCAGAGAAGCATTTTTCGATTACAGTTTCTTAGTTCCTAGCTTGTGGTGATTCACAGGCAGGCAGGAATATTAGCAGTGAGTTTATCCTCTGAGGGTCCATCTCATGTGGCATTTGAGATGATTAGAGAATCAGGAGGAAAGAATAATGTGCACATGAACTTGTTGTGCCAAAACTGGAGGATCAAATATGAATCTTTGGAAAGGAATTGGAAGCTCTGAATCAATATTATAATGGTCTAATTGAGAAGGCTGAAATTTGTCTGTAGCATTTGTAAGATACCCTGGGCCATCACAGGAAAATAGAAGTGAGAGAAAATCAAATTAAAATTCAGAACTTTAGGTTGCTTGGCATGGAAATGAAGAATTGGATATATGTAAAACTAGGAAGATGATGTAGGAGTTGTTCAAACTTTGCATTTCAGCTGCTGTTGTGAGGCACAGGATTCTAGTGTGTTCCTTAAAAACTCTTTTTTGCTGTTAACATAAATTAATGTTTGACAGTGGTCAAGTTCTTAATGCAACTCTTCTTTCTTAAGCAGTAAAGAGACAGTATCACAGTATCACAGTTGTATCACTGATGTAAGTGAAAATTACAGGAAAACAAAATGACTATGTAAGGAAGAAATATATAATATCCTCACGTTCAGGTTGCTCAAGGCTCCATCCAACCTGCTCTTGAACACCTCTGGGGAGGGGGATCCACAACTTCCCTGGGCAACCTGTTCCAGCGTCTCACCACCCTCAATGTAAGGAATCTTGTCCTAATCTCCAGTCTAAATCTACCTTTTTCAAGCTTCAATCCATTCCCTCTCACCCTACTACTACAAGCCTTGTAAAACGTCCCTTTCCAGCTTTCTTGAAGGTTCCTTTCAGATACATTCAGGAACCCTTCAAGTGCATTCATCTATTTCACTCCTTAAAGTAGCGGGTGAAGAATTCTCCAAAGCAATTAAGAAGAATTTGGTAAAGCTAAATTTAGGGTTCACTGGCAAAGCATCTGTTTTTGTGAGCAGACATTTAAAAAAAGTCATTGGATTATCATCTTCCCCCATCCCCCCCCCCCCAAAAAAAAAAAAAAAAAAAAAAGAAGAAGTAAAAAAGTCAGGCATTGGAATCATCTCCCAAGGGGAATCAGTGGCTTCCCCTACATTAGACGATTTTAGACTCAGCTTGACAGGGCACTGGGACAGCTTATTTCAACTGGACTGTCACTTAGAAAGGTGGAACCAAATGATCCTTGGAGTCCCTTCCAAGCTGGCACTCTGTGATTCTGTGATTCCAGTAGCTAGACTATTCAAGGTCAACTCATTCAGAAGATAAGATTAAAGGTTCCTTGTACATGACAGGCTTGATATGGTGTTAGAGCTGCTAAAAGCCCATTCTGAGTGCTCCAAGCCAGTTCCCAGCTGGTCCCAGTACAGTACAATCTAGATCATGGAACCATGGACTTGTTTTGGTTGTAAAAGACCTGCAAGATCGTTGAATCCAGCCACTCTCTAACTCTACTAAGCCTGGTGCTAAACCATTTCCCTCAACACAACATCTCCGTGTCTTTTAAACACGTCCAGGGATGGTGATTCAACCACCTGCCTGGTAAGCCCACTGCAGTGTTTGGAAGTCCTTTGAGCCTCAGTAAACCAGGGGTCAGCTGTTGCATTTGTTCAGTGAACTAACTCACTTCCTCTGTGTTTCAGTTCCTCCAGTTTCTTTATTCCTGGAGACTGTTGTCAGTGTGAAAGTCTAAAATTAGAACAGTATGTATATTGGTGGGAGAGAGAAGGAGAAGGACTTTGAAGGATTTGACTAGAAAACTCAGTCCAAGTTAATTAGTAACATGCAAATGATAAAGCATGAACCAATCGGCATTGGATAAAGAGGCACTAGAGATTCTTCACTGATAAGAAGTGGTTATTTTTAAGAGAGGAGCCCAAACACTACCCCAGACAATCCCTATTTCCATTAAGAATTTATAATGTAGAAGCACTGAAATGTCTATAATCTTTATTTTGTATGTGTCAATATTGTTACTCTTACTTGGCATGTATGTACTGCTCTGCCATTCCACATACCCAGAATATGTATCTCTAGAACTTCTTCCTATCACTGATGTTTTCTTTGCTGTCTATCATCTATAACATATTCAGCTACTGTTCACTTTCTTCTGAGAAATCTGGAAGTGTTGCTTTTACGTTTTTATACTCCTTTGCCTCACTTCTTGGGCAATTCTGTGCATTCAGTCAAGTGGAATAGGTGACGCCAAAAAAAACCTCTCATGTGATGATGATGACTTTTGGTTTTAATGAAAACGTTGCATAAGCAGTGCACTAGCTTTCATCTCCAGCTATACTCTGATCCCCATATGAAAAGGGATGTTTGGATAGCATTTTTCTCAGTGGAGCTCTGGGATTGCACACGTTCAGCAGTTAGCATTTTCTGCTTCTGCTTGGCTTTCTCACGTCTTGGAAAAAGATCAGAAATTGCAAACACTCTTCCGAAGCCTCTAACAAGGTACTGCAATATAGGAGACTTTACTGGCAAGCAGTGTAGCTGAGAAAAGGCTTTAATCATATTCCTCCAATAAAGAGCTTTGTAACTGCTTCTTAGATTCTCACATATGTACATTGCGAAGAAGGTGAAAGTTTGACAATTTAACAATCAAAGCCCAAGAACCAGCTTACAGCAAGTGCCACCAGCCTCCTGCTCCCTGCCTTCAGCAGTGCAGAAAACATAGCATTAAGCTTTCAGTTTGCAGGTCTGCCTTGCCTTTTGTTGAGCTCACTCCTGCCTGTTGGTCAGGTTGGTAGGTCAGAAGTGGCATTTATAACTCTTTCATAGCTTGGGGGTGGAATGTGCATGTTGGCCTGTTCGTAGCTCTTAGGTGTTTTTTAGGATTTCATCCCTTTACTCTTTTGTGATTTGCCTTTCTCTGTAGGTAATGCATCACTGTTGCCAGGAAGGGTTTGTTTAGTCTAAGTGAAATGGCTCGTTGGTCTTAGTCCTTTTCACATGGTTTGTTTGGGTCTAGTTGAATTAGAGTTGAGTTAGAAGTGGCATCTCAGGAAAGAGATGACAAAGACTGAAAGGGTAGCAAAGACAACAGCCATCTTTCCAAAAATATCATCCTCAGTGCTAGGATGATTTTTAGTGTCAATATCAAGGATATATTGAGATGTGACTATAATACAATACAATACAATACAATACAATACAATACAATACAATACAATACAATACAATACACCAGGTTGAAAGAGACCTTCAAGATGATCGCATCCAACCCATCAACCAATCCAACCCACCTAAACAACTAAACCATGGCACCAAGCACCCCAGCAAGTCTCCTCCTGAACTCCTCCAATGAAGGACTCCACCACCTCCACAGGCAGCCCATTCCAATGGGCAATCACTCTCTCTGTATAGAACTTCTTCCTAACATCCAGCCTAAACCTGCCCTGGCACAGCTTGAGACTGTGTCCTCTTGTTCTGGTGCTGGCTGCCTGGGAGAAGAGACTAACCTCTGCCTGTCCACAACCTCCCTTCAGGTAGTTGTAGAGAGCAATAAGGCCACCCCTCAGTCTCCTCCTCTCCAGGCTAAGCAACCCCAGCTCCCTCAGCCTTTCCTCATAGGGCTTGTGTTCCAAACCCCTCACCAACTTCGTTGCCCTTCTCTGGACACATTCCAGCAAGTCAACATCCTTCCTAAACTGAGGGCCCCAGAACTGGACACAGGACTCGAGGTGCAGCCTGTATGGGCATATTGCCCATGCCAAGCCCCTTTAGTGGGTTGAAAGCACTTCATCTGTCGGCTTGTTGACCTCTTTATCTATGGATGGTAATGTTCTGTTAAATAACACGCATTTGAAACAATTTTTATACCAAATTTTCATTGTTTTGCATGAAAATTAATTTACTTCAAAGAATTTTTTTGCTGTCTTTCTAAAATATACTTTGATTTTTATTGCTTCTGAGGCCAAGGTTGACTTATCCTCTCACTAGCTGTGAAAATCCTGAAATCGCTTTCTAGCTGTATTGAATCCGACAAAGAAATGGAAATCCCTGGTATTTATGTTATTAATTTTTTTACAGAGTTGCTAGCTCTATATAATGAATTAGGCACAACTAATTAGCTAGGCACCACAACTGTGGAGATTCCTGTTAACTGAACTTCAAAGCTTTCATGCTGACTGCAGGAGAGCGTTCATGCTACGACCATTGCTGTGCTTGTCTGTTGCTTTTAATAGTGTCAGCAGTAACATGAGGTATGTGCTGAGTTCCTTAATAGAATCTGGAGGTATGGGCATCCTGGTGATAGTAATAGGTTTCCAAAACCTGCTTGAAGCATGTGCAAAACTTAACTGACACATAGATATGGTCAGATTTCATTTGAAAACTCAATATGAAAATGATATCTAAGGGTGGACAGACTTCTTAGTTTCTCAAGGCTATTCCTCTGGTAATAGGTACTCAATCTTCACAAAAGATGTAATAAAGCACTGTTGTAAGAAGAATCTATATTCTATGTTTTAGTGGAAGCTTTGTCACTTGTAATCATCTGCCAGCCTGTATTTCTCTCACAAATGCCATTTTTCTAGATTATTCCTAAGTGTGCAAAGGACTCTTCATTCCCATACTAGAGGTGTCGAAGTCCTTGTCTTCATTCATATGATTGTAGCTATTTCCCTAGATAGGGAGCTCCAGATTGGAGAGACTAGGCCTGTGAGTCAGCTAGCAACAAACGGGAGGGTGTGGGCTAACTGAGATGAAAAGGGCAGACACCTGTGCTAGTTTACATCCAGTCAGGATTTCAGTCACCTTAGGCAAACGACTGAGAAACTCCAGCAGTGTACTTCACAGGAACTCAGCTATTCAGCCAGAGGTAAAAAAAAAACAGGGGCCTAGTCCTTTGCAAATGTTTTTCTTCCAGTAAGCACATGATTCCATGCTTATAAATTGAAGATACAGTATTACTTCCAAGTTGAAAACTTTTCCTTTGTCCATTTGATCCGTTTCTTTAGCTTCTTCTGTACTCTGTACTCTGGGTGTTTGTAACATTTTTCAATACTGTGTTGGATGCAGGTTCAGTTAACTTGTTGCATGTTTTCCTTTCTGCCATTCAGTATGACTTTTAATATATTTAGCATTAAGCATAGTCTCTGCCTTAAGGAATTTACAGTAAAAAATAGAGATGGACAGCATGCAACTCAGGATGTCTTATTTACAATTTTAAACTCCTTTCTTGCAGCTGTCGTGAAAACACAGTTGTAGAATGTGACTTGAGGGAAACACAGTTAATAGCTTGACTTTAACATAGCTCCTTCCTTATCCTGCTAGTCAACATCTTCGGGAAAATGTTATTAACAATGACAATATCTACTCAGTGTTCTCACAACATATGTAGGTCAGCTGGACAACTTCAGCAGCACAAGCAGAAATGAGTATGAGTGGGTGCTGCATGCCCATTTTCTCTGTGGGAAGAATCAGACTCTGAATCATCCCTGTCAGGCAATTTGAGCAGCTCTAGTTGCACGGTTGGACTCTCTTCTTGGACTTTGAGTAGTAAGGCTTACTTTGTGCCCAGCTGTCAGAATATTTTATGGATCACGCCTGTAATTTTTCACTTGCCTGAATTTTCTCCTGTTTAACCCTCAGTTCAGTGATCAGAGCTGCAGTTGTTTTCTGGTTCCTTTGTAGAAAACATTTGCTTCATGTGAAAACATTCAAAAGTATTTTTCTATACTGAGTTGAAATGCTTCTGTTTTCTCATTTGTGTTTTAATGTCCCCTGGAATAGAAGACTGCTTTGCTAGTTTCTACTCTAGCTCAGCGTGATCATCACCCTGGGGGACTTTCTCTGAGTTTGACTAGGAAACCCATTATAAAGTGTAGAAACTTTTGTGGCATTAAAAAAACTACTCTAACAAGTTCTGTATTCATACAAAAGGGTTTGGCTTTGAAAGATTAAGAACAGAGACCATGTTGAAAAATCCGTAGTTCTCTCCATCAGAGATGTTCACTAAGCATGGTGCAAGCTCACCTCTGCTCAAAACCAAACTGAGTCTTCCTGCACTTCCAGAGCTGTGCCTAGGGAGTGAAGCAGGCTTGATCCTATTTATAAAACTGCTTTCACATAAGAAGACATCCATTCTAGCTGTACTACTGCATAACAGATGTCACTGAAACGGGGAGTTTCAGTTGTGTGGAGTTCCAGCATTAGCCACCTCAAACAGATTTATAGCAGAAGGAAAGAAAGTTTTTCATTGGTTAACCTTCTGACCCTTAAATCTGCTCTAGTATGTATTAGAATAGAATAGAATAAACCAGGTTGGAAGAGACCTTCGAGATCATTGCATCCAACCTATCATCCAACACCACCTAATCAACTAAACCATGGCACCAAGTACCCTATCAAGTCTCCTTCTGAGCACCTCCAATGATGGTGACTCCACCACCTCCTCGGGCAGCCCATTCCAATGGGCAATCACTCTGTGTAGAATTTCTTCCTAACTTCCAGCCTAAACCTCCCCTGGCACAGCCTGAGACTGTGTCCTCTTGTTCTGGTGCTGGTTGTCTGAGAGAAGAGACCAAACCCCTCCTGGCTACAACCTGCCTTCAGGTAGTTGTAGAGAGCAATAAGGTCTCCCTGAGCCTCCTCTTCTCCAGGCTAAGCAACCCCAGCTCCCTCAGTCTCTCCTCTTAGGACTTGTGTTCCAGTGGAATCTTTGAGACTACATTAGTCCAGTGCACCAACTGGTACAGCATTTCTTGGCTCAGAATCCCAAACTATGAGTGCCATGGTCTCGTCCCTCTTTTCATTAAGATGGGCTTTTTATTATTACTTGTTCTTTTTAAATTTTATTAAATGATGGAGTTCAAATTAAGTGATGTTGAAACAACAATGAAATCCACCTTCAAAAGCATTGCAGTTATGGCTGTAAGACTTTTACATTCTGACCAAATATTTTGATACTGAAATGGGACCCAGTTTTTCAACCTGGCAGTGGAGTTGGAAGCTGTTTCCTGATTATAAATTGGCTTTCAAGGGGCTAAAAGAGAATAACTGGGGCAGCATTACTGGGAAAAAAAGTTAGAAAGAAAAGGCCAAACCCCCTCAAATTCAATGTTGGTGGAAGTTACCACATTATAGCCAGAGTTGGCAGTATAAAAGACAAAATCTGGAATTGCAGTGGCTTCTTATGTCTTCTTATTGAATCTTCCTTCCTTTACAATATTTCTGTTGTTTTGTGGACACGCTGTCATCTCTCAGTCTGTTACTATTAGCACTCCTTATAATTGTCCTTTTAAAGCATGATGAAAAATAGTAAGGGAGGAAGATGCAGGAGGCAGCTAGCATGGTGGTGTAAGCTGGCAAAAATCTTGGAGCAAAAAGGCAGGGAGAAATGAAGCTGGTCTAGCAAACGTGTAAAGTCAATGAAAGGCAGCTTGTAGTGGTCTTATCCAAAACCCGCCCCTGTACACTGCACTGGTTAGGCCACACCTGGAGTACTGTGTCCAGTTCTGGGCCCCTCAATTTAGGAAGGATGTTGACCTGCTGGAGCATGTCCAGAGAAGGGCAACAAAGTTGGTGAGGGGTTTGGAACACAAGCCCTATGAGGAGAGACTGAGGGACCTGGGGTTACTTAGCTTGGAGAAGAGGAGACTCAGGGGAGACCTTATTGCTCTCTACAATAGATTGTAGACAGGTGGAGGTTGGTCTCTTCTCCCAGACAACCAGCACCAGAACAAGAGGACACAGTCTCAGGCTATGCCAGGGGAGCTTTAGGCAGGAGGTTAGGAAGAAATTCTACACAGAGAGAGTGATTGCCCATTGGAACGGGCTGCCCGTGGAGGTGGTGGAGTCACCGTCATTGAAGGTGTTCAGAAGGAGACTTGATGGGGTGCTTGGTGCCATGGTTTAGTTGATTAGGTGGTGTTGGATGATAGGTTGGATGTGATAATCTCGAAGGTCTCTTCCAACCTGGTCTGGTCTATCCTAGCCTAGCCTAGCCTAGCCTAGCCTAGCCTAGCCTAGCCTAGCCTAGCCTAGCCTAGCCTAGCCTAGCCTAGCCTAGCCTAGCCTAGCCTAGCCTAGCCTAGCCTAGCCTATGGGGTTGAGGAAGCAGCAGGTTTTGGGGGTTATTTTTGTCTTCTTAACTCACTGAGAATTTATTCAAGTCAATGTAGTCCCCAAGTCACCTCCTGACTGGAATTAAATGCATTTCCAGAGGTGAAGAGGTGTCTTTTTCTATTATCTCTCTGCTTCAGCTCCTTTGTTTTCCTTTTATTCTCTTTTTGTATCCCAGTTTCATAATGTATCAGTTTGTTCTACAACTTTGTTTTCTGTTTCTGTGACATCTCTCTGCTCCGTTTAAATAATTTTTTTGCCTCCACTGCACTTCATCTTCAGATAATGCCTGCCTTCCTCTGTTTATTTCTTTTTCCATCCTCTACTGCCCTCTCTGATGACTTTTTCTTTTGCATCTCTTCTTATTTGCTGTTCTTTCCTCTGCTCCCGTTTTTTTTGGGGTTTTTGGTTTTGGTTGATCCATTGCCACACAACTTTGCCTGCTTTCTTTACTGCCCTTGTTCTTTCTTAATTTTCTTTCTTCCTTACTTCTGGTAGTATGAAGACAGCTTGTATCTTAATGTGTTTTTATACCACCAAGATCAAGGTCAAATACTCAGACCAATGAAATTTTGTGAATTGGAATGAAAAGGCAGATTTCTTCTACATTCACCAGTGGCATCCCCCAGGGATCAGTGCTGGGCCCCATCCTCTTTAATGTCTTCATTGATGATCTGGACGAGGGGATTGAGACAGTCATCAGCAAATTTGCAGATGACATCAAGTTGGGAGCAGATGTTGGTCAGTTAGAGGATAGAAGGGCTCTGCAGAGGTTGGCCAGTTAGAGGGTAGAAGGGATCTGCAGAGGTTGGTCAGTTAGAGGGTAGAAGGGCTCTGCAGAGGGACCTTGACCGACTGGACAGGTGGGCAGAGTCCAACGGGATGGCATTCAACAAGTCCAAGTGCCGGGTGCTGCACTTTGGCCACAACAACCCCATACAGAGCTACAGGCTGGGGTCAGAGTGGCTGGAGAGCTGCCAAACAGAGAGGGACCTGGGGTTGCAGAGCGACAGCCGCCTGAACATGAGGCAGCAGTGTGCCCAGGTGGCCAAGAAGGCCAACGGCATCCTGGCCTGCATTAGGAATAGTGTGGCCAGCAGGAGCAGGGAGGTCATTGTGCCCCTGTACTCTGCTTTGGATAGGCCACACCTTGAGTCCTGTGTCCAGTTCTGGGCCCCTCAGTTTAGGAAGGACATCGAGACACTTGAACATGTCCAGAGAAGGGCAACCAGGCTGGGGAGAGGCCTTGAGTTTATTAAAAATCTTCCCTAGCTGCAAGGGAAAAGGAAGGCAAGCCAACAGGAAGGCTAGAAATGGATTTACAACAAATCTCACAGCAGCCCTAGCTATAGCAGAGGAAAGAAAGACTGCTGAGATCTTGAGTCTCCAGGCGCAGTGGTTCTGTATCTGCTTGACTATGGAAGGCCTTAGTGATGAGGCTGTACCATTACATTATATGAAGCTGTTTCTCTCCTGCTGTGATGCTGCACTTCTGATGAAGAAAATATATTTTTAGGCTATGACAAACTCAGTGTTCAAGATTAGGACTATTTTGTGTTGCTAGAGTGCCTTGCACCTGGAAAGGAGTATGAAAATCCATAGTTTATTCAGAAGACCTACTTTACCTCTCCATAATAGATGTGAATAAAGAAGGTAGCTTTAGGGCTAAGCCTTTCAAAGACTTAATATCCTTAAAACAGCAATTTTTTTAGAAACAGTCTTGATTTCTTTCAGTCTTGCAGTGGAATAGCCCCAGTACCACATTCTTATGTAATGCTTTCCTTCCATAGCTTTTGAAGAGTTTTACAAGGAAAGTCAGTGTCATTATCCACATTTTATTACCAAACTCAGCCTTACATAATAAATGTTTAAATCTTGTATAACATTTTTCTGATGTGCTCCCTGAAGCAGGGGTGAAATCCTGGCCTACCTGAAGTCAGTGGCAGAAAGCCCCATTAACATCCAGTGGAGCTAAAATTCCACCCTCAGTGCCTGTCATCTATTTTACTTTCTCAGTTCTTAATACCATGGAAAATTGAACTCACTGAAGCAACATACCCTCCCCCCTCAAGCCAAGCTCCAGGGAATTCTATCTGAAATTCAGCCCTCCAAAATATGGATGGGTTATAAGCTTTTGCGTTCTGGCAAATGGAGGAACAAGGGGGCCCTGAAAGCTCACTCTTCCTCCTATACACTTTCTAAGATATATCACTCAGAGAAAAACCCAAAGCAAAGATTGTTTCCATCTGAGATCCTGCTGTGGGGATTCCAGTTTTCTTTCAAGGTGAGGAGGAAGTTCTTCACAGAGAGAGTCATTCGCCATTGGAATGTGCTGCCCAGGGAGGTGGTGGAGTCACCAGCCCTGGAGGTGTTCAAGAGGGGACTGGACGTGGCACTTGGTGCCATGGTCTAGTCATGAGGTCTGTGGTGACAGGTTGGACTCCATGATCTTTGAGGTCTCTTCCAGCCTTGGTGATACTGTGATACTGTGAAAAGGGTTCAACAATATGGGACTGAGAAAGTTAGTTACATGAACTTCACTTTGTTGGAGTTCATGGTTTCAGATGAAGTAGGGAGCAATGAAGAGAACAAAAATGCTTGGATCAAAAGAAAAATGCAATGCAGGACAGTTTTCACAGTTTGGTACCACTTTAGCCGTATCAGCTTGAGGATGGCTTAAGCTTCATGGCTTTATGGTTTATCCTGCACATCTTAATATTTAGTTACCCAGTCTCCTAGAAGACACTGAGACTGGGACAAGCTCAGAATTTCTTAACTCTTCCTTATAATACATTTTAGTCTCATGGCCTCTCCAGGATTTTCTCTGCTTAAAGGTCTTTTGGGGTACAAAAGCAGTGGCCATAATGGCTTTCACAACAATCTGGAGCTCAAGAGGCATGGGTTTGTTTGCAGTTGCAATTGTTTCTACTGTGTTAATAGTCCCCTGGGTGCTGTTATGGGTAGAAATTTAGGATGATGCACAAGACTATCATACAGCAAATCTCCACATTGTAAAGCAGCTAGCAAATTCTACACTTCACACTTACTGTTTTCTTAGCCCTCTTAATCTATCTAACCTGTCCTTGAATCTTGTTAAATAGATATATGTTTAATAGCTGCCTAGAGACTTATTTCTGTCTGCCCCTTTTATTTTTATTGTATTTATTCTATTTTTATTTATTTATTTATTATTTAGCTTTATTTATTTATTATTTTCATAGTACCATAGTATAGTATCATAGTATCAGTCAGTGTTGGAAGGGACCACAAGGATCAGCTAGTTCCAACTCCCCTGCCATGGGCAGGGACACCCCACACTAGATCAGGCTGGCCAGAGCCTCATCCAGCCTGGGCTTAAAAATCTCCAGGCATGGGGACTCAACCACCTCCCTGGACAACCCATTCCAGGGCTTCACCACTCTCATGGTGAACAACTTCCTCCTCATGTCCAGCCTGAATCTCCCCACCTCCAGCTTCATTCCATTCCCCCTAGTCCTAGCACTACCTGATAGCCTGAAAAGTCCCTCCCCAGCCTTCTTGTAGGCCCCCTTCAGATGCTGGAAGGCCACAATGAGGTCACCTGGGAGCCTTCTCTTCTCCAGACTGAACAGCCTTTTATTCTCTTTTTTATTTTCTTTCTTAAAAATCACACCCCAGGTTAAAGCCCAATCCCAGCCTACCCCACAGAAATCTCATCTGAGTTTGACTTTTGAGAGTTGTTGTAGTCTATAAAAAAGGGTATTTTAATATTCAATAAGCAGAGCGATTAATAAAAAAATTAGTAATTTTATTAATCACAAAAATTCCATAAAAATTATTAACATAAAACCTATTTACAGGTTGGGGATGTTGGGTCGTGGAACAGATCGCTCACCAGCAGGAACAAGTAACAATTTAAACAATATGTACAAAAATCCAGAAACAACAAACAGCACAAAGTGCTGGAGCATGTCCAGAGAAGGGCAACAAAGTTGGTGAGGGGTTTGGAACACAAGCCCTATGAGGAGAGGCTGAGGGAGCTGGGGTTGCTTAGCCTGGAGAAGAGGAGGCTCAGGGGAGACCTCATTGCTCTCTACAACTACCTGAAGGGAGGTTGTGGACAGGTGGAGGTTGGTCTCTTCTCCCAGGCAATCAGCACCAGAACAAGAGGACACAGTCTCAAGTTGCACCAGGGGAGGTTTAGACTGGAGGTTAGGAAGAAGTTCTATACAGAGAGAGTGATTGCCCATTGGAATGGGCTGCCTGGGGAGGTGGTGGAGTCACCATCATTGGAGGTGTTCAGGAGGAGACTTGATGGGGTGCTTGGTGCCATGGTTTAATTGTTTAGGTGGGCTGGATTGGATGATAGGTTGGACGTGGTGATCTTGAAGGTCTCTTCCAACCTGGTGTATTGTATTGTATTGTATTGTATTATTTAACACTTTAAACTAAAGAAAAGGAACCTTCGCAATGAAGCCGGCGATTGCCCACAACGGGGCGGGGGGGACTCCAAAATTCCCCAAGGCAACAGGCCTGCAATAGACGCTTATAAAAATCAGGTATTGTAATTCCTCACTGATCCTGATACCTCGTGGCACACCTTAAGATCTTGACAAGCCAAAATGGTGTCGACCACGTGGAAGCTGCAGGAGCACCGTTTCACTTTCTGTGGGTGCCTGCAGCTTGTTGCTGAGGCAGGATTTGCTCCTGAAGGATTTGTAGCTGAAAGCTTTGTAGGGAGGAGGTTCCTGGGCTGTAATCCTTTTGCAGCGGTGCTCACTCCTTGCTCCAGTGAAATGAAACTGTCCCGGGGACTCAGCTCCTCTGGGGTTTCGCCTCTCGGCCCGGCAAGATGCGTGTCTGTTCCTGGGCTTTACAACGCTGAAAAGTGTGTGAGGGGTCTTTGCTGTCTTGTCTGGGTAAGCTGAAACACAGCTCGCTTCCAAGTGAAGCTTGTGGTTCCTTCCAGAGCATGGACAATTGCAGACAAATGCTCTGGCTCTTTGGGCTGGTACTGATAGATTTCCCGAGGCAATATGGCCAGTAGCAACACAGCTCTAGGGATAAAACTCTGATATTGCAACCTATAGAAAGCCTTCTTTCCAACTGTGGCCAAAAGCACGCCCACCTGGCTCATTCTGGCTCTGAAACATGTTCAAGCAAGCCTAAAGAACCAGATCTACTAGCTTCTGCCTCATTGTCTGGTTCAGAGCAACTTTGAGGTTTTTTTGTCCATTCAGGACAAGAGTGCAGAAGTTGGCTGGCTCTCTAAAAGTGCAGCAAAGCCAATGCAGGTTCCCTCATCCAGGCTTCCATCTTAATTTTCCTTCTCCATTTCCATCACTAATAAGCTTGAACCAAGGTCACGCAGGTGCATTCTGAGACTTGGCTAGAGAACTTGGGTGGATAACCAAGTTTCCACGCTTCTTCAGACCATTCAACTAATAATAGATAATTTGTGCGGGTTTGGAGGGGGTTTAGGACTGAGGTGTTAAGTCTTCAGTTGTGGCTTGTAGGTTTGTGATCACTTAAATCTAACCTTTTGTCTCAATCCAGAGAGGGAAAGAGCCTCAGTTCTTTTGAATATTCCTGTGTTATGAAATTAGAGGCACAAACGAGGCCAAAATGTCAACAGCGAGGCTATTTATTAACAGAATAACAAAAAGAGGAAGAGAGAGGGAAGAAATAGAAACATGGAGAAGAGGAAGAAAGCAGGAAAGGGATTATATTACCAACAGTCAGAGGTGGAGAAAAGGTTTTTGGAGTCCAAGATCTGTTGTGTTGCCCTGTGATGTTTCCAGAGTGTGGTGTCATCTTCTTTCTTCTAACTTGCCAGTATTGCTCAAGTCTTTTCATGCAGCTTTTAGTCCTTAGGTATGTGTCCAAGTATTGTTCCCCAGGAAATCTTCCTGTGTATGCCTTGTGTTTGGACAAGGGTCTGAAGGAAGGGGGGGGCCTCCACCTCCTCCTCCTCCATTTACCTGCCTACACACCCACTACACATCAGGGGCCAAGTGGTGAATCCATTGTGTCACCATCCTCCCTTTCCAGGTACCTGATGGGTGGAGATGATCTTGTCTTATGTGTATTCCAGAAGGTATCGATAACAGTGGCCTCTGCCCATTGTTGTCAGGCCAGCTGTAGTCCAGTGAGCAATCTTCATCCTTTGTTGGAGCACATCTCAGTTCATGATACAATCACAAGGTGATTTGCATCCAGGATTTGTAGACAGGATTCCTACACCCTTTTGAGTTTACTAAAATGTGCCTGCTATTGCCTTATGCCTTCATTAGGATTGAACTGAAAGGAGCTTGTTTCACTGTAGTCTGTTTTATTTGACCTTGCTGCAAGTTTGATGGTTTCCTGACAGGAATCTCTCTGCTGAGGTATCCTCTTCCACCCAAAAATGCACTGCATGGAAGTGCCAGTCAAGTTCAAAGCAGTCAAGTTCAAATGGGCTTCGTTGAAGCTCTGGCCCCACAACATGCGCACACTTTGAGCAGTCTGCAAGAACAGCAAGATTTTTCTCATGCTCAGTGATTGAGTTAGGGAGATAATGGGGGTTTGTTTGCAAAGGGACCTACATAGAAGCAGGTATGGAGAAAAAGGAGCCCCTCTCTGGCTTCTGTCTCTGTGCTTAAAATTATAAGGGTATCGCTTCTCATCATAAGAGTTCAAAGGGTTAATAGAAAGAAGGATTTTCATGGCCCTGTGCACAGTACCTATGATAGTTTCAGCTTAAACTGTAAAGGACAGGTGAAAAGAGAGAGGGAGCTGAATGCTTGCCTTCTATATTAGAGAAATTGTTCATTCATGTGAAATGCTGACCTCTGTCTTCCTGCCAAACTGACTGGACCCCAGGGTGAGCGGCTGCTTGAGTGCTGGTCGCAAAAGTTAAAGCTGCCTGGGGAGCACTTTAAAAGGACAATGTCAAGGTTGGTGTACCCCAAATCTGACCTATCTTTTTTTTTTATTATTATTATTTCCCCTCCCTCTTACATCTATTTGAAAAGTTCATGTCATTCATTTTTATGTTTTTAAAAATTTCTTAATCTCAAACAATTTGATTGCTATTGAAGGCTGGAGATAAGGAGGAGAAGCTGTGAGAGTTCAGTTTTCTGTGTGGTGATACAGATTTCAGGAAGGACAAAAGAGCCTGAAATTAAACACAAGACAGGGATTGTCTTTGAAGTAGGTGACAATTAGGAACAGAAGAAATCAGGTTGAAATGGGTTAAGGAACCAGTGAAAAAGAACAGGGATAATTTTTACTGAGGAAGTTATCAATGCAAATCCAAACTTAAGTTTGTAAGAAGTTAATTCAAAACCTCTCTTTATTTTATGCTAATAATTTTATTCCAATTATATGTGCTGATTGTTTTTGTTGGTAAAAGTAGTTTCTTATATATAATTACTACTATAATAACGGCAATAAATATACCCTTCCCTCTTATTTTCTTAATTAGAAACACATTATATAACCATCATTTTCTTCTATACGACACAGTACTCCAAGACTCTCTTTGCTATTGTAAACTTGATATGCTACTTGCTATAAAAAGTCTCACACAAGTATTGCACCTACTCAGTTTCTTGTCTAATTGGAAAATAAATGAAACAACTACATATGCTGGTCATAAAAAAGGGGGGGGGGGGGGGGGTGAGGGGAAACAAACAACCCAAAAAACAACCCAAACAAATAAAAAGGGGAGGGAATGGGGCAGAAGGAACCGAGGAGGAAGTAGTTAGAATAGAATAGAATAGAATAGAATAGAATAGAATAGAATAGAATAGAATAGAATAGAATTGAATTACCAAGGTTGGAAGAGACCTTGAAGATCATCGAGTCCAACCTGTAACCATAACCTCACAACTAGACCATGGCACCAAGTGCCACATCCAGTCCCCTCCTGAACGCCTCCAGGGACGGAGACTCAACCACCTCCCCGGGCAGCCCATTCCAATGACGAATCACTCGGTGAAGAACTTTCTCCTCACCTCCAGCCTAAACTTCCCCTGGTGCAGCTTGAGACTGTGTTAAATCAAAGTGAAGACAATATTTTTGGTACGTAATTAAAATATTTCCTAGAAGATACAGGGGTGAAAGGGGGAACAAACTCGCAACCAGAACTGGGTATTACACTTCGCAGGTTAATCCGGTAAAGTTTTCTTTGCGCTGATAAAATGAACATGCAATATGCGATACGACCACAAGAGGGCGACCGTATCAGTTAGCTTTAAAGCTGACCTTGCAAGCTTTCCCATGAACTGTGGAGCTCACTTCTGATTTCCTCCTCCATCCATGCTGCTACTAAGACCGATTCTCCTACGTCGGTCTCTTTCCTAGCTCCAAAATATTATCTTTCACTCTTTTTATGTCGGATAGGCTTTTATAAATCCTAGAGAAATAGATGACCTTGCTCTGCACTGTGGAACAGAGCAGCTCTGGTGAATAGAAGAGAGTAGAGTACAAATCCCACAGTAACTGGTCCAGCCCCAAGGATACGGGACTGGCTACAGAGAACAGGGAAAGGCTGCACGATAACAAGCTCTTCCATCCCTTTGCAACTCAAACTGTCTTGAGCCATGCTGTGCCTTGGGAGTATCATTTCTGCAAAGCCTTTGAAGGGTGTACCAAATACTTGCTAGCAAAGATGATGACTGAAGAAAACCCAAAACTCAACCTTACACCAAAGTCTGCAAGATAATGAGCTCTTCCATTCCTTCCCAACCCAAGCTGTCCCAAATCACACTGTGCCTTGGGAGTATCACTTTTGCAGAGCCTGCAAAGGGGATGCTGAGTGCTGGTACTTGCTAACAAAGATGATTCCTGGGGGAAAAAAAAATGAACAAAAAACCCCAACAACCACAAAAAACCTCCTCCAACCTCACAGCACCCTTTTGCAAGACAAACTTCTACAATAACGATTTGTAAATTATCTTTCTTAGTATAGCTAAGATTTCCCATATCCTTTAAAGCAGAGTGAAAAACTCAGGCAGCAGTAGAAGAAGCTGTCTTGGTTAAAAGACGCTGCCTCCTGCCCACAAGAGTGTTTAGAGGTTAGCTCTATTATATCCAGCTGTAGCTAATTGCATAGATATGGTAATGGTGCCCTCCAGAGGAACTGTGAAGGAATTCGAATACTTGGAGCTAATACAAAAGATGCTTTAAAAATGAGTGCAATAGGAAAATGGAATATTATTAAAATGATAAAATACTTGAACCTCAGGGGGAAAAAAATCTCAATATCAAAGCTGTCTCTGTTTTGCATATGCATTTACATCTGAGGAAACCATATCCTAGTTACAATAGGCTTCCTGGTAGCCTGATAGCAAATGTGAGGTTTGCATAACTCTTGGAATCAATGATATAAAAGTAGATGAACCAAGCAAAGAACAAGGTAGCTATTTCTGTTTGCAGCAGATGTGAACAATGTATTAGAAGTGGACTCCAGCCTCAGTCTAGGGTGTCTGGGTTTTTTCTGGACTTGCTGCTTCACACAGCTGATTGAGGCAGTCAGAGGTGCAGATATTCATTCAGTTGTGTGCATTAGGCTTACTTCAATATCAAGATAAACTGTGCTTATATTCTCAAATTCCACTGTAGACTTTTTCCATGGCCATCAGTGTCACACCACATGCTGTGACACTGCACCTCAAAGGAAGGGCATGTTGCTGTGGTACAGCATGGTATCTTATTTTAGACAATGTCATAGAATTGTCAGGGTTGGAAGGGACCTCAAGGATCATCTAGTTCCAACCCCACTGCCTTGAACAGGGACACCTCACACTAGATCAGGTTGCTCAGAGCCCCATCCAGCCTGGCCTTAAAACCTCCAGGGATGGGGCAGCCTCCCTGGGCAACCTGTTCCAGTGTCTCATCACCCTCATGATGAAGAACTTCTTCCTAAACCCCAGTCTGAATCTACCATGTCCTGAAGGCCTGCAGTACACCCTTCTGAGATGACACCTGAGCACATAAATATGAAGTGTGTTTAAATGTTCTCTTTTTTGGTGTTGATTGGGTGAGGTTTTAAGGCCATGCACCTATGGGGTCAAATTGATGTTTTACACTCTGAAACTCCTGTCCCCTCCTCTTACAAAAAACCAACCAGTCTTTAATGAAAGACTAAATGACAGTGAGTTCTGACTTCACTTGCTTTTCGGCATACCCAAGGGTCATGTTTGACTGTGGGTTTGCATACAGGCTGGGCTCAGGGCTTTGCATCAGGACAGCTCCCAGACTGACACTGCCAGAACTGGAAGGAGCAGTCTGGTGCTCCCATGATTAGAATCAGATGGATCTGGTAAGTTCAGGGCTTCTTGGGGAAAAAATGGGAGGTGGCTGTGCTCTGCTGTTTGTGATGTGTTTCTTTGTAGCTGATCTTTTAAACTGAGGTTTTTAATTTGTATGAGCCTCAAATGAGAGTGAAGTGCGATAGGCATAGGCTGGCAAGACGAGGGTGACAGACATCACTGCTGAATGTAAGGAATGTACCTGACATCAAAGCTTCCTGTCTCTTTCACTTTCCCTGGCAGCTGTGGTAAAAAGTGTGTCTCTCTGCATTCATATCATCAGTGCATAATGATTTTGGTAACCTTATAAGTCCTGGCGATGGGTGGTACTAGTTGTTTCTTTTAGAGCAGCCACCCACAGCCCCACACCCAAAAGTACTTGGAAATTGCTGCCTACGTAGAGACTACTGAACTTTTTGTATGAGGGTTTTTCATGAGGTGTTGAATAGTTTAAGTAGAGCTCTGTCTTGCTTTTCTTTTATCTTTTCCTAACTCAACACATGCCATCTTATCTAGTCTCATTGTGAGCTGGAAACTAGTCCCTGGAAGACAATGTCCAGCTGTAGAATCTGTTGTGCATGGATACTAGCTTACTCACCTTCTCTTAAGTACCCCTTCTTCAGCACAATTTTCTCTTGCCATCCCAACCAGGGCCTCACAGTTCCTGCCTGATCATCCACATGTAGCACTTCACCTCTGATATGCAGCACTATGCTGCTGGCTCCTTTTTGGCAGCAATTTGTTTCCACACTTAAGAAGACAGAGCGAGGTAGGGAGGAGGACAGGGGAGCAGAAATAATAAAGGCTGGCTGAGCTATTCCAAACAGAGCACAAATCTAAGTTTCAGCTCCTGCAGTGGAACGAGTGCCTTTGGCATCACTGAGCAGGGTGCATGCTGGTTGCTGCAGATGTGCCGCAGTGCAAGTATCTTGCCAACCCCCCTGTGGACAAATCTCACCTGTTTAATTCTACTGGTCCAGCGGGTGGGGTCCTGCTTGTTCCTCTCCTGGCTCCCAAATACTAAAACATCATTAGCAAAACCATGGGCAGCATAGTGCAGGACCTGACCCAGCAGAAATCAGTTGCTATGTGATGGGGAAGGTACTTTGGGGTGATAGATGCAGCTGAATTCTCAGCACTACAAGTATCTTTTTGCAGCTGCTCATTTGTGGGCCAGCCCAACTGTGATGGAGGGATGCTGTGAGCTTAATTTCCACCTAGCAGTTTGCAGAAATATGTTTTATGGCAGGTAGGCAGTCCCTCTGCATTATTTATATGAAAACTCAAGTAAATTGTTGTTGGCTTTCCTGCTGCAGGTAAAGTTTTAATGAAAACCATAATGAATGCTTTGCTGGCATGCATAGGCAAGCCAAGTACGCAGCCAAATTAGCCATCTAAGCAGATGCTTTATATCCTGACTTGCATGTGAGGAATGATGTTCAGTTGGGTAAAAAAATTATATATACACCCACAACTAGTTTTTATTATTATTTTTTTAAATCATATGTATGTTTGTTGGGGTTTTTTTGAAGCAAGTGCTTTAGTCATGCTGTGAACAATTCTGACAGTAAAAATGGACGGAAGAAGGATGTATTCAAGAGGTGACTGGACGTGGCACTTGGTGCCATGGTTTTGTCATGAGGTCTGTGGTGACAGGTTGGACTTGATGATCTTTGAGGTCTCTTCCAACCTTGGTGATTCTGTGATGTAAAAAGCTACCCATATGTAAGAAGTTCAGGAAAACTCAGAACTACTGGATTTTTTTATTATTATTATTTTAATGTTTTAATACTGCAGGATATGCACTGTTGCAAATTTCAGTGAAGCATCCTCATGGAAAGGCAAACTGAGACAAGGCTGACACTATGTAGGCTGCTGTTTTGGCTCTGGATACCTGTGTTTTAATGCTTGAACAGTTATTTGTTTTCTTTAATGCAGCACAGCTGGTTCAAATGTTACACTGGGATGTACTGGTTTATAGTATAAACCAGTTATAGTTTATAGTATAGTTATAGTTTATAGTATAAACCAGTTTATGGTATAAACCAGTTTAAGGGTTTATAATTTCCCTGCTTTCGCTGAAGGTACTCATGGGTAGCTCAGTCCTGCTAGTCCATCTGGATATGCAACAAGCCACTGAGCTCACACATCATGTGAACCAAAGGTCCACCCGCAGCAAAACCCAACAGGTTGTGCAACAGTTGCTACTGCTATTTCCCTTTTGCTCTTATGTGGGTCACTTAGGAACTGAATTTAAACCATACTTAAGTTAGGTCCTCTCCAAGGCAATCACAAGGCCCAGAGGCTACATGGCCAGGCTAACATAGCAAAGTCACCTTGGCTCTGTCACCCTGGCTGAGGTCTGCCAGAGTGAGAGAGCTTTGTGCTTTGGGGTGTTCTCTGCTACTCTGCTCTAGCAATTCTGCAGCGGCCTGATCGCTTTAATGGCTTTATTAATGATCTGGATGAGGGGATTGATTGCACCCTCAGTAAGTTTGCCAATGACACCAAGCTGGGTGGCTGTGTCAAGTCAACCTGCTACAGCGTAGGAAGCTTTGTACTTGGGATCTGGACAGATTAGATCCATGAACCAAGGCTAATTGTATGAAGTTCAGCAAGGTCAAGGGCTAGGTCCTGCGCCTAGTACAGTACAGTACTACCAAGGTTGGAAGAGACCTCGAAGATCATCGAGTCCAACCTGTAACCACAAACCTCACGACTAGACCATGGCACCAAGTGCCCCATCCAGTCCCCTCTTGAACGCCTACAGGGATGGCGACTCAACCACCTCCCCAGGCAGCCCATTCCAATGACTACTTCACAACAATGTCATGGTAAGCCACAGACTGAAGATGTGTGGTTGGAAAGCTTCAGCTTGGAGAGAGATCTGGAGGTATTGGTTGATAGTTGACTGAATGTCAGTCAGCAGTGCCCAAGTGGCCCAGGAAGCCAAAGGCATCCTGACTTGTATTAGAAATATTGTGGTCAGCAAGAACAAGGATGTGATCATCCCCCTGTGCTCAGCACTTGTGAGGCCACACCTTGAGTATTGTGTTAGGTTCTGGACCCCTTGCTATAGGAAGGACATTGAGGGGCTGGAGGCTGGTGAAGAGCCTGGAGCACCTGGCCTACGAGGAGCATCTGAGGGAGCTGGGATCGTTCAGATTGGAGAGGAGGAGACTCAGGGGCGACCTTATTGCTCTCTACAGCTACCTGAAGGGAGGTTGGAGCCAGGAGGGGTCCAGCCTCTTGTCCTTGGTGTCAAATGACAGTACCAGAGGAAATGGTTTCAAGCTGTGCCAGGGGAAGTTTAGGCTGGCTATTGGGAAATATTTCTTCACTGAGAGTGTTCTCAAACACTGGAATGGTCTGCCTAGGGCACCGGTGGAGTCACCATCCCTGGAGGAGTTCAAGTGGTATGTGTAGACCTGGCATTTAGAGACATGGTTTAGTATTGACCCTGCAGTGCTGGGTCAAAGATTGGACTGAATGATCTTTGAGGTCTCTCCCAACCAGATATATTCTCTGATTCTATGCTGTCCACTATGAGCTGCAACAGGAGTGGGGATCTTAGCCAACTCATTAAATTTTCCATAGGGAAAAACCTGCTGTGAGGATAGGAAGCTTGCCTTAACAGTGTGCTGGTATCACAGGACTGTGTGTGCTTGTGTACACTTGTGCGCTCTGTGATATGAATCATTTCTGGAAGGTCAACAAACCTTATCAAATGAACTGGAATGACAAAGCTGAATTTCACAGAAAGCCATTGAGCAGGCACACTGGATGAAGGAGACTAAAAGAACACAGTGGGGGAAAATCACAGAAGGTAAGAGAAATGGAAGAAAACAAACAGTTAAATTTACAAAGCCATATGAACAAAAGTTTTGGATTTAAGGATGCTCTTAGCTTTGGGATATTTGGGACTCTCAGCTGAAACTTGTGGCTTGACTTCTTAAACATTTTATCTCTTTCCTTGGGTCAGTTAGCATGGTGAGAATCCCACCATGTACTGCATCCAGTTCTGGAGACCCTGTTACAGGAAGGATCTGGACATGCTGGAGCATGTCCAGAGAAGGGCTGTGAGGATGATCAGAGGGCTGGAGCTCCTCTCCTATGAGGACAGACTGAGGGTATTTGGGCTGTTCAGTCTGGAGAAGAGAAGGCTCCAAGGAGACCTTATTGTGGCTTTCCAGTATCTTAAGGGGCTACAAGAAAGTTGGGGAGGGACTTTTTAGAGTGTCAGGTAGTGATAGGACTAGGAGGAATGGAAAAAATATAAGGTAGATTCAGATTGGATGTTAGGAAGAAGTTCTTCCCCATGGGGGTGGTGAGACACTGGAACAGGTTGCCCAGGGAGGTGGTGGAAGCCTCATGCCTGGAGGTTTTTAAGGCCAGGCTGGATGTGGCTCTGAGCAACCTGATCTAGTGTGAGGTGTCCCTGCCCATGGCAGGGGGACTAGAACTACATGATCCTTGAGGTCCCTTCCAACCCTAACAATTCTATGATTCTATGATTTATTAGCTATTTATATGTATGTACACGCATATATGAGGCTTTTGCAGAGAGATCTCTACATGTACACACATGTATGCATATAGGTTTGGTCTCTTCTCCCAGGCAACCAGCACCAGAACAACTGGACACAGTCTCAAGCTGCACCAGTGGAAGTTTAGACTTGAGGTGAGGAGAAGGTTATTCACAGAAAGAGTGGTTAGCCATTGGAATGGGCTGCCCAGGGAGGTGGTGGAGTCACCCTCCCTGGAGGTGTTCGAAAAAAGGATTGGACGTGGCATTTGGAACCATGGTTGCGTATCATGAGGCCTGTGGTGACAGGTTGGACTTGATGATCTCTGAGGTCTTTTCCAACCTTATTGATTCTATGATTTAAATTTACATACATGTATTTATGTATAACGATACCTACATGAGCCCATGTGTATATGCCTATAGATATACATAAAAAGTCTGCCTGCTTGTCTTATTTTAACTCTATATTCTAAGGCTGTTGCCATGAGACTGTTCTGCATTACAGCACTTAATTTTCTCAGCAATATGACCTTTTTTTCCCTTTTCTAGCTGGAGTAATTCTTTCAGCCAGAAACAACTCTGCTAAAGTGTGCTGTGCCTTTCAGGGGATCAAAGTACAAACGATGTTCAAACAAAAGCCGAGATTAAAATCCGTGGTGTGCATTTAGTCACGGCTAGCTTTGCAGGCTGCGTGTGCAGGCTCTGAAGGTTGTTGCAGCAGCACATTTGAAACTTCAGGAGAGTGTGGGTAACTTAGTAACTCTGTATATTATATGTAGGTGTCAGCAGAGCCTGTGAAAACATTTTCTGTGTAAACCAAACTGTTTGCTACTTATCTTTCTCGGGATAAAAAAAAGAAACTTTGCTTTCCCCCTCCCACTCCTCCTTCTCCCTCTGTCCTTCCACTGACTTGTTCTGTAGGAGTAAATAGAGGTTGAGGAGTGTTCTCAGAAGTGAAAAGTCCTCCTTGCCCTTTACAGCAAATGTCTCCTTTGGTGATGAATCATTTCACAATGACTCAACTACTGTTTTGTGCTCATTGCAACTTGTTTTTTCCCTTTGCCTGTAATTCCAGGTTTTTGTTTAGTTTTTGTGTTTGGGTATTATTATTATTATTATTATTATTATATCAGAATTCTTGTTAATTTATGCTTAAACACAACAAAGCCCACTTGGAAAAAAAAGCAAACAACCCTGTTGTGCCAATGCAGTTTTGATGATGCTTTGTCATTGCTTTGGTGCAGCAGTAGCTTTGGAGCACTGATCTAAGAGAAGCAGTGTGACACCATCTCCAAGCAAGATCTCAGCAATCATGAGTCTTTCCCATAAAGAGCAACCTTCTGACAGGGCTTGTACTGGTCAGTGATGCTGATAGATATGATGAGGTTCCCTGAAGCCAGACACCAAGCTGAACTGCCACTGTGCTTGACAGAGTGGTCTGTTGCTTGCCTCACAGTTAGGGGAAATGACAGTAGGTGGCACTGGAGAATAGTAGTACAGATGGCTGCATCTGTTACGAAATGGAGCAGTTTCTTCACTTCGTTCAACCAGTTTTCTGGCTGCACGGATTGCTGAAACACTTTGTTGCATTCCCTTTGCAAGGCTGTTATTACTCGAAGCCTCAAGGCTTCAAACGCGAGGGCTCAGTTTGGGAAAGACCCAAAGTGTATGAAGCAACACAGAGCAAAAGCCTGCTGAAGATGCTGTGTTTCATCTCGGGGTGTGTTAGGAGGACTACTTTGCCAGCTTTTTATCCGCAGTGTTTTATCAAACCTGGCTTGTATGAGCACACTCACGAATGGCTAACTCAAACAGATGATTCTTTAACCTGAGTGAGATGTGTGCTCCTGCCGGATGGTGGAGCAGTGAGAGTATCTAACAGAAGGGAAGGAGTCAGCCCAGTGAATATCCAGTTTTCTTTGTCTCTAGAGATTTTGTCCCACATGCCAGCAAAAGAGGAGGAGACAATTGTTGGTAGTTCTGGGAGTGAGGGGAGGTAGTGACTCAGCAGTTTTCTGCCTGCTGCCCTGATCAGAAACAGAAAACAGTGCAGTGTCCACCTTAAAAGCCTAATAGAATCCTGAAAACATGCAGTTTCCCAAGTGAAACCTTCATCACCTTCTCCTGGAAATCACTGCAGGGAAAAGAGAGGGATGCATCCTAACTCATTTCATAGTGTGGGATATGTGCTCCTTCCCTTCATGCTTCCTTTTTTTTTTTTTTTTATTATTATTATTATTTTTCCCCTTAAATTCTCCACCTTTTAGTGTCCAGTCACTGTGAGATGAAGCAACATCACACTGCCATAAAAATCTGAAATGGCAGCTCCTGAAATTGGTGTGTGCTCTCTCAGCATCACTTCACAGTCATCGCTGGTAAATTATACAGTACAGCACAAATGCTACCAAATACTTTGTGGAGCCACTTGGCATTTTGAGAATTGGAGAATACATGAGGAAAAATTAATCCCCTTTCACCAAATGAAATAAGATTTGTCCTTGCCTTTTAAAGAGATAATATTGTTTGTAGGGCAGAGTTTTTTCCCTACAATGCTTTATCAAAATATTTCTCCATTCAGTTAATCACACACAAGATATCTGAGATTAATTATTAACTTTAAATGCTTTATGCTAATCTGTTCTATCTCATTGCATGGCTTTTTGTGACTGAAATATTGTTTTGTTGTTACTGACTCCCTCACTATTTATGAGGATATTTTCCTGCCTGTAACAATGTTGGAGTAGACTAGGATTGGGATTTCAAGTGACTTCTGAATAGCCACTTCAGGGGAGAGATGTATACCTTTTTAAGGAATGGTATGAAGCATGAAGACAGATGGTCCCTCAGGGAGCTCCTTCTGTGTTGTGCCTGGAGCAGCCTCTGCTGCTCCCTTTTATGGAGGGTCTTCGGCTTCTTGAGATCTAGGAAGATGTTTGTGACCAGTGCTGTGTTTACTGCAGCTCTTTAGCAGGCCCTTTATGGAGGAGCAAGGCCTCATTGCTCTTTAGGAAATATCCTAATGTAAGAGGGAAGTTCTTCCCC
The DNA here is from genome assembly GCA_033816785.1 of Picus viridis. Lineage (NCBI taxonomy): Eukaryota > Metazoa > Chordata > Aves > Piciformes > Picidae > Picus > Picus viridis. The sequence goes on from CM066568.1 coordinate 6,463,823, forward strand.
CATTAGAGTATCCCAGCTTTGCATACTGAGCAGCTGAAGCCAGAGGTTCTGCAAGGTTTGTGTGCATAGGACCACAGGATGTTAAGAGTTGGAAGGGACCTTTGAAGGTCATCAAGTCCAACCCCCCCCTGCCAGAGCAGGACCATAGAATCTGGCACAGGTCACACAGGAACACACCCAGATGGGTCTTGAAAGTCTCCAGAGGAAACTCCACAACCTCCCTGCAGAGCCTGTTCCAGTGCTTTGTGACCCTCACAGTGAAGACGCTCCTCCTCATGTTGAGGTAGGACCTCCTGTGCTGTAGTTTATATCCATTGCCACTTGTCCTATCACAGGGTGCAATGGAGAAGAGCCTGTCCCCTCCCTCTTGACATTCAGCCCTGGCTGGAGCACCTCTCCTATGAGGACAGACTGAAGGAGTTGGGGCTGTTCAGTCTGGAGAAGAGAAGGCTCCGAGGTGACCTCATTGTGGCTTTCCAGTATCTGAAGGGGGCCTACAGGAAGGCTGGGGAGGGACTTCTCAGGATCTCAGGTAGTGATAGGACTAGGGGGAATGGAATGAAGCTGGAAATGGGGAGATTCAGGCTAGATGTGAGGAAGAAGTTCTTCCCCATGAGAGTGGTGAAGCCCTGGGTTGTCCAGGGAGGTGGTTGAGGCCCAGTCCCTGGAGGTGTTTAAGACCAGGCTGGACGAGGCTCTGGCCAGCGTGATCTAGTGTAGGGTGTCCCTGCCCATGGCAGGGGGTTGGAACTAGATGATCCTTGTGGTCCCTTCCAACCCTGACTGATTCTATGATTCTATGATTCTATGATTAAATGCCCTCTGTCTTCTCTTCTCCAGACTCTCCTCATGGGGCAGTGCTCCAGTCCCTTAGTCATCCTGGTAGCTCTCCATTGGACTCTCTCAAGGAGATCCCTGACCCTCTTGAACTGGGGAGCCCAGAACTGGAGTCAATATTCTAGGTGGGGGCCTCACTAGGGCAGAGTAGAGGAGGAGGAGAATCTCCTTCAATCTGCTGGACACACTCTTAATGCACCCCAGGATCCCATTGGCCTTGGCCACAAGGGCACATTGCTGACCCATGGATAATTTCTTATCCACCAGGACTCCCAGGTCCTTCTCCACTGGGCTGCCCTCCAGCAGATCCCCTCCTAACCTGCACTGGTGCAGTTTATTATTCCTTCCCAAATGCAGGACTCTGCACATACCCTTGTTGAACCTCATTGGGTTCTTCTCTGCCCAGATTCCCCAGTCTGTCCAGGTTTTGCGCAGGTCCCCTCTGCAAGCAGATCTAGGAGCTGCTTTCAAAGCACGCACCACCAGTGCAGATTGATGGAAGCTGCATGAAGATGGTGTAGACCCAAAGTTCTGAATCTTATTCTTGTGCAGAAGTCTTTCTGAGAGTCAATTCTTTTCCTTAGAGGCAATCCTTGCATGTCTTGTTAAATCATGTTTGACGCTTGCACTGAAAGCATGAGATCATCTGCCACCATGGATAGGGGGAGGAAAAGAAAAAAGAAAAGAAACAAAAGAAAAAAGCAAAAAAGGTTAGGTTCCCAATTTGAGAAGGAGAACAGATAAGGTGTTTTATTGTTGGTGCTCTTTGAAATTTCCCTGAAGGAAGACATGGGAAAGAGTCATTACTGCAGTAAACCGGTTGAACAGGAAGGAATGCTTCTGTCAAGAAAGTTACACCCCCTTAATACTGAAAGCACACAGGTCATCTAAATGTGTCTGTGAACAGGAAGACTTAGGAGACTGTGTATTCTTCTAACAAATTATGTGTTTCAGGTAAGAGGTTGCAGCAAATATTCTTACTGCTTAGCAAGTGGTCCAATCATTTCCTTCTGAGTTCTCATGACAAGGGAAAATTGAGCCCACGGTGCACCAAGCTTTTATACTTGAATGCCTGTGTATGCTGAGCTAAGGTAAGCGTTTTCGTGCGCCTGGATGACAACCACGATGTCGTGAGCACTGTGTGATCCTCTCGGATCTTTTGATTTGTGGAGAATAGTTTACAGTATTTGCTGGGTTCTCCCCTAAACCCCTCAATCCCCAAGTTGCGTGGCCGTGTGAAAACACAGCTGTCTTTTGAAAGGGAATTGCTGCAGCAGAAAAAAGCCCAAACCCTTCAAAATGGAAATTCAGAATCCACAAGGCAAAAGCTTCACTGTTTTATTTTTTAAAGCATTATAGATTTTGCCTGATGAGTGATATTTTTATTATTATTTTTTCTCTTTAATATTATTTTAAGTTCAGTGTATTGATGCACCTTATTCAAATGGACTAAGAGTGGCTGGCAAGGAGCCAAATCCTTTCCTGCATGTCTTATGCTATTTTGAAACAGAACAAGAGTTGACCCAAACACAAAGTGCGGTCTTACTGACCAAACTAGCTGGTAAGACTTAAAGCACTAACATCTACAGCATGGCATGCTGTGTTTCCAGTCAAAATTGTTAGTTTTAAATGCAAGCTGATATAAAAGACACATGGTGCAACAAACAGTGTTGTACAAGTGGCTGTGCTCTGCCAGGCCCTTCCTTTGCTGGCATTCAGCTTGGCAGAGGGAGCCCACTTCACTGGGCAGCCTTCATGTACAACTACCTGAAGGGTGGCTGTAGCCAGGAGGGGGTTGGTCTCTTCTCCCAGGCAACCAGTACCAGAACAAGAGGACACAGTCTCAAGCTGCACCAGGGGAGGTTTAGACTCGAGGTGAGGAGGAAGTTCTTCACAGAGAGTCATTCGCCATTGGAATGGCTTTCCTAGGGAGGTGATGGAGTCACCGTCCCTGGAGGTGTTCAAGAGGGGATTGGACATGGCATGGTGCCATGGTTTAGTAATAATGAGGTCTTGAGTGATGGGTTGGACTTGATGATCTTTGAGGTCTTTTCCAACCCTGTTGATTCTATGATTCTATGATGATTCTATGACTTCTGTTGATCACACAGACTTCCCAGCCCGTTAAGGAGAACAGGAGAGCAGAATGCACAGACCATGTAAATTGCATGTTTTTAAAGGTCCTCTAGGAAAGCAATACTTCTCCTGAACAGCCTGGAGTGTTCCAGTTTCCAAGAAAAAAACACAACAAATTAGTTACCTTTTTTCATTTAATGGATTTTTTTTTTCTTGTTTACTTTATTTACCTGCTGTGGAAATGAGAAACAGGGGAACCTGTTTATTATTATGCGTATCACACACAGAATCACCAAGGTTGGAAAAGACCTCAAAGATCATCAAGTCCAACCCATCACCACAAAACCCACGACTGAACCATGGCACCAAGTGCCATGTCCAATCCCCTCTTGAACACCTCCAGGGATGGTGACTCCACCACCTCCCTGGGCAGCACATTCCAATGGCTAAGGACTCTCTCTGTGAAGAACTTTCTCCTCACCTCCAGCCTAAACTTCCCCTGGTGCAGCTTGAGACTGTGTCCCCTTGTTCTGGTGCTGGTTGCTAGAGAAAGAGACCAACCCCCTCCTGGCTACAACCTCCCTTCAGGTAGCTGTAGACAGGAATAAGGTCTCCCCTGAGCCTCCTCTTCTCCAGGCTAAACAACCTCAGCTGCCTCTGTAGGGCTTGTGCTTGAGGCCTCTCCCCAGCCTTGTTGCCCTTCTGTGGACACGTTCAAGTGTCTCAATGCCCTTCTTAAACTGAGGGGCCCAGAACTGTTATTATTTATTATTTTAAAATATTCTTATTGCTATGCTTATTTATTTTTTCTGAAACAAAAAAGGGGTGGGCCAACCCTAAAAATGTGAAGTTCAGGTTCTGCATTAGTAGAATGGTGCAGAGACTGTAATCAAAGTTGGTGCTTAGATGACCATCCAAAGTGGCTTGCATTGTTTTGGCTGTCTGGCTTAGTGTAACTTCATAAATGCTTTTGATTTTCAACATGGTTAAACAAACCAAAGCCCTAAACATGTGGAATCACTAAATTGAGTGCTTCAAAGAATAGCTCAGCCTCTAACTTGGAGATTTCATTTCAGCCTATTTAACTTTTCATTTTGCTTCTTGTTCCTCACTGTGGGTGAAAGAAGCCTGTGTCACCTAGATTTTGACTTCAAATGAAACAAAAATATATCAAGTGGTGATGAATACCTTCTGCTGTAATATAGATTTTCATTGCAAGGCTCTATTATCTAGACTCATATAGTATAGATCTTGGGAACACGTTGGAAAAGCTATTTGTGGAGGTAAGCTTTAGCAATTTCTGAGCAGTCTTTTTATCTTGGTATTTTGTTCTTTTCTGCTACAGAGTACTTCTTTATTGAATTATTAAATCAGATGTTTCTGGGTTTTGTATTTTTTTATATATATATATTTTAAACACAACTGTGTGTTTTATTGTACTGTTGCTCTTCTCTGTCATTGGTGTTTTTTGGGCTACATCTGTTGTACTGGTAAAATGAAACAGGCCAAGGCCTTGAGGGCAAGTGGCCCAGAATAGATTCCAGTTTTAGAACTGAACTCTCTTCCTAAAATAGATATTCTCATGTCTACTGTCAGCAGCCTCCAACAGATGCTGCCCATCTGAACCATAGGACTACTTGGCACGTGCCATAATCAGGAGCTTGCTAGTAACAGCATGAACAATGGTGATCTGCAGAAGCACAGGCCCTTTCCTGCCAACTTACTAACAAAGATATAACCTCAGGCTTTGAAAATATATGCTTTTAACAACAAAGAAACAAAAAAGGGCTGAAATAGATGTTCTTAGACTTAACTTTTTTTTTTTTTTTTTGGTCTTATTACAAGCAGATAAAAAGTGATGTAATACAAAGAGCAAATAAAAGAGGAAGATGTGAATGAAACTACCATTAAGGCAGCTATTAATACGCAGCTTTCCTGTCTGCTTGGTTTTGATTCCTGTATTAAGTGTGCTATACCAGTGTAAAATAATGGAAATAATGTAAAGATTCTCTTTAACATTTGTCAGAATTATTATTTTAGCATTTAGATCAATTGTTTCAGCCATCCAGTTACTGCTGCTTAGGAGTCCAGAATAACAGTGCCAACAATATATTATTATTGCAGTAATACTAAATGTAACTGGAAATAAGGATCAGACAAAAGAGCATTGAAGCTCCAGATTAAGAAAATATTTCCATTCTGTGGTGAAAGCTCTAAAGCAAGAAAGGACCAAAGTGTACAGCTTTGTTTATACTGGATATTTTTGGGTTTAACTTTTGTCCTGTGCTTCATTTCAGTGAGCATCTAGCTCCAGTTCTGGACATCACTCAACCTTGGAACTATTGTGAGGCTGCCTTGAGGATTATTAAGACTGAAGAAAAGAATCAGCCATGGCATACTTTGGGAAGGTGCCCTTCTCATGTAATGAGCTTTGTGAGGGACAGGCTGTGGACCAAACTCTTTACCCAATGTACCATTCTGGTTCTACTGGAGAGGTCTGTTTAGGATTTGATCGAATAGTTGATGAAGTCAACAATGAATTTCATTTCTATGGTTCATCACATTCACACCCTCATGAAGACACTTTTTTCTTATCCGATGTATTTGGTCTGAGCATGCCTGACCATCAGTTTTCTTGTCAGCCTCTAGTTGCTTATGGTGAACTTCATCCTGGAAATCCTCCTGTCTCTCACTGGCAACAAGGAACAACATCACCAACAGTTGGCTTCAGATCTTCTTTACTATATGATTACAGAAACTTCTCTCTGGCACGCTCCAACCCCTACAGTCAAGAAAGAGTGAATACAAGTGTGTTTGACTCGGATGTGGAAAGAGGCAACACAAATCAGAGTTTCCAGATAGGCCTTGACAATATTGATGCTCAGAGTCCAGTTTTCTCAGACAGCTATCCATTTGGACGAGAAGTGAGACATGAAAGTGGAAATGGGGGAGATTGTTTAACTGACGCTTCCAGAAGATGGAATGTAGGACCTACCTGGCCCAGCAGCTCTGGACTTGACACAGAGGTATTTCAATTTTCTCATACTAACGTTGCTTAAAGTTACTGAGTCTGGTGTCCTTGCACTTTGTGTATTCACTCACACTGATGCAACATCATTAAAAGACCTTATTAAAAATAAACATCTATGCCTTAGGCAGAGCAAAAGATTTTGCTCCTGTAGAGAGTTTTTGTCATGTGTCTTACGTGTCTAGTCGGTGTGGTGGTGTTTGGCCGTAGGCTGGACTTGCTGATCTCAGAGGTCTATTCCAGCCTCAATAATTCTGTGATTATGTGATTCAGGTGGCCAAAAGCAACTCTGAGACTTCATATTCCTTTCTTATTTGGTCTTTACTTCCACAGATGCAGATGCAAGGAAAGGTTAGGTGTATTTTTCAATAACTGTACAACTCGATTTCTTGGAATTTCCCATGCTGTCTTTCTACCTTTAAAAGGAGGATGCCCTCAAACAAACAGTACATGACTAGTTAAGAGGGTTTTGTACAGTATGAAAGCCTCTGAGCATCCTCTTCTTTTGGCTCTAATATGAGAAGAGAACCCAGCAGACCATAAAAATCAGCTTTAGAAGGGAAGATTAATACTCTGGCTAGCTAATGAAGATTTTGTTCTGACAGAATCTGTATCCTACCTGTTTTAGCTAAATTATACTTCAAATGCCAATGCATTTCTGCAACCTATCTGTTAAAAAAGACTTTAATAAGGGCAGTTCCTCACCTAGTATAAAATGAAGTGCCTCCATTGACTAATGGAATCTTGCCATTTCTCACCAGAAGAGAATCTAGATTATGGTCTAGAATGCTCCAGTAGTCTCATTTTATGGCTCATTGAACCATAAAACTACCACTGGGGGATAAGTACAGAAATGTAGAGTAAGATGTGTTTGAAATAGATATGGTAACTGATCTTTATGGTCGGATAAGAAACCTGGGATATGTGATTCAACAGAACAATACATTATGCTGAATCTGTTTTCCTGTGGAGTGAGATTGTCTGACATAGCCTGATCCTAAAAGATGAAACGTAGCATCTCTTGCTTTCACCTTGTTTTGCATGCACTTAAATATGCATGTATAATGTTTTCTAAAAATAGATATCTCTATTAGAATGGTTGAAGCCAGATCCCATGGCACACACTGTCTTTAGCTGTCTTTTTGAAGTAAATACTTTCTTTATTCCCTCCTTCCATCATGTGTTCATTACTCCATTTGTGGGTTGCTGTTTTCAATAAGGCTTATGAGGCTCCAATGTCTTATGAGGCTCCAATGACTGCCTCTGATGTTGTCTCTCTCCTCATTTTCTTTCAAAATCCTGACATAGAGAAGGAAAAAGAAACTGATAAATCCTCCCTTTTGTCTAGCCCTTGTTAGCATTCTGAATCATTATAGGAGTCCTGAAATAGCCTACAGGATACCTCTGCACTGTGAATATTAAAAGACAGTTTAGGTTCACCTTCAGCTCTTAATTGCTAATGATCACAGTATCATAAAGCAAAAGGGAAGAGACACCTGACTCACTGACTTGTTTCTATGTTTGTGAATAGGGACAACTACAGAAGTAAACATATGAAGGCTCCAGTGGATAGGGAGGTGAGAAGGGCAAAATGTATCCCTGGACAAGAACTCTAAGACTCCGCACTCTGGAAGTTCAGTGAGAGGGGAAAGGATGTGTATGTGGAGAGACAAAAGGCTGTTGGTTTTTACTTATGATAGGAAAACTAAAGCATGCCAACAACATGATGAAAAGAACAAGCCTTCTCAGGAGAAAAGCAGAAAAATAGTGGGATACAAACAAGCAGGAGTAGATTACATGATGATATGAGAAAAGAGGTGTAAAGGAAGAAGGCAAATAAGAACAGGCACAAATGCTTCTGTGACAGAGGAGAGAATTATAGGGGAGGGAAGAGAATAAATGAGTGAATCAAGGGCAACTATAATCAAATATGTGGGAGGATTTTGATTAAGTCAGGGAAGTATTTGAGATGTTTAGCCAGAAGAGGAAGAAATGGGAGAGAAGAGAGAATTGATTTGGAGCAGGAAAATCAGTGTGATCCCAGGAATTCCTTCAGGGAGTAGCAACCATGTTAGAATAGAGATAGAGTGAGGGCACCAAGGCAAGGAGCCAGGAACTGAATCTTGAGGTGATAAATAAAGGGAAAATAAGAGTGAAAGAAAGTTGAGAGAAGGAAGGGTAAAAAAGCCTGTGAACAAGTAACCCATTGCTGCTCAGCTGCAAGTTTTAGAAAAGATAAAAAGCTGTGGGGTGACAGGGCTGATGCCAAGAAGACCATTAGAACAGTTGGAGATGTGGAGCACCACAGCAAAAGAAAGAGAACAAACACAAGTTAGATTGGTGAGGTCCAGAATGAGTACCCCATGCAGAGCTACAGGCTGGGGTCAGAGTGGCTGGACAGCTCCCAAACAGAGAGGGACCTGGGGGTGCTGATTGACAGCTGCCTGAACATGAGACAGCAGTGTGCCCAGGTGGTCAAGAAGGCCAACAGCACACTGGCCTGCATTAGGAATAGTGTGGCCAGCAGGAGCAGGGAGGTCATTGTGCCCCTGTACTCGGCATTGGTTAGGCAACACCTTGAGTCCTGTGTCCAGTTCTGGGCCCCTCAGTTTAAGAAGGACATCGAGACACTTGAACGTGTCCAGAGAAGGGCAACAAGGCTGGGGAGAGGCCTTGAGCACAGCCCTGTGAGGAGAGGCTGAGGGAGCTGGGATTGTTTAGCCTGGAGAAGAGGAGGCTCAGGGGCGACCTCATTGCTGTCTACAACTACCTGAAAGGTGGTTGTAGCCAGGAAGGGGTTGGTGTCTTCTCTCTAGCAACCAGCACCAGAACAAGGGGACACAGTCTCAAGCTGCACCAGGGGAAGTTTAGGCTCGAGGTGAGGAGAAAGTTCTTCACCAAGAGAGTCCTTCACCATTGGAATGGGCTGCCTGGGGAGGTGGTTGAGTCGCCGTCCCTGGAGGTGTTCAAGAGGGGATTGGATGTGGCACTTGGTGCCATGGTCTAGTCGTGGGGTCTGTGGTGACAGGTTGGACTCAATGATCTTTGAGGTCTCTTCCAACCTTAGCGATACTCTGATACTGGGAGTACATGATGCATTTGAGCAGCAGGAGATGAGAACTAAGAGTGAAGGCAAAGTGAAAAGGAAAGGATGGTGAAACAATATTCACACCACTGAAGTCATACTTTCATTCTGATCCTTAGCTCTTGGATGCATTTGTATGGCCCTACTAATGCATACTAATTAAAATATGTCCAGTGTAATAAAAGAAACTTTCATTTTCTCTGGCCTTGTCATCACCAAGTCAGATGCTCAGAGCTATTGCAGCAGCTGTTTTCATAAAATCTCTGTGGAGAAAAACCCAGTAATTTGTTTGCTCCATATTATAGAGAAAATTGAGATACAGCCTCAAACATGTCCAGCAGACTTGTGTTCTTTGCCTATGATGTTTAGAATGTAATGTTTTCAGAATAACTAACAAGACTGGCTTCTTCACCCAAGCTGAATCATCACACCAAACTTTGTGATTTCAGTCTGGATGCTCCAGAAATTAGAGTTTTGTGGCTTGTGTTCATAGTTGGGAAGGATGGTTCAGGTGACTTGATTAGACTAGTGTGAGACATTTGTGGATGGGAAAAGAGTTATTCCAGTTGTCCATGGATGTACTCTGCTACTTCCTCCCTGTTGATATTAGTTCTCTCCATTTGCAATTCTCTTTCATTCACTGCACGCTCCAGGCCTTTTACAATGAGTGGAGACTGAAGCCCTATAGAAAAATAGTATTGTAAAATCATGTGATTAGTATTTTACCTTTATATGCAATGGGAAGAAAATAAAGTTTCTAGATCTCTGAAGAGAGATAAAACAAAATTAAATCTCTCATCCATCAATTGAATTGGAACTATAGTTATCTATCACATACACCAGAAGGAATTTAAGTTAGCAATGGTATATTCATTCCCTCTCTGTAGACTATTTGTTTGCCATTAGGATTCACTCAGAAACACTGCTAGCAAAGGTGCAGAAAGGCAGAGGGCTCCTTTGTTAGCTCTGTTTCCTGCAGGACAGGTATGGATTCCAGTTTTGTCTGTCAAGCTCCTTTTTGCCATCATTTAGTAATTATGTTCAGACTGGATGTTAGGAAGAAATTCTACACAGAGAGAGTGATTGCCCATTGGAATGGGCTGCCTGGGGAGGTGGTGGAGTCACCATCATTGGAGGTGTTTAAGAGGAGACTTGATAAGGTGCTTTGTTGCATGGTTTAGTTGATTAGGTGGTGTTGGATGATAGGTTAGATACGATGATCTTGAAGGTCTCTTCCAACCTGTTCTGTTCTGTTCTGTTCTATTCTATTCTATTCTAGTTCCTGTTCTGTTCCTGTTCTGGTTCTGTTCTATGTAATCACATTCTTCTTCAAGCTATGAACTTAAAGATCTATACCCGTGTTCTTGTGACTAATCCAATCTTCACCGTCTCCTTGTGTGATTCCTTTCTATTCCTTCTTCCTCAGTTTCTTGTTGCAGTTTTGGTCATGTTCAATGTTGTGGCCCAGCCTCTCCTCTTGCCTCTGACCTAGTTTTCTTAGCTTTTCATTTATCCACTATCTCTCTTTATCCATGCACTTGTTTTCCAGGGCACTGTTACCTGCTTTTTAATGACAGAACTGTAGGTGGAAAAGGAGCCTTTGGACGTTGCTGAAAGCCTTTCCTGCTGTGGGAGGCTCCATCCTCTGGTCCCGTAGGGTAGTTTTAAGCTGTTGCAGCACAGGGCTTGGGTATTATTTTTTAATCTCTGTAGAGTCTCTGCCAGTCTTCTATTCCTCATGCTGGCTGCTCACCTGGTCATGCAGTTCCTTCACTAGCAGTTTAGCCTTCAACACCCCAGCCAGAGCACACTTCCCACCAGTGAGGCCACTGCTGTCCCTAGTCCTAGAGAGGGGCACAAGACAAGCCCTGCCGCCAAAGACCTGGGCTGCAGCATCCTTGCTCTGGATCTCTGTGTGAGTTAATGTTTCAGCTGTCCACAAGGGACAGTTTCCTAATGCTTGTGCTACTGTGAGTGATGAAAGTGCTGCTTACAATGATGGTATCTATAAAAGGTTTGCAATTTCTGAGCTTTCAATTCTGCCATTGTGATCTCCCCACTAGCCAGCTCCCTACAGATCTTTCATCTTTTATACTCATCCCATCTTTTAAACTGTACCTAAAATTTCCCATCCTGCATCTTTTAAGAGGTATTGTGCTTCCTTGTCCAGGAAAAAAAAAAGGTATTAAATTAATGTTGTCATTTATGATTATTTTTAATGAATTTATAGAAATATATAGATTACATATATATTATTATATACATTTTTTGAATTAAAAAATAGACCTTTCACCACATTTCATTAGCCTTATATATGTCTCAATGAACAACAGGAGAATGGGCTGGCAAATATAATAGTCATAGAATCATAGAATCAACAAGGTTGGAAAAGACCTCAGAGATCATCAAGTCCAACCTGTCACTCAACACCTCATGTCTAACTAAACCATAGCTTCAAGTGCCACATCCATTCCTTTTTTGAACACCTCCAGGGATGGTGACTCCACCACCTCCCTGGGCAGCCCATTCCAACAGCTAACTGCTCTCTCTCTGAAGAACTTTCTCCTCACCTCAAGCCTAAATTTCCCCAAGTGCAGCTCAAGACTGTGTCCTCTTATTCCGGTGCTGATTGCCTGGGAGAAGAGGCCAAACCCCACCCATCCACAACCTCCCTTCAGATAGTTGTAGAGAACAATAAGGTCTCCCCTGAGCCTCCTCTTCTCTAGGCTAAGCAATCCCAGCTCCCTCAGCCTCTCCTCATAGGGCATATGCCCCAGACCTCTCCCAAGCCTCATTGCCCTTCTCTCGATATGTTCCAGCAACTCAATATCCTTCTTAAATTGAGGGGCCCAGAACTGGACACAGTAGTCAAGGTGTGGCCTAACCAGTGCTGAGTACAGGGCAGAATGTCTTCCCTGCTCCTGCTGGTCACACTATTCCTGATGCAGGCCAGGATGTCATTGGCCATTAAGCTCTTTCCTCGAAGTAATATTCTGATTGAAGGGTACGGTAGGAAACGGACAGGGATGTGCTTTGACTTAAAATAATGGCTCAGCCTTGTGCTTTCCAACTTTAGAGAAGCTACATGGGGGATTTTTCATGGTCATCAGAATGCACTTGCTTTCTGTTATCTGCTTTAGGAACCTTCCTGACAGGTTTATGGAGTTTGAAGCAATCCTGAACATCCTTCCAGGGCAGAAGAAGAAAAAGAATAAAGGTTAAAACTCAGTGCAGCACAAGTTTCTTCCCCCCCCCCCCCCCCCCCCTCTTGCCTTTGTTAACTAAACACATCTTCTACATTTAGAATTATCTGTGCTCTGACAGTAGGTGAATTTTGAAAGCTTTTTCTGGAATTCCTTATATTCTGCACAGAGGGGAAAAAATAATTGTTCAATCCAAGGTAGCTGTTGCTTTGTAAGTCTGTGTTTTTTCTCTGAAAGCATTTAGAGTGCAGTCAAATTGGGGCTATTTGTGCTTATTTGGAGCTATATCAAGTTAGGGTAAGAATGATCAGGTATGAAAGGTAGTTCTTATGGAGCCAAAAGAGGCATGGCTAGCCTTACACTCCTCCTGCTTCTGTGACCTGAATAACTAATATCTATTTCTTCTGGTGTCCATTTGAAATTTTTAGGCTGCAGGTTGGTCAATCCAGCTGGTTGAAGCAAATCAAGGAAGTAATGAGAACACAGTTGCTTTTTGCAATGTGGTGGAAAAGTAAGTAAAGGAAAATCCTTCATTCAACCACCTATGACATTTCACTTCTGAATTAGATTGGTTATCCCTGTGTGTTAGTTCTGGCTGAGATAGAGTTAAATTTTCCCCACAGCAGCCCTCAGAGTGCTGTGCTTGGTAGTGGCAGCTAGAAAGGTAGTGGTAACACATCAGTGTCTTGACTTGCACTGAGCATTGCTCACACAGCATAAAGGCTGTCTCCTCATTTCCACCCTCACCAGCAGACTGAGTGTGAGCAAGTTCTTGGGAGGGAACATAGTCTGAACAGCTGACTAATCTTACCCAAGGGATATTCTGCACCATACGATACTGCTCAGCAATATAAGCTAAGAGAAAGGAGAAGAGATCAGTTATTACATTTGTCATCTGGATCAACTCATTAATGTGCATAAATATCTGAGGGGTGGGTGTCAAGTGGAAGAGGCCAAGCTCTTTTTGGTGGTGCACAGTAATAAGACAAGAAACAAGAGGTTTAAGCTTGAACATGAAGGATTTTACCTTAACATGAGAAACCTCATTACAGCGAGGGTGACAGAGCCCTGGAACAGGCTGCCCAGAGAGGTTGTGGAGTTGCCTTCTCTGGAGACTTTAAAAACCCACCTGGATGCATTCCTGTGCAGACTGCCCTAAGTGATGCTGCTTTGGCAGGGGAGTTGGACTCAATCTTTTGAGGTCCCTTCCAACCTGTAATGTACTGTGATACTGTGATACACATGCTGAAAGCCCTGCATCGTAGGATATGGCTGGGCATCACCTGCTGATGGCAAGTGGAAAAATGGTTATACATTAGTATGGGGTCAATGGTCAGCTTTAAAGTGTACTTATTCACATATGTCTTGGTTTTCTCTTTGTCCACATTCTAACAGCCTGAATCCCAACCCTATTCTACATGAATTCTTGAGATTCATGAAGGCACATTCCACATGCCAGGCTTCCCTCTCAGATATTTCTGGCGTCCAAACTTTCTACATTTAACTTTGCACTCTAATTACAGGAAAAGCTTTCCATTGATTTTTTGGTGTGTAAATGAATGAGTTTATTTACAGGGCTAAAAATATTAAGAGAATTGAGCCATTCCTGCTTTGCAGTAACTTGTTTAGTGTGCATCACTAGCAAATACTCATCAAAAGAGAAATAGCACAACCTTTGCTTTTCTTTTGTCAAGTAAATGGGAGAGCATTCTTAGGACAAAATGTCACAGCAAACAAAAGACAGAAAACCCCATAAATTTTCAAACAACTACCATATTTAGCCTTGTCAAATGTGCATCCTTCCAGTCTCAAAGAATCTCAATAACTGGCTGTTATATAGATCAGAGGCCAGATGTATAATCCAGGCTCCATGTAATGCAGACTTGTGCCTCCAGCATATATCTCAACTAGAAATGCATCATGTTTATATTTGTAGAGGTAGCAATCTGTAATTGAAGCATTTCATTGTGCACAACTGGAAAGCAGTTCTCAAAATCCGTTTATCAGGGTTACTTTTACAATTATGGGCATAGTTATAGTGAGTGTTCATCCACGAGTGGCTTCAGAGTACATCCTAAAGAGTTTCAGACCTGAAGATACCAAGGTCATAGTCTCATAGTTCAATGCAGCAAAACAGAGTTCTTCCATCTCCTACTGGCATCTAGAACGTGCTCTGCACCACAGAAAAATATGAAATGCTGCAAAATAGCAAATGCCTATAAATGGTAATACTTTCCACATATGCAGAGTTGTTACAGCACAGAAGGCAAGGAGCACAAATTTCCTTCATGTAATACTTGTGTAGTACTTCAGTTATACCGAGGGGACTTAACTTCCCGCATTTTGCAGTGGGCATGTTCCATCCAGCTGCTCAGGCCAGGAGCCCTTTAAGCACTCGAAAACAATAGATGGCTGTAAGTGATCAACATTTTCTGCAACCAAATGTATATTTATTTGGAAGAAATGAGAAGCAAATTGAACTCCCCACATTAGTCTGAAATCTAGATAGTGTGAGGGTAAGGAAGTAGATGGGATTTGCTGAGTTTTGAAATGCCTGATGTAAGCTGAAGAGGTGATTTGTGCCCCACGTGTGTACACAGACAATTAATTTGATGCTAGAGAGAGAGGAATGGAGTTCCCCATCTTGTTCTTGTCTTTCACCTTCTCACAGTGATAGGGGACAGCTTTATGTGTACCTTGCTTGTGAAGAAAATAGACTGACTTCAGCTACATAGGTCACCAAAGCAGCCTTCATAGTGTAATGATATTTTACTATGTGTATAAATCTGTCTTGTACTGCAGGTCTTGTCAAGGATGATTTCCTCTTACCCCACTGAAACATCTTGCCCCCTGGCTTTTCTTTGTAAGAAATGGGCTGCTTCATTGGCTTATTAATTTTGGAATTGTAGACTTTTTTTCCTTCTCATGCTACAGAAATATATTGCATAAAAAGAGTAGTTCATCCTGTTGTTTAAGAGACTTGAGCAGCAGCCCTGAGGCAGGTGGTAACAGTAATGAAGAACCTTGAGAGAGAACTATGGCTCAAAATGCACTGCAATCAGAAATGGTATAAAGCACTGTCAACTTAGAAGCTACAAAATGCTGCTTGAACTAACAAACTAAAGAGTGCAGTATGCTTAGCACAGGGTGCTTGAGATTGGCTGCTAAGATATTCAGGGCAGTTAGTGAAATGTAAAGCTTCATCTGTTACACTGTGCACCCTTACCTACAGCTGCAAAGTGTATTTGCTTAAAAAGCAAGTTTAATCTCAGATGGCAGACATAATACCCATGGCTGCTGTTCATTAGGAAGTGGTACCTCAGGAGGAATTAGTTTCTGCAAGCCTTCGATAATTGGAAGGAGGAGGGACAATATATTTTATGGGTAATGGTGTATCAGAGGCACTCAATGACTGCAGCAGTTATTGCTCTCTACAGACATTTACTGAAAAACCCAGGGTTTTAGTAATGAGGATTTCAGGTTGGATTCTAGAGCACTGTGAAAACAGGGGCTTCTTTACATTTTGCATAGAAAGCATGTTGCTGTATTCCTCTGACCAGCTGCCCAAGGTGCAGCTGTCTGTGCATATGCTTCTAATCAGTTTTAGCTTAAAACCGTTATTTAAGCACATCTCAGCACCTTCAGTTCTATTATACTTAGTGGCCAATGAAGTCTGTTTAAACTCCTTTTGGCTTCGCTGAGGAGAGCTTAGCAGTGATTCTGTCCAGCTCACAGAACCACACAATTGTCAGGGTTGGAAGGGACCTTAAGGATCATCTAGTTCCAACCCCTCTGCCATGGGCAGGGATACTTTCCACTAGACCAGGTTGTCCAGAATGAGCCAGGTTGCCACATCCAGCCTGGCCTTAAAAACATTCAGGGATGGGGCTAAGTTCATGAAGATGTTACTTGTGGCTTCCTAATTAAGTAAAAGATATATTTATATGTATGGTAGCTGATATGTAGTTATCGCAATATCTGAAAGCAGAGTATGAGCTGTTTGCACAATATTTTATTGCTGCCACTCTCTATGGAGCATTATTATAG